>JAFBJR010000905.1:7085017-7526669 GCA_016785285.1 Brachirus orientalis
CCAGGCACAGAGTTACGCCAGGAGGCTGACGGAGCAGCAGCAGCAACAGCAGCAGCAGCAGCAGCAGGAGCAGCAGCAGCAGGAGCCCCCACAGTCCAGAGTGATGGATCCACGGGAGGTGATCTTGGAAGTGGTTCCAAAGGTCCTGCAGGGTTTCTGGGTACTTCCTGAAAACATCGCCCTCAACATGCCCTCCCGGTCACTGAGCCAAATGGTTGTAGGAGCAACCAAAGCAGTTGAGGATCAGGTCTCTGCTGCTCTGTCCTCCATGCTCCTTCACACACCTTTCTCCCGCTCCACCAGAGACAACATGGTTCTGTCTGTCCTGGAGACAGTCGGACAGTGTTACACAGACGACGTCCTGCAGGAAAAGCTCCTGTCCTTTGACGCCGAACTGTTGAGCACCATCACAGAGGTAGCAGCAGGAAAAATCTGTGAACTGTTCGAGCCTCAGCCTGTCATTGTGGAACCTGTGGAGGATGGACAGAGTGAAATCACCCCTGCTGGAGATGTCAGTGAGGAGTCTGGACTGCAGGAGGACATAGACTCAGATGCGGAATCAAGTGAGTCGACTTCTCTGACCAGCACTGCTGAACCTGTGGTCATCCAGAATGACCTGGAAGACAGTCTGGATGAAGCAGAGGAAAAAGTCAGCATCCAGTCCTGAACCAGACACTGACTTGTTTCCAGCCACAGCAGCTGATGAAGTTCCTCCAGCCATCACTGATGTCCAGGAACCAACGCCAGACCACAGTGATCCATTCTCTTCAACCTGCTGAGGAGCCCAGAGAAACAGACTGTGCTGTGGTTTCATCATCACCAGGTCGTGTCTCCATAGCAACACAAACTGACTGGACCTTCAGCCACAGTCAAGATAAAAAAGACAAAAAAAAAAATGAAGAGTCCAGTCTGACATGCAGCTTAAAGCAGCAGAGAAAAAACATTTTACTGATGTGTGCAGTATATAATTAAGTAAAACTTTCATCATTCCTTTGTACATATTTTAATAGCTTGTTTCATTTTGTATTGCTCATATTCATGTTTTTTTTTCATTTGAACCAAATTTAATTAATTGTTGCAAAAAATAACAATAAGCTTGGCTAAATGAAGAAAGAGAACAATAGATAAATAGAACATATAATGGTTTAATTTGGTATTTATTCTCATGCTGTTTTTATAGCTAATACTGCATATTAATTTGTACATGTTGCAATTTCTTAATTACATTTATTCATGTTTTTCATTTTCACCAAATTCAAGTGTTGCATAATAACTTGTTCTTGTATATGTTTATCAGGAGCTTAAATGAAGGTGGAAAAGATAAAGATAGTAAAAATTGATAAAATTAAAAAAAAAAAAGAATTTTCGTTTGTGTTTATTCTCATGTTACTGATACATGATTATATCTAATACTGGTTATTATTTTTTGTACATGGTTTTTATTGCTTGTATTCATGTTATTAATGTTTATGAATACAAATTTTTATTTTAAGCAAAGAAAAAAATGTCTACTTGTTATTTGAATATCAAGTGCCCATTGATGTTCATTATATATTATACATTTTAAAAAATGAAATGCCTATAAGTCACATCATTGTACAAGCTGTAATAACAGAACATATTGCAAAAAAACTGCGGCCAGTAAAGGATAAATGGTTGACCTTTGAGCTAAGCTAAAAGTCATGGAAATATAGTTAAAACTGAGAAAAGTATAGCCTAACATCTTACATTACATCTATGTAATCAATTAATCATTGTGTTATTGTAAATAATGCAAGGGAAATAGCTTCTATATTATCAAATGTTTATTTGTTGAATAAAAGGGGCAAATTTAAGATTATGATCAGTATGACTAACACTAATGAAATAATAGATGCAGTAATCTGGGTAATGGTGGTAGATAAAATGAATGAGTGGGTTCTTGAATCTTTAACTCTGAAAGAATGAATCAATTTATTCATTTCTGAGAGTAGACCAGGCAACTGAAGTTCTTGCTGTGAGTGGTCTCAGCAGCAGTGAATGAGGCCTCTTAAACCATCAATTATAAATGTATTTATTTGCTAATGATCGTGTGAAGTCTAGCTTCCTCCAACAGTCCAAAAACATACAGATTTGGGGATTAGGTAAATTGGACACTGTAAATTGACCTGTCCAGGGTGTACGCCACCTTTTGCCCTATGTCAGTTGGTATTAGAAACCAGTGCCCCCCCATGACCCTCATGTCAAATATCCAAAAATATCAAATATTGAAAAAAGAACAATGTGCATGTTACATCCAGGCATAGAGGAAAACCTGATCACAGAATGAATGAGGAGGACAAACCCGCTTTCTAACTAGCAGGTGACCACAAGTAATACATCAAACACAATTTTTAAAATTATTAAAAAATACTGTGATGGCTGCTGGCAGTCTGGCTGTGAAAGGAAAGTTGCAATGATCAGACCCTTTAAACTATAACCTCCTGTGCAGGACCAAACAGCTCCCAGGATCCACCTCAACACACACACAATCACCATGCAATCTAGCATGCACAGGTTCAGCCCATCATACACACACATGCAGAGAGACAGACATGGGAAGAAGGGAAGAGAGAGTATGGCATTGGGGTGCAATAAAAATGGAATAAATACAATATAAAAGGATAATGTCCAGTAACTGTAATATGCACTGCACTATATATGATAGTGTGTAGTTCTCAATAGCATTTTAAATTACAGATGCATTTGTTGCTTGTTTGTTACATATCTGTTATACTTAAGATGGGTGCTGCTGTGTAACACTGTGTTTATGTGTTACTCATGTTACATCAACTTGCCTATGGAGACTAGGGATATGGAAATTAGCAACAATCTGATACACTTAGATTAGAATGTTCATCAATGTGTACTATTCCTAAACTAAAACAAGGTAAAATAAAACAAAGTTGTGGTGTTGTGGATATTTAAAACATAAAACCTGCCACTGACCTTTGAGTCTTTACTAAAATCTGCGCTGTTGAATAAAATCAAATTAATAAAACATACAGAAAACTGTCAACACTACGAAAGAAGCCAGAAGAAAAGTATTGTGATCAGTCTGCAGGATCCAGGGAGCCATTCAGCCTACGGAGAGGAGGCACTCAAAGGAGGCACAAGAGAGAAACACAAAACCTGGTAGTGTGGCATTGACCTTTGACCTTATTACATAAAACTCTGTCAATGAAATCAAAGAAATTAAACACAAATGTCTAACATCTAGAGTAGAATAAAACAAACAAAAAGGCAGTACTAAGCCAATTATACTTGAAGAAAACTAAATGTAATGCCTGAGAAAATATGCAACAATATAAAGTGAGGAATGCACAGAGACGACATAGATGGTGAAGAAAACTTGCAAGAGACTTCCAAAGGCATGCATATATGACTTTACATTTTACATTTTTTGTGAGTAAAAGGCAGGTTTCCCCCTTGTTGACCTGCTGACCTCTGCCAGGAGCTACTGGTGCATCAAAACCAAAACAAATAAAACCCAAAGTACCATAAAACACCACAGCTAACTACATTTTATCTCATGACATAATTAAAAATATACTTGGAGAGTGGACTTCCACCAAGCAGCTCATTTCCCCTATATTGTGATTTGTACCCAAAATTATTAGTGCTAGTGTAGCTCCCTCCAGTAATAAGCATAAGACCCGAGATCATGGTTAAAAAACTGGGTTTATTCCACAATTGATCAACCCGTGAGAACTGGGATCAAAGAGAAAATAAATCAAAAATAAATAAACAAGACTACAAAATTCAACATAAGTATGTACTGTATGTCCTCAGTTACAAAAAATTGCCTTTAAGAATATAAAATAATAAAAAGGAATTTATACAAAGGCTTAGAGCTTAAACATAAAAGTTGGTTACTTCATAAAGTATATTTACTTATGTTCCATTTAAATTTCAAGTAAAATAAAATTAAATGTTTGACATCAAAATACTTAAAAGTAGTCCTTTACACATTTAACAATATCACTAAAATAAACGATGCTTAAACATACCTCGTAGGCTGCTTACAACTAAGGAGGGGCTAAATCTTGATGTTTGTATCCTTGTTTTCTTTTCATCATTTAATGTTATATGTCTTCAAAGTTATGTCTCTTGATATCGTATACTTTCCTCCAGTTTGCTTGCCTGGCGCTACATTTCTCTTAGTGCGTTGCTTAACTTTGTCCTGACGGAAACGCAGGTCAACGATACATAGTTCCGCCTCTATAGTAATAAATCAGTCTCTGTACATTGGAACCTAAACATGCACAAATAATAAATAAAAAAACAAGAAATAAATGACAACGTGGGGCAGTTAAAGCTATAATTATTTTATCTACATTCTTGGATTTCTTGAACATGAAAACATACCCTTAGCATTTGTAATTAATTTGATATTCACAAAAATCAATATTTCTGTAATGGAGGTTTCTTCTGGATTTAGCTCCAAAAGCCAACTATCGCTCACAGTATTTTGACACATTATAGTCACACATCATACTATAATGCACATTTTAGACACAAGTCTGGTGGTTTTCAGGTTCACTTTTAATTGGTTTACATGTTTGTCATTATCCATGACCTCCTCTGTTTTCCCAACACAGTATTGGTGTTCAAACCACAGAAATACTATAATACTAATAATATGCTGTTGTCCCATCCTAGGTGTCATAAAAGCTAGAAATTTCATTGTGAATAAATGGCAGATTAATGTTCCTGATTCGTATATAAACAAAACACAGTTAATCTTCATTTATCCCAATATATTTTCCCTCTGTTTTCTTTTGATGATGCATCCATCCCAATAATGGCTCACAGACTCACACTCTCACTGCATTTGCTTGGATGCTGTCCACACTTTGAATCATCAGACACTTGGCAGGACGTGGAGGAGCGAGTGATGGCTGTATATCAGTGAATTAGTCACTGCTTGGGCGTTGGTAGATGTTCTGATCTGAGGGTGGGTGCAGCTGCAAAAGGTAAAGACATGATTGTTTGTGTTTTCTCAGAAGTGGCGCTTGTTTATTTGTTGTGTCCAAGGTGCCCGAGTTGGATTCCTGAATGTCTTGTTGTGGTTACCATGCAAATGATGGTTGTTTAAATTTAAATGACATTCCTTTGTTATATCTAAAAAGTGGTTTTGCATCAAATCTAGCATTTATTCCAGATTGTTTACCCAGATTTATTTAGCCTTCATGGTGTTCTACTTGATGTTTTATTTCAGTATTTAATATTCTGATACAATAATTTTGCTGCTACTATTTTTGGTTTTATTCATCTTCAAGGATATAGATTTGCTTTATACTGTTCTGCACTTTTATGTTTGTTCAAGAACCTTCAACCACTTTTGTTAAAGCCATTTATCTCAAAGTTAGGTTTTGCTGTTAAAAAAACTAAGTATTTTGTAAATTAACGTTTATTAAAGCTGTAATGTGAAATTTGTAAATGTAAGTCACAGTCAAACCTGTTTTACATCAAGACTGATTGAGGTAGGCCAGATTACTTTAGATTAAGGAATTATTCCTGGTCTTTTAAACATAGGTGAAGAGAAAGAGAATTTTAGGTGAAGAAATTAACCCCAGTCCTCTGAAACATGAGTGAGCTAGTGAGACACTGAAACAAATGTTGAAAGAGAACATTTGTAATATATGGACCTTTGTTCTTTCAGAACACTCTACAGGCTCACCAGAGGGAACAGGTAAGTCTAAGCGACTGGTGATTTCCACACTGGAGCTTTAATTTTGACACAGCTACCTTTGCCTTGACTTGACAGGTTACACAATGCTCTTGTGTTAATGCGTCATGCAGGATATGAGGGATGACTGCTGAATTTTTCGGGAGTGAGTTCTGTGACTATGACTAAGGTCTAATGAACAAGTGGGGTGACACCTGATTACACAGATCAGCCCTTACCGTGCTCAATACTTTCCAAGCTCATTTCAGGTTTTGCCCTTAGTTTTTGACACTCTGGTTTTACATGTAAACATATTATGCAGTTAGTTTGTCAGTCTGATTGAATTACTTGAACAATGCTCTCATGATTTTCTTTTTTGCATAGGTGTAGAATGCTTTCAGGGACCAATTTTTCCATTTCAGGACGGCATAAAACAATGTTGTGTCTTGTTTTGCTTTAACAGGGACTTAAGGGGCTTTCTGCATGGAACTTGATCTCCGCCATGGATGTGATGGACTGGTGACCTGTCCAGGGTGGACCCCGCCTTTTGCGTGGTGTCAGCTGCGATTGGCTCCAGTAACCACGACCCGCATGTGGAGGATAAAGTGCAAGACAATGGATGGATGCATGATCTATTGCCTCTCTTGTAATAAGAAGTGCCTGCCACTGCAGCAAAATTGTCACTAGATGGTGCCATAACTCAAACAGTGGACTGTCATTTATCTGAGTAGAGTATTGCCTCCATATTTATACAGATGTAGACTAAACAGATCTGGCTTGTTTGAACACACTTTTGAGATTATTGTATAATTTAAACATATTCTTTTAATTTGTTCAACTGAGGGCAAGTAACAGCAAATCACTGTAATAAATGCAACAGTTGCCATAGAGTGGAAGTAAAGTTCTGAAAAACACATATTACAGAAAAAATTAGCAGAGCTGGTGATAAAAATTCTTTATATTGCTGCAACAGATCTCAGGGGGAAAAGAAAAATGAATTGTGCTGCTGTGATCAGTCTGACACAACAAACAGTTTGTTGGCCATAGTCACAGGGAGAATACACACAGGTGGTTTGGTCATTGAGTCCACTGTAGCAGGCAGGAATTCAACAAGGAATGCTACCTCAGTACAGTTTTCATACATCTAAATGAGTGATGCAGAAAGTCAGATGTATACTGCACATGTTGTGATGGCAGTGTGACAAAGAGATGAAAAATTATATAAAATGATGAAAGGAGTGAAACATGCAACACTGAGAGAAAATATAGGAAAAGGCCAAAACTGCCTCCCTGAGGAGTTTTACCACTAAGACAGAATTTTTTCTTTCACAGTATCTAGTGAGGAGAACATGGAAGGATCTTCAAATGTCTGAATGTACTTATTTACAACAAAGGTGAATGGAAAACAAGGTAATGTGTTAACATTACTCGGAAGTCATGCTTGTAGAGTAAACAATAATAATTGGCATCCAAAAATTGATTTCACTTTTAAGAATATTCTACAATATCTGACTAGCATTCCTGTTCATCATTATCTAAAAACCAAACAATACATTTAGTTGCCATTTGCCATTCATCATATCGGATCTGATCTTATATCTATTTACTGAAATGCAAGTACAAAAGTAAATATTTGCATGTATCTTTGAAGATCCCAGTTTCTGCTGACATGAACATGTTATGTCTTTGTTGTTGTTGTGTGTTTTAAAAGCCAAAGTGTTTGTCAAAGTTCATCCTACCATTCAAAAATAATTAAAGCTTTCTTTTCAAACTCGCAGGACGTGTGTCGTTTGGGTTTGCTTTTGCTATTAACAAAGTGAGGGGGAAAGTAAACAACTTTTTTTTTTTTCTGAAATCAGCCTTCTAGTCAACCCAATTCTGCACTAAATGACAGTCTGAGCTGCAGCTCAAGACACTCCAGCACAATCTGGACACACAGTGACTAATAATCCATGAGGTGCCTGGATGACTGAGGAGAAGACACAGCAGACTGTCTTGAGTCAAGCATTCACTCGCACTCTGTGACTATGAAATATGTTTTTCTTTCTCTGTCTACAATCATAGGTTCAAAGAGAAGCTGTGCAGAATGAGATTGAAGGAGATCGGCTTGATGGATGGCTGACTACAGTATATACAGCTGGGAATCCACTGCTGTTATTGGTGTATCCCAGCAACTTGGATGAAGAGCACAACCTTGAGGTCTTAATTAGTTAGGGATGTCTTCTTTAAATGATTTCCATTAAAGATGAGAGAAGACAAAGGAGGAGTGGATGGTAGAGGGAAGACTCAAGTGTTCTGGGATGAGTCCATCCCTGAAAAAAATTCCTTGACATTTGCAGAGCAGCTTACATTCGAATGATCCAACGACTTTAGGTTCGCAATGGAAAATGATCCGACTTTTCCCTGTGTTTGCCAAGTGAATTACCATCATCTGGAGTTGACTGCCAAGAGCTTCACGAGACTCACTCACAAATTTTCACCATGACAGTGTGTTCGTCCGTTGTCTGCAAAACACCTTGACAACCTGTTGTACGTAATTTGTCTTTGTTTTTTTTTTAATTTCCTGCTGTGAAAGTGACAAGACACACGGGTTGAGTCCAAATGAAGCCATTTTAGACCCAAAAATTGTGTTGGGCGTGCCTTTACACACGCAAAAGCACAAACTCAAACACATAATCAAACACAATACACACATTCTTTTGTGGAACTGGATCTGTGCAGTGCTTGAGGAAGGCCTGTGTAGTTCTCTGCCATGGAGCTGTGGTTTCCAATACAAATTTCTGGCAGGGAAAGAGGCATTTTCACTTTGGCCTGCTGCTACACAGCATCAGTCACTGTTTCATAACAACATGTTTCACTTGTTTTCTCAACATTACCCAACAACAGTGAAACCAAGACTCAAGGCAAAACATATCAAATCCACAATCTGTGGTGTAAAATCATCATAAAAACTGCAAGAGCGGTTGCTTAATTTCAAACCGTAATGATTTTATTTGCTGTTTATTTGTTTAATGTTACTTCGTAGTTTCAAATTGTAACATAACCTCCTTTAGGTTTGCCCAGTACGCATGCACATCTGCTTTGGTCCAAAACCATATACATGGATGAGGTGCTACAGTCACTGACACCCAGTTCATGATATCATGTAATGTGTGTGTGTGTATGTGTGTTCCAGTGTTGCTGTTGGAGGGAATCCAGGCGTGCAGATGGCCCTGGTTTGTGTTTGCACAGAACGACTGCAAGCCTCTTGCTTCCCTAGTGACCATGACAAATCATATATGTACACACGCATGCTCGCACACACATGCGTAGTGAGGACACTTATAGACACAATGCATTCCCTAGCCCCTTACCCTTACCTTAAAAATGTCTAATCCTAACCTAAACCCAATTTTAACCCTAAAACCAGGTCTAAACCCCCAAGAAGCCATTTTAAGGGACGACAGAATGTGAGGACCACCGAAAATGTCCTCACTTTCCCAAAATTATTAACCATAATTACTAGTGGAGCCTAACTTTAAAACACTTCTTTATGTTCAAATGTAGTAATTTACATTATGGGGACTTGATTTTTGTCTCCACAAGGAAGACAAATCCCCATAATGTGACTGTGTAGACAGATTAAGGTTCCCACAACATACTGTAAGGAATACCAGGTACACACATACACATGCACTTTGACTTGTTTAAGGGTCAGGTCAGAAAACTCACAAGTGCTGTTCTGATTGTGCAAATGATTTGTGTATAAAATGGTTCTTTATAAAGCCGTTGCAGATGCCAAATTGGTGCGTTATTTATTTCCACAAGGAAAACATGGTAGGTTGTGATGTTTTGTACCTGGGAGGGCCCACAGAGGCATATCAGTAGTGATATCTCTCAGGTGTGTCCTTGTCTATATATAAAGGTACTGTTCTATTTCAAAAGTGTTCTAAGAACTGTGACAGGGAGAGGTAGGTGCAGCATAGGTGCAGTAGCTCTACCTGCTTTCACCTGTATGCACTTGCTGGCTTGCCGCCACTACTATAGCAACAACAACAACAACATGTCAGGAAAGCCTTTCGGAGTTCCTGGGAGATCCTCTGGTATGCAAGCTCATGTCTGGGCTGATGTTTGTCAGGAATGTTGCCTGGGTGACCAGAGGCCTCGAAGGGGGAAACCCCTTATCTGCTGACGTTGTCATACAAACGTTGTCATGGTCCAAAGGCCGTGTAGGTAGAGACACAAAAAAAAGGAAAAGACACACAGCCACACACCTTAAAGGTTGGTCTATATATGCTTACATTATGTGTGTCACCATGGAGATACTGTTTGGGTGGAGTGTATGTTCCACAGGGCAGGAACGGGTGCAAAGCTGAGACAGTGAAAGAGAAAAAGGGCGTCACTTGGCTTTGGGTCAGACCTGGTAGACTTACGCTTGCATGCAGGAACTCCAAAGACATAGATTCATGAATGAGCTGCAAACCATAGGCTTGTTTACGTTTGTGAAAGACAAGGAGGGTTGTATTTTAAATCCTCACTCCCGATGTGTAATGTGACTGTGACACAGTTTTCTCTCCATTGTGATGTGAAGTGCTGTGTGGTGCCTTGTGAATTTTATGACCTCAGATCTGGTCCATGCTTTAATATGAGGATTTTCTTTCTGAGACATCAGATTTACTCCCAACCTCTACTGTATATTATTACAAAACACACATCTCAGAAAACATTTTACAGTATGATTGATCAAATTTTGAATATCATACCGTGGGATACAATTTCATCTATCCTCAAATCTTCTTTATGTGTTATCTAACCCTACATATAAATTGTACATGAATGTGAGTGTATATTAATATTTAGTCCCAATGGAGAGGCACTGTGGAGTGAAACAACAAATGTTACCAGATGTAATGAGAGGCCTTTCAGTTGAGAACTGCCGTATTTCCAGACAGAAAACTGAAAGAAAACTGAAAACCCTGCATGACTTCCTATCACAACACATACAGTAACATATCTGTCTTTATTCACACATAACACAGATGTTACAGATTGTGTCAGGGCTCTGATGGCATTTCAGTCACTACACTCAGAAAAACAAATCACAAATGTCTCTGCCCTTGGTTTACCATGTTTCCTCAACGAATCACAGACTGAAGGGTTTTCTGTCTCGAAAGCTGGTAGGACTTTTTTTTATTTTTTAATATGCTTACTTAGATGACTTTACTGTCCTCATCTGAGAAATCACATCTGTCATTCAAGATGGGGACTTTCCAGATGTGAGTGCACCAAAGCTCCATTATTGATTTAAGGGTATCAGTCAAAAAAGCATGATGTGATGTGATGCATCTCAGATCAGAAACAAAACACAGTGTGCTGATTCATGCACATATGACTGAACTAAACATTTCTGGCTGTATTATCTCTCTGAAAACGTCTGTTCTGTCTGACTGTCCCTCATGACTGAGCAGTGTTCTGATTTGCTAAAGGTGACTCTCTTCTCCCTTGTCTCACAAAAATAATGTAATGCTTGCGTTTCACTCTGCAGCATCATCTTACCTCCTATGTCCCAAATGCAGCAAGAGGCAGGCATTGTATGCTTTTTCTCAAGCATTCTCAAACTGAATAACATGTTATATACACTGGACTCAGAGATTGAACTCACTGATTACTAATTGATTACTGAAATAGTCGGCAACTACTTTGATAATTAATCAACTGTTTTGAGTGTTTTATTTAAATAATCAAAGCATCTGATTTGTTATATGGTTTCTTTGCTCCATATAACAAAGGAATCCAAATGGAATAATTTTGGTTTGTGGCCAGGAAAAAAAAGATATTTGATGACATCTTCGAGGTCTGGGGAATACCGATTTTATAGTTTTATGGACCAAACAACTAATCGCTTAATCGGGAAAATAATCTACTCATTAATCGATTATGAAAATAGTCATTAGTTGCAGCCCTGCTGAGGAGACCACTCACTGTGTGGCTACGTCTGTTGGCTTCCATGTTCACAAAACAAGCATATTTCTGCTTCCAGTGAATGAAAAATGAAAAAGTCCTGCACATTCAGGCCAAAGGATCATGCTGTGTTTATCGTGATGTTACACTAAACATTAAGTTTTGGGGAAATGTTGGTAGATCTCAGTATGTCTTATTTAATTTTACTGCACTGCTCAAAAGCTTAAAACCCTTCAGAACTTCACATCAGCACAGTCAAAGCAATGGATTTAAACAGCTGCAGGGGTGAGACATGTTGTGAGCTATGAGTCATCAAGCTCTGCAGATAGATTTTATGTTGTTCCCTGATGTGATCTTTGATTTGCATGCATCAGTTTTGATGATTTAAGCGTTTCTTGATTACGTTTTTGCTTTTTTTGAATAGAAACCCAGTTTCTAAACCTAGTTTCTCGTCTTTGTTCACAAATGCTGATGTTTGCTGTATTGTGTCCCTGGAGGGATGAGAAAACATTTACTTACAAATCATTAGTGATCATAAACCTATGCTAAGCTAAACCATTGATCAATATTACACCATGTCTACCTATGGAGTCCTCAGGAAGAGACCCTGTTGGACAGCCAAATACATCAGATGACCTTTCCTTTGATAAACAACATTAAAGGATTCCTAAGGCAGTTAATCAATTTGGATAATGTTAATTTATGCCTTGAAATATTGATTAGGGATGATCTACCTCCTGTGAGCAGAGGCTCGTTAAAAAATAACCCCCTGAGCATCCAGCCAGCAGAAAAAGATCAGATAGGGTGTTTATGCTGAGGTTGACCTGCTGAATTAAAGATCAACAAAAATGTGATTTACACTTAAATGAGCGCCAATGATTTATGCCCAAGTCCCACATTTAAAGATTAAAGAAGAAGAAATTTTCTTGCCTAAGGTGCAACATGAATGGTAAAGTGTGCTATAAAATATGACCTGTACATTGAGATTTGTTGAGACACAGTTCTATCCAAACAGGTTGAGTGGCAACAGCTCAATAAACCTAGGAACACAAGCCAGAACAACTAAGGGGACAGTGTATCGCATGCAAATTCATGTGCATTGGGGAATGCAGGTGTTCTTCTTCTTCTTCTTCTTCTTCTTCTTCTAATAATAATAATAATAAAAATTTCTTACAGGCATTTTCTAATTGGATACAAATCAATGCCCCTTGTCTGAACCTGCAAGAATCAAACAAATACAGTACAAGATGTCTAAAGTGTGATGGTTATCATCTTTTGAAATAAACAAGATGGTACATGTTATCATGTTATGTGCTAGTAGGGACTTGTACTTGTAGATATCCACATTAGATATAAATACATAGATATTTGATTTAATTTAATAGGAGTACTATTAAATGGCTTTAACTAAATGGCTATTAAATTTCCTAACAGTGGCAAACTAGTTGAAATATCGAAGGAACTTTAAATCACAAATATACATCAAGCTTCAAATCTACTGGATCCTGCATATTTTCAGCATTTTCAAAGTTTAACAGTGACATCTGTTGCATGCTAACAACGTTGTATGCAGACATGACACAAGCTAACCCAGTCTTGTGCGCAAACATTTTAAAATGTTTTAAAATGAGCAAGTTACACGACATTACATAATAATGGCTTTTAAAAGCAGTTGGCTTGTACTACTGCATAGCTTTTCTGGAACCAACCATCCACGACTTCCTTTGCCTCCTTTTGGTCTTCCCTGCTCCCCTCCAAGGCAATTACCATTTTAACACCAGGTATAACATTTTCAGCAGAAGACGATTCAGTGTCTGTTAACTTGATTTTGTTGTGTTAAATAGAGGCGTGTGCTCCTTTAGAATATGCCCAGTGCCATGAATTTTTCCTCTTTCCTCATGTTTCCACTCAGTATTTCGAGTGTTACGGTTCCTGATGTGACATTATGGTGGATGCTCTGCTGGACTCAGGTCACAGATGAATGACAATTACAGCTTTCACTGTGTTTCCTACACGTTTTGTCCTGTATCTCCCCCTGGTCCTGTTCTTTCTGTCCCAGCTTCCCAGCTGTCTTCTGTCCCCTTAATCAAAGCACAGAAAGATTTAGAGAGGAGGTAAACACTCTGGTTTTATGATTGGGCCCCTTCTTACAGCGTGGCCTGTATAATTGAAAAGCCCTTGGAGACTATTTTAAGATAGTAGTGGGAACAGACTCCCATGTGTGTGCTATGGCTGGGAATGGGGCTCTCTCTTCCTCTCTTGCACTCACTGATTGCTAAATAAGTTTGGTGTCTATAGCTGCTTCTCTACTATGATGACTGTGCTTTATTGAATATACAGAAGCAGAAACGTAAAATGCACAGCTGCTGTCTTGCCAAAGCTGTCATTTTTTAAAAAAACAAAAAAACAAAAAAAAACAAGAAAATTCACAATCAAGAAGAAAAGGAAAAGCCGCACTGTCACAACTGGCTGTGCATTTTCGGACAGGTTTTATTCAGACATCTGTTCTTCTCACTGCTCCACAATCCCAGACCACCAACATCCCGCAAACCAAAATTAACGTTGTTTCACTGTGAGTAAAAAGTTTAAACAAACAGAAATATCAACAGTCAGCGTCTTCTCTCTACCCGTGTCAGCTATAATAGACTCTTTGTTCAGTTGAAATTATAAACTCTTATTTTGGGCCTTTTATGCGCATATCGACTGGTGCTGTGTGCGTCACGATTTATGACAGCTCTTTTGTACTCTATGCAGATTTCAACATAGCACATATGCAAAGATGAGTAGCCCCCAGAAGATTCAGTAAGATAAATCTGTCTCATTCTTTTTTAAGTTCAAAACACTTTCACAGAGCATCACTTTAAAAAAACTCATTATGGCCTATTGCCAAATAAGAGTTTTACTGCATGTAGTGACAGAGTTATGATCAGTATGAGCTTCCTAGCCTGAATTGCCCTGAACATATTACTCTGTATGATGTAGTTGGGGGAAACCAGATACCAGATAAAGCATCAATTCGCAAAATTTAGATGTACGTGGCACTAAAACAAGGTTATGGCTGCCTTGACTGTGGCTGTTTGAGGCTGACTGAGGCAAAGCAGTGGTTAACACGCTCACACTGACAAAGGTAACTTGTGCTTATGCCAAAAGGTATAATTTTTGCCACATTAATCATCTTGGTCTAATGTATTAGTGCACTGATGCCTATTCACTGGCACCAAACACAAAGGGCATGAGCCGACGAGAGAGTGCTTCTACGACTGAAATGTTACCTGTTGATGTCATTTCTTAAAAACTCACCAAAAAGAGTAAGTGAACATCATAAATTTGGTGGCAAACCAACTGGTAACTGTTAAGCTTTGACCAAGGTGGTGAACCAACTCAACCAACTCAACATTTACACCCATAAAGAGGTCTTAAAAAAATGTACATTTTGTAATTTTGCCCAGTCCACCTCTATCCAAATATTACTGGACCAGAAATCTTTATTGCTTCTTGCACCTACTTAAATAATACTGATGGTGAAAGACAGTTCACTTTCAAATGATATTGAAGTTGATTAAGGGAGAAACCAAGCACTCTATATCTTGGAAAATGCACATGAAAGAATAGTTCTTTGGCACTTGTGGTAAAAAAAGATCTCTTTTAAATATAGAAATATTGCCCCATAAAACCATTTAAGTAACATAAAGGCATGGTCCCTTAAATGCTAACAAATAAACATATTGCCACATGAAAGACATGGTCTGCTCTCATCCCATTTGCCATTATAGCCTAACATGCATTAAATCCCAGCTGGGACTGAGGCTGTGTGTATCGGTGTTTCCTTGTTTACTGGTATTTGACTAGTATGTTTGATGAAAAGGGGGAGAGAAAAAAATCAACAAAAACTATAATAATAAGTTTTAAAATTGCATCTAAACAGAAAGTACACAAGTCTATGTTGATTTAAAGGAACCAGATTGGAGAGGTGATCCTCAGACTAGAGTGAAAATTAATTTTGACTCAAGCAAATGACTCGTTCAAGCTGTGAAACTGTATATCATTAGTGAACAGAAAATACATGGGCTTTCAAGGCAGTTATAACCAAATAAGTACACTGTGGTCTCACTAACACTGCAGAGGACATAGGTTTCTGTATGTACAGTCATTACATCTAAATTACTGAGCTGCTGTAGAGCCTTAAGTTTTGGGCTCCATAGAGGAAGCTGCAGTGTGGCACAGCTTCATTCATTTGAATGTGAAACAGCAGCAGAGGAGCACTAATACTTGTGTGGGTAGATTTTATTTTAAAAGATTGGTACAGTCCTAAGCTTGTGTATTCCCCCTGCAGTATTTAAGCTGTGCTAATATAAGAAAGGATTTTTCTCAAAATTGTAGTCTGTAGACACAATATCACATCTGCACAAAGAATAATAGCTCATAACAACTATTCAGCATTTTGAAACAGCAGGGGGGAAAAAACAAACAAAATGCATCGAGGAGAAATGAAAGTCGTGCAAAGGAGCTCTCCAACGAGACACACCAAGTGTGTTTCCAGATTTCAAAGTTTGCCACAATCATTACATTTGATTCCAGAAAAAGATCAAAGACAGCCGAAGGGAAGCCGCACAGTGCAGACATCAGGAAAAGCTCCTCACCAGAGGTCGACAAAAATAGATGATTTTTTACTTTCGACCACGCTTGAAAAACACAGCGCATTTCCATCACTGGAGCCACCTCAGCACACTATATATCATATACAATGAACAAGATAGAGAGCAAGTTTTTTGTTTTTTTTCCCCCAACATCTGCTCCATGCAGTAAATGATTAACAGAGTTACAGAATGACTTGTTTTATGTGTGTCTGCTGTGGCAACAACCAGTATCGCCACACTGTCTCTACACATTAAAACACAAAGACAGTGAGTTATGTGACAGAAGCTCTGGTCACGGTCACAGTCATTGTTATAAAAGATGACCCTGGTACAAATTTCCAAACAGTTTTGTGGTGTGTGCAGCAATTCAATTCAAGTATACTCATTAATCATCTGCCCTTTGAGCCCTTAGAAATAGTACGTTTTTTTAACCCAGTGAATTTAAACCATTCAATCAAAACTATGCTAAATATATATATATATAATATGGATGCCATGTCATGACTTCTGCAGTCTAATTTTACTACTAAACGTAAGAACTTTACAACTGCAACCGAAAAACTGTTGTGATATTGATGATAATATTGTTGTTAAAGGAATATTAAATTGGTTTAAGCTTTTATCCGGCCAACAAATAGCCTCATTTGAAGTTTGTTCAGATTTGGATTAAAAAAATAAAATGGAACAGTATTTATTTAACCTTTAGACAGAACAAGGATTACATATTTTTGCTTTTAAACTATGCTCTAATATGCGTGTAAAAAAGCAGTCACAAAATTGTGGTTTTAATGCATAGATGCATACGCACTCTCACACAATCCTGAACGCCACTGGCTCTTCATTATAGTTAGCTTAAATTAACAGCCACTTCAATATCAATAAAACAACAGTAGGCACACTAATGAAACACTGAACTGTTTCCAGCGTGTGACTCTGACCCAGACTTCACTCACACCCACCAACATACTTTCCCCTTCATCAGCAAACAAGAAAACTGTAAAGCTTTTTTTTTATTATTATTCATAAAACCAGATCATATAAGCTGTCATTGGCATTGCAGACAATACCATGGAGGCCTTTTTAAACTGTGCATTACACTCTCGTAAAATCCCCACATTTTAGTCAATACAGCATGTCTAGACTATATTTTTATTATCATTATTGCCAGTAGCTAATTGGGACTTTTTATTGTCCAAGTCAATTGGGGTTTTTGGTGTGCCTTTGTTTTTCCAAGTTTTTGTCATTCCTTGTGTCTCTGGGGAAATGCCAGTCGAACAATCAGTCAGCCACCCACTCATACTCAGAGCTGATGGCGGAACCACAAGAAACCAGGAACCGTCAGTGTGTCTCTCCAAGCGTCACACTGAAATAGAAAAGGAAGAGTTGTGCTGTGTATCAGGGAAAACCATCCAGCCGAAGTTGAAGCCATGGCTGTTTACCAGCTGATATTAGAGGACAGTGTCACTGTGGGGGCCAACATACTATGTTTCATGCCTGTAACTTCATCTCAGACTTTAAGAACTGCCTACACATCAGCACCATAAAGAATGAGTTCATTTCAAGATTTATGTAATTTGTTATGACAGATACTACACATCTCCAACAAACACAAATATTACTTCTTGGTAAAAGTATTTGGCATTACAAATGAATAATATATAATGATTAAATCTATAGTATTGAATTTACTAGTATAATTTAGATTCTCCACTTCAATTGAGCTTAATATTATAGGAGAATTCGGCCACCAAGACTCTAGTCTAGTAGCCTACTAATTATTAAGATAAATTTCTTTCTTTCCTTTTTTTTTTTTTTTTGGTCAAATCAATTTATTTTGTATAGCATCAAATCACAACATGCATTATCTCAAGGCACTTGCTATAATAAGAGCCAGACCTTAAAAGAGAAGAAAAAACAAACAAACAAAACAATAAGCAAGCACTTGGCAACAGAGGAGGGAAAAAAGATGACCTATCAACAAGAACTGAAGTACTATGAATCCTCCATTCTCAACTCTTTCATGTTGGAATACAGCTGATAGTGTGTCTCACAGTTGCATACATTTGTCAATATTATTTTGATTTTCCACTGACAAAAAAAATGTATTTAATTTATACTAACATTTGCTAAAAGACAACTTCATTGTTCCACAAACTTTATTCCCCATTGTGTCTGAAAAAATACAATGAAATCAAAGGATTCTCCCAGATATTTTTGTAGTCATTTTCAGTTAAACCACACTGCAACAATAGAGAAAAATGCATGAAAGCCTGCATTATTTTATTTGTTTATGATTGTGATTGGGTGCAGCGGCTCGTATTTTTGCCTCACAGCTAGAAGGTCACCAGTCTGGATCCCGGTTCGACCAATGGACTTTCTGTGTGGAGTTTGCATGTTCTCCCTGTGTTCTCTCCCACAGGCCACGAACATGCAGAGTTTGGAATGAATCGCACACTCGAAATTTACCATAGGTGTGAGTGTGAGAGTGAATGGTTGTTCGTCTCAGTATGTTGGGTACATCCTGTCTAGAATACGACGAAAGGCAGGGCACCGTGTTCCAGCTTATGTGGAGGGTAAAGTAATGCAAAAAGGATGGATGGATTGTGACTGACAGATCGTTCAGGCAGCGACTTCATGATGGTGGAAGCTGATGAGTAAAAATAAGTCACATGGATCCAAAAAAAAGAGAGGACAAACTGAAACTGAAAGCAGCCCAAAAGCTTAAAGGCAGATGTGGAGCAGGTGATGCTCCTTTTACTGTCGTGGTGTTTCAGTGGTGTTTAGTTACACTCTCTTACATTTTCACTCCCTCTGTCTCCCAGGTTACTTTGTCTTTCACACCTCTTTATTTACCCTCTACAGTACGTGCATAAACAGCACAATTACCCCCGAGGATGTCATTGGCTCTGTCTCCACTCCACAGCTGTCGGTGGTGGTGGTGGTGTCCAAAGCAGAGCGATGGGGAGGAGAGAGAGGATGTCACCCTCCGTGTTCTTCTTCATGATTCCCAGGAGAATGACTGTCAGGGTTTTATCGAGGTCTGTTTGTGTCTCAATAAACAACAGGTGTTAGGCTACATATGGTTGCCCAGGGGGGATCATCTTAGAAGGGATTAGCTAAAATAGCATAACCTACATTAGATTGGGTGACACAACAAGAAACTTGAAGCATTGTTTTCAAAGCCCAGCTCACCCTCTGGAAAACACACACACACACACACACACACACACACACACACACACACACACACACACACACACACACACACACTGCGTTTCCATGACTTCAGAGGACATTGCATTGACTTACATTCATTTCCTGGAGACTTACTCTAACCTTAACCATAATTGCTAGTGCCCTAACCCTGACCCTGACCCTGACCCTAACCTTAACCTCAGCCTAACTTTAAAACATGTCTGCACCTTAAAAAGTAGTAATTTACATTTACTGGGACTTGATTTTTGTCCCCATAAGGAAGACAAGTCCCCATAATGTAACTGTTTAAAGAGACTTAGGTCCCCACAACATAAGAAATACCAAGTACACACACACACACACATACACACAGCCATGCTTCTTAGCACACTGTGTTGACTACCATTCATTTGCACAGCCTAAACAACACCTTGTCCCTCACCTTAACCAAAAACAGTTAAACCTCCACCCTGACATTAGCCTAACCAAATTTCAGATCAAGGAAGCAAGGGAAGCTTTGGTCTACTTAGTATGCATAGATTATATATAAGTTTTTCCATTTTTCAATGTGTCGGTTGGGAAGTAGGACAGAAGGAGCAACTAGCCACCAGGGGGTGACTCTGCTGTGGTAAATGGAAGTATATGTTAAAGGTCACATAGAATGGTCTTTTTGAACCAGAAATCAAGATTACTGATGTCTACTTAAATAAATAAAATAATATTTATGGTCAAAAACCTCATAGTCTCATCAGATTAAGCCAGTTTATTGCCGCGGAGCTAATGCCCTCCCCCCAGAACACTGAGTCTCTTGTGATTGGCCAGCTACCAAGTGCATTCCCACTCGCTTGTGACTGACCAGCTACCAGCTGACTGACTGCTCTGCGGTGCTTCTTCTTCTTCTTCTTCAGCTTGAATGTTCACACCCATGACTGGGATTAGCTGTTGTGGGAGGGTTCAATGCATGGCAAATGTGCTAGTTATGTAACTAAGTGTTTATTGAAGTGTTTATTGAGACACTTTAGTGATGTTTAGATACGGGAAGGACACAGGGACACACCACAAAACATCAGAAATTTGATTTTCCAGTGAATGTCGCCTTTAAAATGAACCTCACTTGATTTATAACATCAGTAAGCATTTTCCTGATGAGTTTAAGTGTCTCAGGTGTTCTCCATCCAAGAGCATGTGATGTCAATTTGTAAATGATTTTCTGAAAATGAAATGAATGAAAATCTTGAGGCTTCAAAAGGGGAGTTTAGGTCTTTGTCCATTTTTATATTGAGTCAGTGTTTTTCCCTCATGATTCATTTGAATAACTTGATTCATACATTTCTAAATCCTGACTCGTACAAAGAATTACTCGGCATTGTGTGTTTTTTTGTAGAGCTCCTCCCACTTTTCAACAAGTGAGAAAATCACAGACAAAGCAATACTAACAGTGATGTCTCCTGGGAAATGATCAAAACTGGTCACCGCTCATCTAGGACCACAATAGGTGAAATTTGAAGACTACCTTTGAGGTCTTTAAATTCTTTATGTATAACAAGTCCCTTTACAATGGATGTAACAAGAAGCAGGTCCAGTAATCGCCATTTTTGGAAACACAATTTCTTTGCTTTTTCTGTTGCTGCACCCAGATTGTGGAACGATCTTCCTTTACATATTAGAAAGGCCCCTTCTCTGTCTGTATTTAAAAAGCATCTTAAGACCCATTTTTACTCTTTGGCTTTCAACCCAGTATGAGACATTGATTTTACCAGTTGTTATTGTTTTTATGGTTGTTTGTGTGAGTATATATATATATATATATATATATATGTACATATTATGTATATGTATTCAGTGTGCATGCATGCTTGTGTGCATATGTATGTGTATATAGTCCATTTCACCTGTTGCACGGATGTACTGTATATGTGTGTACATATTTACACTCTACAGTGTTTTACTGTTTTGTCTCTTTTAGTATTTTTCAGTAGCTTATTTATCTCTAATGTACAGCACTTTGCTTCAGCTGTTGTTGTTTTTAAAGTGCTTTATAAATAAAGTTGGATTGGATTGGAAGTAATCTTTACCAAGTTAGTGATCAATGACAGATGTGAGCAGAAAAGTTGTGCAGTATGAAGCTGAAATGGACAACTTTTTTGGGTTAAACTTGTCATTATGATGCTAAAGCTGACTACACAGTGTAATACAAAATAAAAATTAAACCAGTGCATATGTATCCATCCCTTATTAGCCTTGCTTTTACTTTTTTCCCTTGGTGACTGGGATAGGGTTTTTGTGACTTTATAGCAGAAAGGAACCACATTATTCCATATCCAAAATACTGCAATAACACACACATATAGCACACACACACACACACACACACACACACACACACACACACACACACACACACACACACACAAGTTAGTGATCAATGACAGATGTGAGCAGAAAAGTTGTGCAGTATGAAGCTGAAATGGACAACTTTTTTGGGTTAAACTTGTCATTATGATGCTAAAGCTGACTACACAGTGTAATACAAAATAAAAATTAAACCAGTGCATATGTATCCATCCCTTATTAGCCTTGCTTTCACTTTTTTCCCTTGGTGACTGGGATAGGGTTTTTGTGACTTTATAGCAGAAAGGAACCACATTATTCCATATCCAAAATACTGCAATAGGACATTCACATAGGACACACACACACACACACACACACACACACACACACACACACACACACACACACACACACACACACACACACACACATATATACATATATATATATACTGTATATAAAATTCAGAATCAAATTACCAAACTTGTTTTGGTTTGGCTGGTTTAGTGCATGGATCCACTAAGATGAAGAGGTTAAATCTATAGATTCCTGACATGATAACTGCAAACTGGTTTTTTAAATTCAGTTTCTCTTCTCTTCTTTTTCTCCTCTCTTCTCTTGCCTCTCTCTCTGTGAGACACACTCACGCATGCACACACAAACACACACACACCCACACATGCTACAGCTGCATGCCAAGCAGTAATCTGATGGGCAGATCTGTACCCAGATGGTTTAATTCATATTCCTGGTGTTAGTTGCTGATGTTAAACAGGTGCTGCATGACCTTCATTCCACCACAGCTCTGCCCTCCCTTACTCTACCATATTTCATATGATCAGTCCTCTGTGTATGTCTCTGTTTGCTGACAATGAAATACTATAATAATGCAGTAGCAAATTGACTTTTAGCAAAATGCTGACAGCCCAGGAGCCAGTCACTGTATTGTATAAATTCAGCTTGAGGCCATTGTCTTCCAGACACAATTTTGGTGCCTCCAGTTATTATATTATGTAAATTAGAGCTCCTTTCCTCTGTTGTTTTGCACGCAAGACATAAAATGTTGATCAGAACCGTTGGCTGTACAACACTTAGCTGGTTTGCTGGGCACAGGCAAATGCCCATTTTTCCTAATGATCCATGGTGTGATGATTGTTCGTCTTGCTCTCCAAGGCAAAATGATTGATTAAATAAACATTTTATCTGGAAACAAACTGATTAAAATTCAAGGACCGTGCATTTCAGACTCACACATTTTCTCTGTTTTTCCAAACTGTTTCACAGGCTCTTGATGCTGTGCAAATTTAAATGTAGCCTTATCTAACCTATGCTGATATGATTCAAATCAGTGCTGCCCTAAAAAAAGCCCTCCACATTTAATTAGTGGGCTTGCGGTAAAGCTGATACCCTCTATTTATTTGGCCAAACATTACAGCTCCAGTTGGGACAGATGAAACAAGCGTTCACCATCAGTTGCCTCTTTGGTGATGTTCTAAGAAGTGTTTAATTATGGCAGAAATTTATGTTCTGAGAAAGTTGATCATTCAGATCAAGTTGTTGTTTCCCAAGCTTGAGTAAACATCAATATATTTGTTCATGTAGACCTTTTCTTCATAAGAAAATGGAGGAAATCTTGTGGGAACCAACAGCCAGTATGTTCTGCAATATTAACAAAGGTTTTAAGCTCCTCCCTGTTAATTTGTTGATGGTCCTAATGACTACAACAAGCCACTTGAGTGTAAAAGACATTAATCCCACCTCAGGGCCTAAAACAGATCTAGTTGTCTTTCTTTCCTCTGAATGGAGAGATGCACAAAGAGAGGAGGTTAAGGTGGTAACCCAAGCTGTGGGCTGTGTTGCTGGATAGCGTGCCTGACTGTGAGAGGCCTAGATTGTACCTTGTGTTTCCTGTCGCTCAGAAAAGAAAACGGGTCATTTCTCCGTGGTGGTTTCGGTTGTCACTTTATGCACTAGCTGCTCTGGTTATGTACATATGATATTAGGGAAAGCTGAAAGAAAATCATATTTTTCATATACACTGAAGTACAAAACTTCCTTAATTCCTTAATTTTTAGGTTTATAAAGTTTATAGGCAACATGCAAACACGGTACCTCTGCTGGGGGTGATTATATTTATTTAGCAAGAAAACAGAATCTACAACAAACTTAAAATACATCTTTGTAAGCACTTTTAAAAATCACTCTCTAGAGTTATTGTTTTAGAGCACTTGCAATCATCCTGCCAGTCATCCTACACGTCCTGATACTCAGTGTAAGGTGACCACAGATGATGTCCTGAGATAAAGTGACACAAAGCAGCAGGTGTGGGAAAAAATGGTCAGGGCTCTTTTGCCGAAACTCTGGCATTTCCCCGAGCAAACACCAAAAGCTTGGTTTTCAGCAGTCTGCTCAGCCTGTGTGTACATGAGAGTGTACAATATGAGCCACAATATGTGTGTTAATGGGAGAGAGAGAAGAGGAAAAGGGGGTAAGGGGAAGTGTGCTAAGGGGATTTACTTCAAAAAGGTAAATGGATACACGGATATGCTGGATCTACCATTATTTTGACCCAGTCGGAAAAAAGGATAAAGCGGTAGAAAATGAGTGAGTGAACCTGGGTAATTGGACAAACTGAGGAGAACCTGATTGCATCATTAGAAGGAAGTGAGCATACCGGACCTTAGTCAGCTGGAGCTTGACACAAACACCAATGTTATAACTTGTTTAGCTGCATCAATTACGATTCAGACAATACCGAATGTGGGCAATACTTCATTGATGAAATACTCTAAAAATTGCTATCTTTACAGTAGATGAGAAGATTGTTGTTGCAGCTCAGCTGGACATTTAGCTTACACTATGGCACTGGCATGAATGTGGGTTTGATTCCATTCAGCTTCCTCAGATTTAGGGCGCATGCTGACATGCTGTAACAATGTCCTGACTTACATAAACTGAACAAGACTATTGTTAATGCTATCAGTAATGTTCTCTGCTTTCTCTACAAAAAAGAAGTTAAATATCTCCTGCAAGTTCCACAAACCCTCACAGCTTTTCATCCACAACCTCACAGTCATGGAAGAGGTCTAATCAGAAAACAGGGGAGTGCTTGATGAGATACTATGTGTTAAGGATTCTTCCGGAGTACAGAGGATCCTTCCAAGTCCTTCCACAGAGATGAGACAAGACTTTTTCCAGGCATTCTGGGAACGCATAAATGGAAAAGGCTTGCAAGTCATTGATCACTGATTGATTGAAATTGATGAACCAATAAAAGCTGTTGCTTCCCTAGCTCCACTTTTGGTTGCTGTTTTTAAGAACTTCGTAACACATGCATGTGCAAAGGATTGTAAGTACTTTCTCTGCACTGAGAATAAACAGCATCCTGGTAAATTCTCTGTGCAAAGGAGTCGGTCCTTGAACGATTCTAGAATTCGGAGTAATCTGTGAGTGAGGTCTGATGATGTAGGTCCTTGAAATTCAGCAGTTCCAGGATCTTTCCCTGACTTTAAAAGGCATCTTATACAGTATTTGTGCTTTAACAACAGACATGGGAAACAACTAGCATAGCTCTGTTCGACAGCAACATAATTACATGTTTTTTTGTCACTTTGAATTTTGTACAATACTTCTTTCCTGATTTCAGTGTTTAAACTAAGTGAAGCTAAGCACCTCCTGATTGTGGCTTGATTTTTTTTAAGTGACACATGACAAAAGTAGAATAAATGTGTTATAATAAGGTGGAATTTTTTTAAGGAACACAAAAGAAGAAAACTGTGTATGAGTGTCTTGTTTTTACTCGTCCTTAATTTTTTTTCCAGAGAGGTTAGGACAGAAAACAGCATTAAGTATAAAACATAAACATGCAGGGGCCTGTGTAAGAGTAGCCTGACTGTCATTATTTGCCTCATATTTCACTTAATATAGCTTTCTTTACAGTATATTAGCAGCTTGTGGTTTAAGGGAAACGTTCACTCATGATCCTTTGAAGGGCAGAAACATTCTCCTCTCTGATGTGTGTTAAGCCGTTGGGTTCAGCTTGTACCCCCTTTGGCCTGTAATTAGTAGAGATCTGGTATAGTCCTCACTACAAAACACAGCCATTCACTGGGATCTGCTCCCATTTCTCACACTGGTAATGAACCATATACTGTACCTTGTGTCTGTGCAGGCAGAGGAAAAGAATTTGGAACACAAAAAGCCTAAACTAGACAGATAACTTGTCATACACAAGTCTGAATACAAAACTTGATAATACATAGCAGCCAAATTCCCAGCCCCTCTCGATACATGCTTAGGGCACTCTAGAGAGAAAACCAAATATGCTTACTGAGTTTCCTTGGATTCCCTCTGAAGTGCTGCTCAGCATTGCAGCCAAGCAAACAGCATGATTTTGCCATTATTTCTTGTTTTCCTCTTCTCATTTTCCCCAATATACAACACACTGAAAATGGTTGCTGTGATATGTTGCTTTGTTTATATGTCATCTAATCATGCTTAGGTAAATGCGTCATCACTGTGCGTTCAGTCAATTTCATGGGAAAGCCCAGAAGGTACACTGACATCAAATGGAGGAGTTTATACGAGGCTAAAGTGCATAGGAAAGAAATGGAGTGAGGCAAACTCATGAGGGAGAGATAGTTTGGATGTAAAATGTTGCAAACATCTGTTTTCTTCTATGATGCAATTGCATCAGGCTTGCAGCTTAATGTTGCAGGAGCTTTATGGTTTTATGAAATGGACCAAACCCTTCACCTTGAGGCTGCACGTGGAAGTCAGTGTTGTTTGCTCCTTCAACACATCGAGAGGAAAGTTGATATAAATCACACCACTGTGCATTTATATCACACACAGAAAGCAAGTGCGATACTGCTGTCATGTGGCATGATGCCCAGCAATCTTAGATCCGCACTCCCTCCCGATGCCAAAAAGACGACTCCCCATGCCTTGAGCTGGTCTGAGTGGGCCTGAGTCAGCAGAGTGGGGATGGTGCCCTGCAGATTTACTCCATGTTTGTGTGAGCGAGGCAAAACAGACATGGTGGGGGGAAGTCTGGAGTTGCAGAAGTAATTCTGTACACATGAAATGCAAGAGCTCAGCTGTATTTCAGGCAACTTTGATGACATAGTCAGAAAGAAGGAGTGTAAAGGTAGTTTAGAGGTAATTACATAATGATAGAAAATCATGGGGTTTGGTTCTTTTGTACTGCAATACAATAAAGTGACTTCCAGTGTCCCATATTATTAAATATTAAAAATAGCCTGCCTTGCTGAGTCAGAGAGTAGAAGTTTAAGATTACTCTCAGATCCTTAACAAATACAAATCTCACTTCAAATGACATGAAATGATTTCTTACAATTGGCAGGAGAGGGCAAAAAAAAAAGGCATGACAACATCACCAACCACAGACGTTAATGGAGATGAATTTGGTTGTGAAGCTGGTTAAAAAGCATATTAACATGACTTGTTTGAATTTATGTGTCACATAAGAAAAGTCCTTGTCTCTGACATAAGTGCCTGGACCTCACTTCACTTCTCTCTCTTCATGGAGGCTGGAAACACTGACACTATCATAATTTTATTACAGTATTTATTGCACCCGTGGAGACATACACTACATGTCGCTTGTGCTTTAGTGGTGGAATTTGTTACTTCGCTTACTTTAAACAGCTGCTCAGCCTCTCGTGGGCAACTCGAGTCTATAGTGCATTTCATGGGATGTTTCAAAGCATGGTTGGGAGATATGATATTTTATATCAGTCACTTTTTGGAATAGCTCGGTGAAAATTGCCTGCTATGGGGCTCACTGGTAATTTATGGACATACTGAGTGCATGTGCAACACTTCAGCTGGTCCATTTGTTCACTGATGGATAGCTGGAAAATGTAGAGTCACTCAGTAAAGACATATGAGTCAGTATTAAAAACAGAATTGATCTTTATCTGAAAAATGTCCTGTTGATAAACTACAAGAAGTAATGAGATAATAGCTTTAGGTTTATAATCAGTGTCCTAGTTGTAACTTAAGTCTCTGAAGTCTCTGTAATTGTATTAAATATAGTAATCTTTGCTGTAATTATCTTTTTTTTTTCCAGAAATAAACAAATTCCCTTTTTTTAATGACGAGGTAGTTGAACTGGAGTGAAGGATTTTCCGCATGTCCGGTTACTGATAGTAATCATGGGTTAAATGTTACTGACTTGCCTTGTCTGACTTCATTGGCCTTGTCCAAAATAACTCCCTACCATGGTGCTGTTTATTTTCTCTTTGTAATTTCATCCACTAGTGCCCTCAAAAATTCCCACAGTGGAACAAAAAAGTAGTTCCCTCCACAGGTATGTGCACACACTCACGCACACACACACACACACACACACACCACAGTGACAAAGCAAAGTATTTACTGCACCCTATAGAATAAACTATAAGTAGATGAGACACAGCTAATGCCACTTTCAAGTCACATTTCATCTGAATTTGGATGGAAACTCAGATTACTCTCAGGACTTTCATGCATCCAGATTGGCATTTAGAAGTTAACATGTTCCTAAAAACAAAACATGCATGGGTGTATAACATCAGTCAAAGTCCATCATTCAAGTGAAGTGAACACACAACAAGCCCAAGACATTCACACACACCTGAACATCTAATTCATTGTTTCAAATGAAATGCCATGATGCTCGACACTGATCACAGCTGGAACATAGCATCACAACATCATAACAACATGAAGTTGGTGATTACACAAAACCCCTTCATGCTCCTCTGTGCAGAAAGTCTGAAATATAATTTTTTTTTCTCCAAATATAGAAAAAATGTCAACAGAACTCAGGCATTTTATGTTATGAGGAGCACCTGCAGAGCATGACCTTTACTTTAACTCAAACGTTCCTAAACACAACATCAGAGGAAATCAGAGTTGAAAAGATGTTTTTGATAGATTAAAAGATGTAAAGGCTATTGTTGTATCAATTATCTGCAAATGTTTGAGACATACTGGAGTTTGGCCACATCCCTAACCTGATTTGTCATTTGGCTGCATGTTTTGTTTGATATCATGTTGCTCCTCTGTAATGTATCCATCTGTCTGAGGTCAGAGCTGTTCGTTAGTCCAAAGAGAAAGGCCGAGAGAGAGAGAGGGAGAGAGAGAAATGACTGAACAACAGGAAAGAGATAAGCAGATGCTCCCTCAGGAGGAGGGTTGAGCTGCCCATCTCCTCCCTCCCTCTATTCCCTTCTTTTTAATTCTACGAGCATATGGACACTGAAGAAAGACCACAGGACAGGGGGCATCATGCTGGAGATTAAAGGGAGAAAGGAATACATATTGTAGAAGACCAAAAAAGGCAGAGGAAAGTAAACAGTCAGAAAAATGGAGTAAAAACTGTGAAGAAGATGCAAATGGGCCCTCATGTTTGAAATAAATATGTTTTTTTCTCCCCCCCTCTGGAATGAGGCTGAATGATGGAAAATAGCGAGCATAGCAATGATCATGAGGCAGCTCGCAGGCTGAAGCAGGGTGCGGTGAGGATATCCTTAGTTTGCACCCATTTTGCTGGCCTGAATCTAATCTCTGTCAAACTGTATTAAACCTATGAGGCTTATCGTGTTAATAAAACCGTGTGCTTTGATTTGGCAAGTGGAACATTTAGCTTTTGACAGATGTACATGTGTAGTTAACTTTTATTCCTGAGCAAACTTGCCTGCAGAACTATTTAAGTAACGATAATTAAAAAAAAAGATGCAAATGATGTCTGGTAACATATGAGAATATAGTGCAGGTCAGACCAATTACAAAGACTGACACTTTCAGTCAGTCCCAACATGTGGTTGACAAAAACTGGGTGCAATATTTGCTTGCATGTACTGTATGACCATTGCAGGTTGTCTCCAAATAATGACAGCTTTAGGTGCTCAATCCAAAATTGAGTGCCAGCATGTCAGACCAAAACATACATGATCACGCAGAGACAAAAACAGACCATGGATGTATTTCTTTTTCTTTCTTTCTTTCTTTCTTTCTTTCTTTCTTTCTTTCTTTCTTTCTTTCTTTCTTTCTTTCTTTCTTTCAAGGATATATTTTACAAGGTAGCAGCAGCACATTTACAGCAAAAGTCAGAACACATAGATTAATAACATTATACTGCTCTCCAAAGTCTTTGCCAGAGCTTTAAAACCATTCAGGGCTTCTAGGTTTTAAAGTTGAAGATGAGACTGTGAATTATTTCAAGTATCAGGTGCTGAAAACCTTAAAGCTTCATGTAACAAAGCATCATTTATGCATCAATTACTGTATTTATATGTCCAGGAGGAGAAGGGCTTTCTCTGGATGCAAAGCTGGAGGATCGCAATTAACTGGATGCTTTGAACTGCTTTTGGTCACTACCACGTGGCCAGCTACCTGTGTCTATTGCTGCATTTTAGCACAACTTGTAGTTACAAAATACAGAACATCCTGAATTTGGAGCTTTTAGAAAAAAATATAGAGTTGATGGGCTGTGAATATCTATTTAAGTGTAGCATATACAAATTGGAGCTGTTGTGATGATGCTGAAATACAAACCACTGGACCAACAACTAAAACCGCACACGGACACCAAGATACTGGTATACTGTACCTGAATGGTGTCTCCAAATGTCTAAATACATGACATGCCAGATTTGTTTGTTGCCTCCCACTGTTTCCAGTTAGTGCTAAGTCATGCAAAACCAAGAATCCCTCTGCTGCACTTGTGAGCACACACACACACAAAAAAATGCAGTTGAAATGCTTTGAAAAGACAGAGGAAAAACTATGCAGCTACTCCTCACTGATAAAGATAAGGACATAACCATGGTCATAAAAGAACGCTGGAGAGTTTGGTGTGATGTGGTCATCCTCTAGGGTTGACAGAGCGGCGTTCTGTGCTGATGGTCGCCTCCAGTTTGTTTACCAAACTGCAGGGACCCTGGAGTCATAAAACTCAGCTTAAGGTTTATTTAATTTTTAGCACAATAATCAACTGGGCTTTTATAACCTGGCAGAAGAACAAAGGTGCATATATGTTTTCTTAACACCAGAGTGTATTTAAAAGCATGCTACAATTTTAAACATGTGTTATGTGTTTTCCTCTCTTCATGGCACTGGTAGTAAAAAACCTGCTGTTTACTCTTGTACTCTGTTATGTCGGTCCGTCTCTGCTTTGCTTTCAGGCAACAAACTGCAAAAAAACTTTGTGCACACATTCTTCTAGTGATTTGTTAAAGAAACATTACATATTTTCCTTGTCAGCATGTTGTCATGATGCAGTGCTTTGAGTCAAGTTTGTTGACATTCATAGACAGGCATGATGATACATTTGTGAATATTACTTTCATGGTTTGACCCGATTACAAGTGTTTGCGGTTATTTGTGCCTTTGTAATACTATATTACAAAAATACTTACAATAGGTGAAATTCTATAAGTGGTTCCATGCATACAGTGTGAAAATGAAAGTTCATTTACTCATCCTTGGTTTAATTTTAGTTTTTTTTCTTGACCGTAGAGAGTCAGTGTGATTTAGGAGAACAAATGTCACTTCATGCAGTGTCAAACTCAACCACATCTTGTCAGTGAGGAGTTTTGTCTACTTTAAGCATTCAGCCAAATTATAATTTTGTTTTTTATTTTGTGTTTTCTGTCATAAATTACTGTCATGAGCTCAGTCATTTCCTTAATCATGAAGTGGACTTCATGATTAAGGAAATGACTGCGGACTAAATCATGATGAGGACTAAACATTTTGCAGAATTTGGAGCAGTGGTTGTTGGTTGTTTCAGCAGACAAATGTGGTTTGATTTAATCCCATTGGTTTGAAAGGAGCTTAGTTTTAAAAAGGTAATGCATAACACTGTGCACCATTCAGGATTAAGCAGAATTAGCAATATTTGAATTAAAATATTGGTGAGACCTTGCTTGCATTATGAGGCCATGGTAAATTCAGTCTATTCAAGTGCACACAATCATGATGAAGCAAGAAATACTTAAGATCTGGAACCATTTTTTTTTTTTTAAAGTGAAGCAACCCTTTTAGCTTTTCTCCAACAAAACCTTTGCAGTTGCTCATTGCAACACAGATGTTGATTCATGATGAGCTAATTTCATTGGTCAAATGACAATCAATTCCTTTTTGTTCACAACAAAACAGCGTCTCCAGTGCTTCCCTCAGGTTTGTGTAAGTATTAACTGTCAGATGGGAGATTTCATCCTTTGGCTTTGACAAGAAATTTCATTTGCTAAGTGAAATGGTTCCTTGGAGCTGCCTCAAAGTGATGCATCACGTCAGGAATTTGCTGGCAACTGGCATTCATGGTGAGTGTCACATCATTACAGTGTTGTTATTTAAACCATGTTTCTCTCAACTGGAGAGATTTGATCCATTTTTAGGAAGGCCGATGAACCACAGCAAAGGTGACGGTGAATAATTAGTGGATCTGAGTGTTGATTTAAAAGCTTGTGATGAATCACATCAACACTTGGATTATAGTCACAGAAAGACTGATTCCTCTGATGATTCACTGCTCAATATCAGCTTTTAATCAGATTTCTGGAAGGAAATGCTACATTTCATACAAACATGTAAACAGTGTAGACAGATGTGCTGTTTTCTGGAATGTGGTTTCCTGTTAAAATGCTGACACTGATCCAACACCACTCCTAAGAAACCCAATTAAATAATTCCTCACAATCAACACAAATTCTCTGCTAAACCTCATTACGGAAAACATGAATTTTAAATGCACATGGACAATAAGAATGTAGTGATGTAAACAGAAATTATGCTGCAACATTAAAACAAAAGTGTGAGTCTGAGGCTTTCTATGTTGGCTTACAATTGTAGTTGCGCTGTCTAAGTTTGGTATTTAACCAGGATTAATAGCTGGAGTTTGACAAATTCCTGTGGTCAAAGCCCTCAGACAAAAATCATTGTTTACACATGCTAGTTCATTTAGCAAGTAAAAGACAGTGTGTCTGGTGCAGTATATAAGTAATTTCGATGTAGTGGATGGCTCTGAAAATATTGCAGCTTAGGAATTAGGAATGTTCTCCTCAACAGATTATAAATCATCTTCCCAATCTTATTGGACAACTTATTTTATAAAAGTCATAATGAATTGTTGTTATATCAACATTGTTTCATGGTTTGAAAGGATTCCTTGGGGAAGAGTCTCACTGGCCAACATCAATCTTTCAGGGCGAGGGGGGAAAAACTGGAGGTGGTTAGAACATTATATCATCATAATTATCATAACTTCACATAGGCAGGGTGTTTGTGGGTAAACTCAGTGATCCTATGAAAGCGTTTTTCTGTAAAAATACCAAAAATAAAGTGACATAATACTGACTACATACTCACTTTAACTTGTTTTCGTGTTGGGCTGTGACGTTCCCGTGCTGCACACAAGTGATTTGTTTAATACCAGGTTGGAGTATGACTGACAGTACAAAGAAGCACACACATAAAAAAAAGTTTTAGAAGTTAATCATGCTGCTCAAAAAACTCACAAAAAATTCACAAGTTTGACTGGATAAATGCTTCTTGTTCCCATCCATCCCTGCACTGCTGGTGTATACACGGAAATGCTCCCTGAGTCAGGTCTGATAGTATTGCTGTTGTTGTTACATGCTTGCGTTCACAAAGACCACACATTATTTGCTAATATTTGTTAAATAGCTGAATCTGATAGAAATGTCATGGTTTTATATGGACATCATGAGTAGTGGAACTGGTAGCACAATAGGTAAAATTTGATAAATACAACGTGGAAATAACACCTGTGGGAAATAAAGACACTCAATCAGTGCAAATGGCAAATCCATTCAAAAGTTACTGAATGATTTTCATCATCACCAACATTATCTTAAGGTACACTACTGTATAAAAACACATTTGGCATTTATTAAAATTAATCTCCGTGATTGATTTGGGTGAAGTTGTTCGAAATTTGTAATATCTTATAATGGTTTGGTGTTAAGATTATATGATAATTCTGTGTCTTATTATATGTCTATTATTTATGATCTAACTGCTGTATTAATGTGAACATTGTGAGCACAGCTATGAAACTAGATTGCGTGCTGTCAACATCAATCTTGCAGAGTTTTACTTCTCTGCCACAAAAATGATAGCATTAGGGTTAAGAATATGGTTATGGTTAGGCAAGTAAAATAATTTGGTTCAGTTAGTGTTGAGAAACTCAAAATATAAGGGCAGAAAAAAGTCCCTCTAAGTAGAAAAGTCCTCAGATTGAGCTGGGAATAAAACCTGGGTCACGAGAGTTTAAGGCCATATCCACCCATCCACCAGCCTGACCACAACACCCTTACTTTCCACCGCATTAGTTCAATGTGAAAACCACTGGCTGTTTCCTTCACACAATCCTCATGTGGTGGGAAAATACCTCTGTCACTCTTCATGAACATGAATATATTTGCTATTCAAAACTATCAATGTTTGATTCATGGGCACTTTGAGAGAACATTAATGAATGTGAGTTGCTCATATGCATAAATGTCCGTGAAACGTTCTCTTTACGATGAAAAATAGTCGTAAGACTGTCTATGAGTGCAAAAATTATATCCCGCTTTCCAAACTTTTTTTTTTTTTTTTTCCTCCGTCTCTCTCTGTTCCAAACGGCACTGACAGAGTTCCTAACGAGAGCCAGATATGAGCTGCCAAATTCTTCTCAATGGTTTACGGAGCGCTGATGTCAGAGATGCTGCGGAGGTGAAAGTTGAAGCCAGTAATTCAGCTTGCCTGCTAGAATTTGAACAAGTAAATAGGATAATATGGCTATAACTCATATTCCTTACTTGTTTTTGACAGCCTGCTGTAAGGAGTTTAAAACATTTAGAGTTTAAATCTATATAGTTACTCATTCATTAAGAGTCATTGTTTTGACCAGAAACTTAATAAAAATCCAATTAACTCGCAGCCTTTCAGTGTTTAAACTATTTTGGCCCAACTGGAATCAATCAGCTTGAAACAATTACACATAAATTACTGGGTTTACATTTTCTACTCCATAACCTCTAGAATGTGTCTGATCAATTATACATGTTTCCCCATTTAAAAATACCGGTGTTTTTATCGACATCTTTCAATATGGTTTAAGGGTGTGTGTAGAATAATATTTCACATGTTTAGCTTAAATCTTCTATATGCTCGTAAAAAAAGAGAGACAAAAGAGGTTTTCATGCGGCTGATCAGTCTTAGAAACCTCATCAGAGTTTTATTAGTTTTGTCTTGTGGCCACATGTGCTTTCAATTTTGGGAAGGTCAAAGTTCATCATACATCTAAATCAGACAAATATAAGTATCAGTGTGAACTCCCGCCATCACGTTTGTCATCTTGCTCTCAGTGCAGGGATTAAATGTCCAATATCATCAAACTCTGTGTCACTCACGTTTTTATTCATATTTTGTACCATCACACTTATGCAATACATGCTTTCTTAATGTCCCTAAATGTTCCCTTAAACTATGATGTTCCTCTTTTCTGGTATTTCTTAAACAGTGTATGCATTAAAGTTTAATGCACATGGCTGATGAAGATGACAACAGAAGCAACAGAAGATTTGAGTCCGTGAATAGGAAAAACTGGTACAATGCATTTGCGAGTCTGAGGTCATATCAGATGGGAAAAGGCCGTGCAAACTTGACACCATCAGGAGAGATAAGCCTGTCGGACCCCCCAGGCATCTGTGTGTTCAGCAAATGTGATTAGGGGTCAATTAGAGGAGGAACATTTTGACACATGTCTTATATTTGGGGTTAGAAGAATGAGCCATCAGCTTTGGAGGAAAGTGGTGGTGTATGTTTGATGCATTCGCCACCTGCAATGCTGAAGTTGTCACGACCCAAACCCAAACGCACAGCTCAGTTGACCAAAGTTTTCAAAAAAGGATTTTTTTTAAACAGAAATAAAAATCACTCTTTACAGAGGAAAAACTCTACACTAATCGCAGTAATCAAAATGTCACATAACTAAGGCTAGACTAAGGAAAACAAATTAAGAGAAAATCACTCTAGAACAAAGTATCTAAACAACGTGACCTGACAAAAATAGACAAAGGGCTGGTTCTCTGACAAAAGACAAACTGGCACAAGACAGAGGGAGACACGGACTATATATACACACAAGGTAAGGACACAGGTGGAAACAATCAGGGCGGAGACAGGTAATTCTAAGGGCGGGAAAAACAGACAAAGGAGAAAAGAAAAACTAACAACAATGGACACGGACAGGAAGTGGAACCAAGATAAGACAGGAAATCACAAGACAACATAGACATGAGATAACACTTAACAGTTTTTCTTGGACATGACAGAAGTGGATTTAAGTTTGTGTTTAATCTTAGCCCTACTTTTCCAAATAAAGAGCATAAGTGAGATTTTCAGGCTGCAAATGTTCTCACACACTTATTGTTTCGAGTGAAGTCCCCTCTGACCAATTCTGCTTTTGATGCATTACAGGACAAGGCTTTCATTTCTTTGGGAATCGGTTCACAGCATAGCACATTCTGGTGAGAAAGAACATTTACAATGCTGGCGTGACCTAACATTTCTGCATGTGTACATAAAGTTACTAATACACTGAGGTTTCCTACGTCACTGGATAGCTCAGTGAAACCACTAAAGCAGAGCTGGAAGTCTTGTTTTGGTAAACACTCCTCTAGAAACCACCCTGATCAGAATGTGGCTTGGTGGCTGCTGCCAGAATTAATATGTGGTTAATGACATGGTTTGGCAAGATGCCTTGTGCTATTGATCCAGTTTGAATTCTTCCACTACACTTAATTATTATAATGCTAAACATTCATCAGTGATGAGTTCTCCTGCCCTGCTCAGCTGAATACTGTACAAAGTATGTAATTTTCCATGATGGCAGCACTAAGTTTCTCCAGACAAAATGCACATTTGAGATCATCAGATTTGCCTCAAATTAACATGCAATAGTCCTGCATGGCTTTTAGTGGGTTGAAGGCTGGTCTTAAAATGGCTGCAGCATCTTCAATGTAAATCTCTTCTTTTTTCTGTTGGGTCAAGTAAGCAGATCATACAGTGGGCAAAATATGACAGACAAACTGCCTTTTACTACATTGTATGCATTTATGACAACATCTGGAGTTGATCAGTGCAGAATGGCAGCATGGTCTAATCCTGTTGGCTGTCTACCTGATGGAGAGAAGGTCCAGTAAAATAGGTGTTGGGAGTTCAGTGGGAGGTGGGATGTCAACATGTCCACAGAGGTCCACAGAGGTCAGTGTGATGTAAATTTCATCATCAGCCCATCACACAGACAAATTCATGCACATTTCCGGTTTGATTATGCACAGACAGTATGCACCGACTGCGGATACTCCCCGCACAGCACTTCAGTCCAGTTGGTAGCACACTCTTGTTTGGGTCAGAAGAGACAAAAAAAGAAGATGGTAACTATGAAAACTTTCTTGAGATTACATGAGGAAGTTTGCCATTATCCACACATGTACAATTCAGCACTGAAAAAGAATACAAGAAAATACCTGATGAGATATCCCTGCAAGTGGAATGGAATCTGAGATTGACTGAGTATGAATGGAGCCGCAAGCTTGTTTGCCCATGCAGAAATACAAAGCAGACTCATGTACATGCAGTAACTACGATCCTTGCCTAGTCTGTCTCTAGGCAAGACTGCAGATGTGTCATAACACTGCAGTCCTCTATGGGACATCCACTGAGTGCAGCAGTTGTTTGTATGAGCAAAGGAGAGCCCCTTCCAGTGTCCCAAACGTAAAGACTATCACCACCTTTGTTAAGCAACTTAAGATGTAACTGTCTTGCTCATCAGTTTGACCAGAAGAGTCCAATAATGTGGAATAAAAGGTGAAAGATTGAACTGATCATCTTATTCCACCTTCTTGGTGAACTGAATACAGTCACATGAGTTAATGATGCAAAAGTCTTAGTAATAATGAGGGAATATTTTAGTTATTTTTAATAAAACTATGGGCGATGAAGACAAAAAAAATACACTGTCCAATGTATTTGAACATCAAGCCAAGCTTTTCCTCACTAACCCTTCAACAGGACTAATGTGATAATTTAGAATGACATCAAATGGAACACATGATTTGCTTTGTAAGTACATATGGAAAATGCTCTCATCAGTACTTTTGTGGGTCCAAAAACTTAACCATTACAACATATCAGAGTTTAAAGATCTATGTATGTACAAGAAACAGTTGTGCTTTGTTCAAAAACAGAAGGAGAATGTCCAATAATACTGAGGGATGAATTGCATTGCTTTGGTTTTTTTTAAGGGATTTGTTGACAATGAGAAATACTATATCTAGCCTCATGCTTAATTTTTTTTTTTAAGTTCCCCTTTTTGGCAGCTGTAGGCTGCCCTGTATTTATAATAGCATGAAGCACTGTTCTTGACTGTAAAATTTATCACAGATTGTCTCAGATTAAGATCTTCAAATCCACTTATCTTTAAGTGACTTTTAAAATAAGTAAAGTATTTGCACCTGTCATCATATTTTTTGGACTACTTTTCCTTCCATATCCCACCCTGACCTTTGCACAATTCCCTGTTTAGTCAAACCTCTCATTTTCCTGCCATCACACCCCATCCTGTCCTCTCCAGTCCCATCTTTGCCATCTAATCCTTTCCTCTGCCTATTGCTTCTTTTCTCATCTCCTCTTCGGCTTTTCTGTGTCCACTGTACTCCCAGTCTCTGTCTCTGCCCTCCCTCACATTCCTCTCCCAATTTCCTTTTAAATAAGCAAAGTCACTGTAATATTTAGCTTGCAGTTAAAATATTGACAAACACATTGTGAATCTGCCCAGAGAACACTAAACAGGACAGAGTGGCCAAAGAAAACCCAGCTCTGTCAGGCTCAGATTGTTTGAATTAGAGCAATTGCGTCTTTTACCCTTCCCTCTGCTCCCTCTGCACACACACACACAAATCTTTGCAGACATATCTTTGGGGGGACCCGTCACTGACACATTGCATTCTGTAGCTGCTGACTCGATTCTTACCAATCAATACTGAATGTGTAACCGTAACTTAAAACTAAGTCTTAATCATAATCTTAACCAACCATTTCAACTTTTGGGGTTCAGCATCTTGTTTCCCATAAGTGTGGTGAGCTTCATGCTTTTGGACCCCATTAATGCAGTGAAACAAGCTCTCAAGCACACACACACTAACATATGCGAACAGCACAGGAATTGTTACAATCCAGCTGCCTCCCCTCTGAGACTCGTCACTGCCAAAGGATGATGATGCTGATGATGAAGTTGCACTGGACAGCGTGCCAACATTGGTCCCATGATGACATCACAGACTGATGTCATGCAGATGGGTGTGGTGATTGGACAGGCAGCTGAAACACATTGTGTGTATCTGTGCGTGTGTGTGTGCGCACGTGGATGACAGGGCAGGGTGAAAGCATGCAGTGTCCTCTGGGGTTTTCTGCAATCGGTCAGAGTTTTGGATGGACAGTGGCTATTATGTTTGTACTGGAGAGGGAAAAGACTGATGGAGAAAAGGATGAAATGTGCCGGTGAGGGTAAAAAGAGAGGGGAAAGACAGGAAGTGGTGCAAATCAGTAGAAATTGTAGGAAAATGTTACACCATTTAAAATAAATTAGAAAACAAACAAACAAACTTCTATGTTAGCAGATTTGTGAAGCTCAGTTTAGGACCATGTGCACCTTGTGCTACTTTAGCATGCTAATGAGCTCACAATCTCAGTGCTAACATGAAACATGAGGGAGGGCTGTTGGCAAAGAACCATAAACAACCTTGACACTGCCTTAATTTGCATAATTTGAGTTAAGGAGTGTTTACCTTTCCTCACCAGAAGGTGGTCAATCACAGTGATCTCCCTCACCAATAGACACTAACACCAACCTACTAAATTTGCTGTAAAGCCAAAAAAAGGGCTGACGGTGCCCTGCACACACTGCCCTGACAAGGTCTATAAATGTAATCAGTTGCCTGACAGATGACCATCTATGCCAGTGTGTCCTGACCTTAAAGAGCCATTGTGGAACTGCTATTGCCCCCTTAGGACTTCTGAGTAATTACCAAGGGTGCATTCAGATCTTGCTTTTTTGTTCCAAAACTGGGGACGTTTCTTGCTCAGATTGGTTCTAATGGGCTTGTGTGAACACAGCAATTGCACGTTATTCTGGCATAAATCAACTGGGCTGAGACCACCTAAAGAGGGTGGTCTCAGCTCGGATACAATCGCTCCACAGAGCCGTTTGTTTGCACTGTGTGCACAATAGCATCCAGCTACATTTACCCATGAACCGGTACGACCAACAGTGCTGTTGCAACAGTGCCACTGCCAGAAACAACTTTGGTAAACAGAGTTTGAGCTACATGCTTGAAAAGAGTCTAGGCTTAAAAATGGACTATATAACCAAACAGCTTACCTGATGTGTCTTTGAAATACAAAGTCTGGTGAATAGGTCATTATATGCCTCCAGAACTTCATATACTGAACACCAGTATATCACCATCCAGAGAAAAGCAAACGGTAAATTTGCCCCAAAATTCTGACCAAACAAAAAACTGTTTATAAGCACGTAGCCTTGAGGACATACATACAGAGAGAGAGAGAGAGGTCTCTATTCTTCAGTGCAGATCACTGGACTTTTGTTTCTACAGTACTGTGGTAAGTCAAGTGTTGTATATCTGTCTTTTAAAATAACATTACTTGTCCAGAGCGTATCCAGAAAAATTGGAGCTGCGTGGTGCAGGAACAGCAGCAACCGTGATTGAACATGGCAGCATAGTCAGGCAGTGGTTTAGTGAGAGCTTGTTTTTTTCTTTGTGTTCTGTTTTAAGAAGACACATTTTCAATATCGGTCAATTGCATTTCTAAAAAGCCCAAATCGTGTAAAAATACGAAGGTGCAGTCCTACTGGATGTCCAGGTTTAGTTTAGTGTCACTTGTCTGTTATGTAGCTGTTGTGCTCCAGTCTTGCCTCCATCAATAACAACATAAAAAGTGTGTATGCAGCATGGGAATGTTGTGGGCAACACAAAACAAAACGCTGTTATACTGAGAGAGAGAGAGAGAGAGAGCGAGAGAGAGAGAGAGAGAGAGAGAGAGAGAGAGAGAGAGAGAAAGTCATACAGGGTGCGGAGCTGTGTGGAGCAAACATTTGTTTATATTTAAAAATTATGCAATACATTTAAAGGGAATGTCATTCTGCAGGAATATAAACCAAGTGTTGGATAAATGTTGACCTAATGAGGAGTCTGAAGGGGGCACATATATGAAATACATTGAAAAAGTACAAAAATGAAATTGTTATTAGTAATTACAGGTATAAAGGCAAGTGTGTGTTCACCCTGCTCTAAAGTAACGTGACACCTTTGAATAGACTGTAGTCAGTGATTAAACAGAGAGAAAATCCAGAGCACCTCATGCAGTACCTGTGATGGCATGTCTCATCTAATCTACTCTTGTGTCTCTCGCCGAACACTAGAGGAAAGGGTATTTTTTTAAAGTTTGTGTCTCCTCACTTCCATCCTATCACTGAGGTAAACCCTGTGACATTTCTTGTACTTTGCTTGGTTTCCTTTGTGGCAGTAAAATGCATTACAGAACTCCCACGCAGTCCACAAACGATAAGAGCATATCAGTGGCTGTTGCTGCTCATAATTTGATGTCACAACACTGACAGAAACACAGTAATATGTAACTGGCAGATGTCAAACATATTTTTAAAGTAGTGCATGGGTAGGACATGTGGAAATAGTAACAGAAGGCAACCAGGTAGACCGACTTGTTTTGTCCAAATGGAAGGAAAGACAATGAGTCTTTATCACATTGCAGGTTGACGATGAGTCATGTGTGGGTAAAAGTAGGCCAGGCTCAAGAATGAGACAAACTGGTTTTCTGATATGGGACATAGCCATGGAGTTGAGCTGAATCAAAGGCATCTTTTTAAATATCCATCCTGCACAATATGAATGGATACCTGTGTCTGGATGACCTGTCACATGTGAGAGCTCACACACTTGGATGGATACCATTACCTCCAAGTTAGTTTTTACAAAAAAAGGACAAAACAGATTTAAAGATAGAAATTGAGAGATAAGACAAGCAATGTTTTTAGAAATGACTACTGGTGCCTGATGTACAGATAAAACATAGCTCTGTTTTCACTGACCTGTCTGAAAATGTAGATTGTGTGTGCTTTAATTCTGGATCGTCATTTGCCATCTTTGCCATCTTTGCCAACCACTATTAAAAGAATTATATTTGAGAAAGCCGACCGCTGACGTTAATGTTTGTGTAATGTGTTAATGTCAAAATGACTTGTCACACTGCATGGGTGTGCTTGTCAACATATAAATTGCCCCCGCCCCAAAAAAAAAAAAAAAAGAGAGAGAGGTTTGTTTAAATAAATTAAATCTTAATATATTTCTGTTGAGATCACTAAAACTGTGGGTTACATAATTTGGATTTTTTTTTTCACTGCTATGATGAAACTTCAAATATGGAAACACAATAACACCCAGGGTTACTTTATTAATATGCAATTTACTTTTATAAGCCCAGCGTTGGCAGTTTGATGGTCATGCAAGTCTTGGTCAACTTGAGTGACGATGTGCAGAGAGAGAGAGAGAGAGAGAGAGAGAGAGTGAGAGAGAGAGAGAGAGAGAGAGAGAGTGAGAGAGAGTGAGAGCATCTATAAGGGGTTTAAAAGTGTTGTTAATTAGCAAATGATCGTTTGTTTTGATATTTAATTTCAAATGTAGATGTTTGCCTAAACAAACAAACACTGACACTGTGCAGTATTTGAATAGTGATAAGATTTGAATTGGTTTGGAGCTGCTCCAGCCCTTTGGATGTGAACTTTAAAAATGTCTACGGAATTAAAGTGTTGACGTTTGGGATATGTGGGTTCTATCATCGGTGTAGTAGACTTACCATGTAACTAACAGTCAGCTTAGCACAAAGAACATTGACTAGTTTTAATTCAATTTACTATAATTAAATTAATTACTAGAGCCCTAACCCTAACTTAAGCCTAACTTTAAAACATGTCTTCACCTTAAAATCTAGTAATTTATGTATATTTCAGTATAAAAGACAGGTGGGGCAGACGAGTACTGAGCTCTGCGGCAGTTGATCCCTGGCCAGAAGGAGGGTGTGGGTTCACTTCCTCTACTAGAGTTGTGTCAAAATATGATGTACTCTTGCCGGTCTTCTGGTGGGTGGAGAGATTCTCTGTCATCTGGTGATATAGATCCACATCATAGGCAAGGAATGAAGGCGTGCAGAGAGAGGAAAGCCATCCAGCATGTATGACGCTACTTGTGCTTGTCTTTGCCCATGGGTGTGTGCATACTTCTATCAAGGGCCTTTCTTGTGAGCATCCTTAGCTGTATTAATAGTAATAGTAAATGTCTTTTTATAGCCAGGCCTAGATGTCCTTTGGCCCGGGGCAAACATACAAGCACTTCAAAGTCACATTGTCTGAGAAGATGCTCATTAGTTAGAGGACAGTGACACAGTGTCTTCTCTGTGAAAGAACAGAGAAGACCAATTGCTTGCAGGTGGATTTTTCAACTGCTAAAATGTCTCACTCAGTGTGTTTACATACATGTTAAATGGCCGATTTTAGTCGGACTGAGACAATAATTTGTTTTCTTAATGTCATGTAAACACGTTAGGTTGACTAATATAAAGCTAATCTTAGTCTGATTAACATACCTGGATAATGCAATTCATATTCCAATTACTACTGCATGTACACGCTGTCAGAATGGAGTCAGACTTGCAATTCTGTGCATTCACCAAAATTTTCTACCCAGTCTTTGACCTGAAGGTAGAAGGAGACGACATATAAACTGCGGTACAGTTGCCGGAAATCATACGACGGCGGCGTCTTTCTCCTGACGACACAGTAACCATCCATCTCACCATTCGCTGTTTGTTTTTCTGTGACCTAAGGGTCATACACTCATACACTCTAGCTTACAGAAAGATACAGCAACACTTATGGAGGCGGAGTCAAACATGCACAGCCAATACAATTATTTTGTCCTCCGCACGTATTCCTCGACTCTGCAAGTTGTCCGATTGCCTGTCTTAGTCGGACTACGGCCTTATCTCGATTAAACTGTGCATGTAAACATGCTCAGTGCTTGGGGCAAATCCGTAGTTTTCTCTTAAGTGGTCAATCGATGAATCGATCAATCAATCAGTATGTATTAATAGTACATGCGACTTTTCATACAAAGTAATACAACTCATTGTTTCACAAGATAAAAATAAAGCCCCCACCCAAACCTGCCAATCACTTATCACCCAACCCTACAGATAAAAAAAAACAGGGACAGGACTAAGGAAACACTCTCAAAGGTAAGACAGGGAAACAGAAATCAGGAGAAATAAAGGACAGAAATTAAAAAATGGTTAAAACTGTAAAAAAAATAGATCCAATAAGAGAACAGACCAGTGAAGTAAAATAAGATAAAATCTATCAACATGTTGCATAACGTCTGCTTAAATTGTTTCTCTTGAATTGCACTTATCTGAATTGAGGTCCCCATAAAAAAGCAGTCTTGTATTGTTAATGAACAGAATAGTAATAAGATTAGACCTGGCGTGGCTTTGTGTGTGTAATAACTCCACCTTTGTGGCATTCATAACACTCAGGCCTGGGTCACAGTAAAGAGGGCGAAATAATAAAGCAACGGCAGCACTCTTATCCAGTGCTCCCCTCCCTTCGCCTTTCCTTCCTCTGAAATCAGATCTGAGCTCTGGCCTGTCTCTCCAGCCGGCCGTCCATGAGGGTTGGGGGGGGGGGTCTGTCTGTTCTCAGCACTTCCTCCCCAGCTTTGCCAACTGGGGAGGCACTGAGGCTTTTGTGTAACTGTAGGTTGAAGGCACGTTGCTGTGAGGTCATCCTTCTCCACGGACAGACATTATGCCTGCCTGCTCTTCTCCAGCCAGGCTCAAGCTTCAGTCTGTTCCTCCCTTCCTGAGTACATCCTGTGATGAAGAGAATGTCGGTCTGAGTCTGAGGCGTAAGGCATATGCTCATGCAAAAGTGGAGGCACATACAAGGAGCTGGAAAAAAAACCATCAAATGGCATAAATAAATAACTCATTTATATACTGATATCATTGAACTGATTTAACACCTTGAAGCTTCTCAACAGGGATGAAAAATATGTGTGAAAGCTATTGTATTAGGTTATGCCATCCATCCACCACATATGAACACACTAGTCTATAATAATTCTGGGCATTTGTGGTGTACAGGAAATATCAACTTCTTTTTTTTTTTATAGGCCTTTTTCCACCATTTTTCCACTTTTCTCATTTACCCGGATAATTAAAAAACCTCAGCACATTTCCACCAAAATTACCCAGGTAAATACTACCTGGGTAAACACTTTACCTGGGTAAAATTAGTATAATAAGCATCCGGACCCTCTAACGACTCTTTTTCAAAAAAAGCTTGAGCAAAAAAACGTATTCACCTGGGTAAATAAGTTCCTGGTAATTTTGGTGGAAAAGGAACTACTGATATTTGTTTCCTTGACAAATGAAGCTTCAAACAAAGTGTTTGTTGTATAATCTAATGGGATTTGTAATCCTTTTGCCGCACTTAAACTGAATGAACAAAATAATGGTGTCTTCACCTAACATGAATGTTGAATGTTTCGATGACATTTATCCCCTCACTTCTCTACACTACACTAAATTCTGCTGTATGCCTACCATCCACACTACCTTGGCATTTGAGAGCCAGAAAAATAGAGAAGTATAAAATAATTGCTGTTTCTAGTTTGAAAAACCCGGAGCTCTCTTTTAGTTTGGAATGGCAAAAGCCGAGGCTTTTGGAAACAATGACTCAGTTGCCCACATTCACTTTATGATTGTTTTTTTACCGGCCATGATTCCACTATCAGCTGTGATCAAAAAGAAATACCTGCTCTGACTTTTCACCTTTGTTGTGTCTTGACTGTCATGTAACGTACTGTCATGTGTGTTTGTAGGTGTGTAAGAATGCATGTAGGTTTACACCTGGTATGGAGCTCAAATGCTGATCTGAATGCAGATATAGTTTTAACTGAAAACACATTTTTCAAATGAATACATAATAGTATGGGATGGCTATAGCCTCAATCTTCTTGTTTACCCCTTTGGTCCAGACAGAAGCATTTGTTAATGCTATTAATTAATGGACAGGCCTCTAAGGCCCTAGAACTATACCTCAATGGTTCATTCATTCACTCATTGTCTGCAGTTTTATCCACACCTGAGGGTCGTAGGGTCGCTGGAGCCAATCCCAGCAGACATACGGCAAAAGGCAGGGTACACCCTAAACAGGGTGGCAGCCAATTGCAGAGAGGCACAACCATTCATTCTGACACTCACTGACATACGGTCATTTAAGAGTGTCCAAAATAACTTCTGTATGTTTTTGGACTGTGGGAGGAAACCAGAGAACCCGTGGTGCACACATGGGGAGAACATGTAAATTCCATACAGAAAGGCCCGAACAGGGATGCAAACCGGCAACCTTCTTGCTGCGAGGCAACAGTACTAGCCTTGTGTTGCACCATGTGGCCCTACCTCAATTGATGGCTTGGCTGCATTACCTTAAAACTTGCTAGAAACATTCTAATTTGCCACAGGGGTAATTTAATGTCACTTTTGTAGTCGCTACTTTGCATCCACCTTACCACCTTCATGTCAAATGTACCTTGTATAACTTTATCTATGTCTACAGCCTACCTGCAAAATTAATGAAATTCTCATCAACCTCAGGTGCACTTTGTACTTAATGCTAATTAGCTAATGTTTGCATGATGAGGTGTATTCATTGAGCTTGCACTGTGCATGATCTAGTCTAAAGCACACGGAGGACAACTGTCTGTCACAGACAGCATCGTTCCCATGCTATTTTAAACTTGTCTGACGTAGGCTTATGACAGTAGTTAGGACACTTTCTCACAATTCACCTTTCATCATGGAACTTCAGCTTTTGGGCCGATGCCTGCAATTGCTGACGACAGCCTATAAAACAGCCTTTGTGCTTATCAATTGAAACATCGCTGAACAGGAAATGTTATTTTAATTACCTCATTAGCCCTCGTACCGTAACGCTGTGGTAGCCTATAAGCTGCCAATAATTACAAGCTTGTGTGTGCTTTCGAAATGAACCTTGGCTACGGGCACAGATGGTAGTTTTATTTAGACACTGAGGAGGACAAATTCACAAAAAGTCCCTTTGAGAAGTTCCTCAGGTACATTTTGTCACTGCAGTCTGCAGTGTTATCAGATGAAGCTGTGATGAAGCTAGTTTTGTGAGGTCCACTTAACATTTCCCATTGCAGCAACATTTTGTGCTGAGACTGGACACGGCGTACAGTGGAGCACCAGTGGCACACAGAAACTGTGATAAACATCAAATTGCTACCATCAGCAGCAAAAAGTGACTCTTGTGTCACATATTTTGTGGCTCAGGCCTCAGTTGCCAGAAAAAAGGGGACCTTTGAGACGGAGCTGAAAAAGGCACACGGAGCAGACAACAGAGAAAAGACTATCACGGCATGTAGAGGTTAATTAAAACAATCCACTGTCCAGGGTGTACCCCGCCTCTCACCCTATGTCAGCAGGCATTAGGCACCAGCGCTCCCCATGACCCTAATGTGGAGGAAAAAGCAGTAGAAGGTGAGCGAGTGAGTGATTGAATTTCTATGATAATATATGTGGAGGATTTTTATAGCATCTGCTTGGCTCCTTTCCTCTGCATTTACCGACTCATGTCAGAGAAAAAAAAGTTTTCAAAGGTATTTTTAAAATAAACTACCTCAGAAGATAATTTTGATCATTTGAACAAACAGCAAAAATCACAGAAAGTAAAGGAAAGAAGCCACACAGGCTTTCCACTGCCGATGGGTAATGTGGGCACAACATACTACATGCAACCTGAGATTGAGCTCAAATGTATGCAGCACCTCAAGTTATTTACTGTATCTTCACTTTACAAGTAATTCCTTACTATTTACCAAACTCACTGAAGATGCTCCATCAGCGTTTTCTTACTGCTCTGCGCTCCTATTTTCCTGTCCTGTCGCTATTTCTGAGTCACTTATTCTGTGTGTGTGTATAGAGTGAGATAAAAGGCTGCTCCTATCTGTGGGCAGAGGGTGTGTACACCACATCGGCACGCACATATCGTCAAGTGAATATTTACTCTCTGGCCTAGTGCCGCAGCTTCTATCTCACGGTGGCATCTGATGGTTTCTCCATGTTAACTGTGATGTCTTAACAGAGGTCCCTTCCTGAAGTCAAAATCTACACATTCCTGTTGGGCTTTTCTCAATTTCAGAATGTTGCCAATGAAACTGCTCTGTACACACATACAAGCTGATGCAGCAAAAGCTATAATTCTTTGTGGTGCCAAGTAAAATAGCTTTGCTGGCAGTGTCCACTGTTATATTATAATTTAGGTAACACCCTCGTTGTGGCCTAATGGGACCTAAGCGTGACACAATACTACAGAGACCCTCAACTCAATGGAATGCCCCCTCATCATTAATCTTTCTTTGACCCAGAGTTAGGTTACCACATTCTCAACACCTGCTTGTCACCACTGTGTCATTTTCTTCACACTCGAGTTATCCACTTCCAAAACAAAGAAACAAAAATATTGCACTGCAAGAATGAAAAGAGGAACTACGTAGCTGAACATTTCCATGAAGATGCAGGTCTGCATTGTGGTCTAAGCGTGTCTGTTGCAGTGAGTTGTTCTCTCTTTGTGAAAAAGAACCCGTTCACAGCACAAGAGGAGCCATGATGTAGGTGATGATGTAGATGACGATGAAGAACAAGAAAATAATAATGGTAAGAGCAATGGAATACTACTCTAAATGCTGTAGTGGCTGCTTACGCACATATCACAGTGAGTCACATATGGGAGGGTTCTCCCTCCCTCTGCCACTTTGTGGTGAGGTATTAAAATAATGAGAGAGAAAAAAAAATAAAACAGGTTTGACAGACAATTACACAATCTGGATTTGCAGTGAACATGGTGATGGAGGTGTGTGCATTACTGTACTGTGCCATGAAAAACTAAAAGGGTAACATAAAGAGGAGGCTTGAAAGGAGGAAAGGAAACTAGAGAATCAGTGACATATGGAAGTTATGACATTTTAATTTGATCGCTACGCTCCTTACTCTAAAAGTCACCCGTTTTGAACTTTATTTGTATGTTGTTATAAGTGATAGCATTGCATCTGCGAACTCTGTGACATCACAGTGGATCCACATGGTGAAAGAGACTGTTGGTGGACAGGCAAGTTGACAGTCAAGCAAGATTATCCAGTTGCACTTTTTCCATTCACTGTCATGCTACTGTATTGTTATTTCAACATCTCTCTGATGGATTGTTCTGCTGGTAACTATGACTACCATCAAATCAAAATGTGAAGGTGTTCAGTTCTTTGGTTTATGACCAAATCCCTTAATAACAAATGGCCCTCCCATCAACCTGAGCTGTCCTGGATGTCTGTGTTCACATACAAACATGGCAGCAAACAGAGTAAAGATTCCACATGCCAAACAGGATGTGAGCATCCTGATTGTAGTTTTAAGCTGCATAAGGTCTTGGTACATCTCAGCAAATAACATGTTGAGTGCAATTTAAAAAATAAAACAGATTTTCCTCCATACTCCTTGAATAACCATAAAACCTTTAAATACTCATCACCACTGTTTGTGCTATTGTACTAAGGTCATATTATAAAATTCTGAGGGACAGTCCTGAAAGCAGCGTGGAAACGGAGGTGAGATCCCAAAATAGTTTTAAGTTCTCCCTGCGGTGGTTTGCGGCTCTGTGAAATAGGACTGAAACAAACACAGTGAACCACAGTCACCCAATGTATACAATATGTCTCTTCAAGCTACATGCACAGGAAGAATGAGTTAATGAAGATAGTCCACGTGGTACTGCATGAGAATATGTGTGTACACAAACACAAACTGTCCTCGCGACACTTCAGTCACAACAGGTACACACACTGTTGATTGTTCTTCCCTCTACGTCATGCTGCAGCCAGCTCATGCACTTGTTTGCTCTCTGCAGGAAGGAACCCCTGACTTATTTAACAAGAAAATACAAATACAAGAGACCAGCTGAATGAGTCCTTTATTGTTAGCATGGGTCCGCTTTAAATAGCAAAATTACTTTTTCTTGTGCCATACAAATGCGGTTACACTGGTGCTGAAGCCTCCAGGACAAATAAATACCTGTACTTTTCCCCACAGCATACAGAGAGCATGTGTGCACATACGCTTAAATGGTGATGTTTGCATGCCCAGGTCTCACTGGCTTTTTTTTTTTAAACATTCCATAATATGTTGACATTTCACCATGGCTCAGTATCCCGCATCACATTTTCCCAGTCACAGATGTAGCTCATGTCTGCCCTGTACTGTATGTGAGCAGCATACATGCTGTTACCTCACATTGAGTGGTAATGGAATAAGTCCACACACACACACACACACACACACACACACACACACGGTCAACAAACTGGACAGCATCCACTTGGGCTTAAACCAACGCAGGTCAACGAGGTCACATAGTTAGAAACAGAGCCTGAGTGTGAGTCACACAGTTAAATGTGTACTCTTAAAAACTCTGTTGGCTTGGTCTTGTTGGAAAAGCCCACAACATATTCATATTGTAATTAAAGTAGGAAACATATTCAAGACAATTATCCAAGTCATTTGAATCACTCAGCTCATACAGCATTTGTAGCAGTGGGCTCACACAACAAACATGGGATCTCGATGGTGTTCCAATAATGATACTGTACTGTAGATTGAAACTCCATGTATTCTCTCCTGTTAAAAATCAATAACGGGGGTGGTTAAAAAAGCCACTAAATAAAGAGAATTAATGTGAGAATGTTGTCTTCTGCTCAAACATTCAAGGGCGAACAGGGAAGTAAAACACAGCAAAGCAGGTCTATGAATCCATCTTTTAGACTGTGAACTTGATGGGTGTTAATCCTCTTAGACATTTAACTCTCACTGTCAGCCAGGAGCTCTCAATCTCTATCTCTATGGCTGTTGTGTACATACAGTATCACAGTGTTCCTGTGCCAAGAGCTGAAATAAAGAGACAAGTCGTGTAAAAGGGATCAAGTGTTAATCATAAAGCGTCAGCTCCAGTGGACTGATTTATGCTCTTACACAATACGTATGAAAAAGTGTTCCTTTTCGAGGCCATCTTTGCTGCCTTCACGGAGAGAACCCCCCCCCCACCACCACCACCAAAAAAAATAAATAGATAAATCAATGAAATATGTGGGCAACAAACACACTATTCAGAGTGTTATAACAGGCTTACATACTGTATTTTTCCACCGAGGGCTAAGCTTTAATGATTACCGTGGTTTTGTAATGTTTATGGTCATTTATATGTGGATGGTTCTGCCAAAGAAATCCTCATTTAATTCTATAGAATAGTTCAGTGGGTGTTTTTTTTTCCCTAAACATCCATTTAATTACAGAACCATAGCTTACAAGCTGCATTATGAACATCATAAACAGTTGTTCAAAACGGCTTTCATTCAACTTGCACCGCCGATCGCAGTTGGTATGAAATCAGACAGCCTTCTGATGTCTTTTATAAATGTCGGCAAATGAGGGGGGTGTTCTGCTGATGTATGGCATATTTCCCATTTCAGTTCTAAAGAAGAAATCCATGTGAACCTACTAATTTAGCACACTTCTAACGGCCGGTTTTCTTTGCAGGCTCATTAAATCCATGTGTCTAATGAACAGCCTCTTTAGCAGCTCTCTGTCTCTGTGTGAGTGTGTGTTCGTGTGTGTGTCATGGTGATGTTCAGCATATTTTATAGTCCTATTTATTTTCTAAAAGACGTTTAAAGTTAACTTACACAAGGTTATTACCAGGCACAGGAAGATGTGAATATTTAATGTCACCATTATCCTGACCAAAAATATTTGTGGTTCAGGATATTACTGCATTAACAGAAAAAAATCTGCTTTTAACTATTAGAATGGCTTTAAAACATATTTAAATCACTTTACGTTACATTCTGGTTAGGAGCCATTTCTTTGCATTGCAGACAGGAAAAATAGAAGGCCCCCTCCTTTTGTATTTCACAATAAAACACTAGGACTGTATGTTGTTATGCAAGACAGCATTTTCAAGTAACTAACATCAGATATGAATATATCACCCATTCATGATTATCCCAGTAATGGAATTTCACCACTATGAACTCACTACAAGTACTTTTTTAATGCAATGTAAAAAAAAAAAATTAGTTATAAGACACATGCTTATTTGCTATTTTGCCAACAAGACTGATAACAATCTCCACATTAGCTTAGCTTAGCAAGGCCAAACAATCCATGTTTCTTGTATGGATTATGCTGAAAAAGATATAATGTGTTCATGATTTACCCCAGTTTTTCGTTCACTCATTCATTCATTGTCTACTACTTTGTCGGAAGCTGGAGTGAATCCCAGCTGACGTACAGTGAAGGGTGCTGGGTGCAAACTGGACAGGTCACCGCTCGATCACATGGCCACTAATATAGAGACAACAACCCTTCACTTCACACTCACATCTATGGTCAGTTATGAGTGTCCAATGAGCCTCTGCATGAACAGAAAACCAGAATAAACATGGGGAGATCATGCAAAAGCCACACACAAAGGCCCTCTGTCAAACTGACCAGTTAAATGTTGAAGCCAAGTTTACACTTCAGCACTGCTACATAAACAGCTCTGAAGTTGACCTGTAGACATAAATCCAAGCCTCCTAAATTAAGACTGGTTTCACGCCCCATGTTACGTCTCACGTGTTTTTGTGATGGGACATATCAGTCGGCGACTCCTCCAGGGGAAATTTTGTCTATTGTGTGACCCCCGTTGACGGTCGCTCATTAAGTGTGGCATTAAAGAAGATACAAAGACTGAAGATCACAAGACAGCATGTGGTGTAGCGTGGATGCACAGAGATCCTCCAACTCTGTAAGTCATGTACTGTAGTGTGAACTTGGCTCCATCATGTCTCCAGCTACATCTACTTGCACACATGAGACTGCTATCAATCTTTTCATCTAACTCTTGGCGAGAAAGCAAATGAGCATATTTCTCATATTGTCAAAATTTTCCTTTTGGACATTTAATCCGTCCAGTTTAGCGTTCAATGATGATAATCGTTACCACTTACTTTCCCTTGCCAGTTTCAAGTATCTATGATTAATGGCACAGTATCAAGTTCTTACAATAAATAAAAATTTGACCGAAAAAGGGCCAGATTTATGACATTTATTTCGTAGTTAAGTATTACACTGAGCCAAAACAGAGTATAGCTAAGAGAGGGGGAGCAGGGAGATGGTGTGGAGAGAGTGGGGCTGTAGTTCATGAGCCGGTGGCCCATCTGGTTTAAGTTACTGAAACCCCCCTCCTCAATTAGACTCAGCATGATGTCAATAAAACGTCAGACTGGAGAAGCTATCACTTAGCTAAATTGGGCCTGTCAAGTATTGTTCTTTCCTCAGCATTCCAGCGGGGAGAATCAGTCTAAAATGATTTGTAGTTTGATTAAGGTTGCCACGACGTGCCATTTCTGATTTGATTTGGGCAAAAGCATTTAAAACTTTGTTTGGCATCAAGAAGTCCTGGGCTTGCGACCCGCTCCGAACAAGGGGCTTTCAGCAATGAGTTTGCATGTTTTCACCGGGTTCTCCTCCCACAGTCCTAAAAACATGCAGATTTGGGGATGAGGCCAGTTGGACACTCTAAATTGCCCGTAGGTGTGAATGTGAGAGTGGCCACTATATGGACTGGCAACCTATGTCATCTGGGATTAGGCAACAACGCCCCCCACGACCCTCATGTGGAGGATAAAGCAGTGAAAAATGAGTGAGTGAGTGAGTGTCCTATAGTAGTGGAAGTACATTCATTGTCAAGAAAGTAAAAAAAAGAAAGACAGACTGGTTCATCAGGTATTCATTCATGACAAGATAATGATCAAAAAACACGACAGCTGTTGATTCATTTGCTGTACAACGAGACTTAACCACCACAAAGCTGGTTTGGGACAGAAAATGAAACCAAAATGCAACCTAAAAAAGCCAAATATGTGTAGGAATCCCGCAAAAGTCCTGGGATGAATTTTTTAGACAATGTAAAACACAAATGTCACTGAACAAGTCATAACTGGTAAAAAAGTATAAATTAAGACATCAAGTCTGAGATTTCTGTGTAAACTTAATGCCATTGGGCAGTTAACATTTCTATTGTATAGTGAATTTATTGGGATTTTCCTGGTTTTAGTGACAGTAGTAAGGCAATCTCCTATGGATCCTGCAGGGCCTGTGCACACTGATTCTCAGGGTTATTAGTGTAATTTTACATCTCTGAATAGTTGCACTGATAGAGGGCATGTTTTAAAAGTCGGTCCAGGACCAGAAAAACAATGATCCATGGAAAAGGTGACACATTCGGAACCACTCCCATGGGTTAAACACAAGAGTCCACACCTTCTCAGGAAGGCAAAGGCCCACTACCCTGAAATCTGACAACAATTACCACATGAATTTAAGCATATTTTAATGCCAAACACCTTATCTGCAGACTACGTCTTTTGTTTTCAGCCAGTCTGGAGATCATCAGCAGACAATGCATTGGGTATTTGGTGTTTTCATTCAAATGAGGCACCAAACTCAGACCAAAGTCTGCTGGAGAGCTCAAAATTAACATAACAGATGCTTAGAAAGTGCCATGATACAACTCTGAAAGCCCTGTAAATCACTAAACTCGAAACCACGAAGCCTCTATCACATCACATCTCAAATTCCAATGTGGCTTATGAACATGAAGATTTAATCACGTTTTGTGAAAACCTGACAGCCACAATTAACGCCAGTGCATGGAGAGGATAGACAACCTATTCTCTGCCTCTGAACCAATGCCAGAACACTGATGAAGGTTTAAGAACGCTGGTGATTTCTATAATTGCTGTGTAGCAGGGGTCTATTACAGGCTCAAACACAGAAATAAAAAAACTTTAATACTTCGTTGTTTCTATGGAAACCCCTCTAACACTGTAAAGATGTGGTCTTGGTTAAGTGACAGCCTGTGCTCTTAGCTTTTATGGTACAAGTGTGACTGAAAGGCTTCGCTTTGAATTTGATTGTTCTATATGGTGCATGTACGTCTGGAAAATATTTTATGAGCCACAGATACAGGAGTTGGCAAAATCATGGAAACACTGTAAGAAAGATATTTACTTGGGTATGGGTAAAGATGTGGGTCATATCAAGTTGCTGATTAGCTGAACTACATGGAAAAATGTACAATAAATGTCCAACATGCAATATCATATGGAAGGCTTTAGCATGTGAATGAGAGTCTTGCCTCTCATTTGCCACATCATCATTACTCATGAAATTGTTCCACTTACTGAAGATTTTTTTCTTTCTGCGTATGCACCTTAGCTCTAAGTGACTTCTCTGGAGTTTAGGTAACTGTCTCCTATTGACAACTCCAGTCAAAGCTCGGTTGCCAGATATCTTTTATATCTGACAGTTGCCCTCTAGTATTGTGATGAAGAGTTATTTTGTTCTTCCATATATACACATATGTCTACTCCCTGCAGATAAACATTCTAATTACCATCTATATTATGAAGGAGGCTGCTTTGTTTTAACAGACGGTGTAAATGTTCAGACCGCGAGTCACATTTACATTAAACTATTACAGTACCAGTTTGACTGGTAGGATTCTTAACTCATTTTTCCATGCCTTAATCCTATACACAACTAAGGTTTGACCTGACTTGCTCTCATATCATTAGAGTATACAAAAGAATATAAATTATTTCAGTAGCTTTACCTGTCTGCTTTAACAGTTGTCTTGAGTGGCACTACATTTATTTAATCACAGAGTTCATTCTGACATGCATTTCCCTAAATATCAATCTGTCCATTTCTATCAATCATTGCATGATTAATAACTCTGCACTACCACACACTGGGTGACAAGTGAGACATATTGTACATATGTGTACTTACCCACCGATAGAAAACCCCTGGATCAGCAGCTAATGGGTCACACTCGCGGTCTGAACTGTATTGGACAAAGCAAAGTGCATTCACCACTAAATAGGTTAACGAATCAGTGCCTAGTACACGGTCAGTATTTTCTGCATGCTACTCAATTGACTTGTCATGTAAAAAAAAACTCACATTACATTTTATGATGTAAAACTGGTACTACTTTTTTTTTGGCAGTGTGTTTGGTGTACTCCTAGACCTAAACCAGTCCAATTTCTCTGTATATGTCAATAAGGTGAGCTCATGGGAAGTCCCAGATTCTCCCACGTCAGATAGACAGAGAGACACATTCTCCCAAGTTCTGGCAGTCCAGTCCCAGGCCTTTTCTTTTTAGAGGCTTCTAATCCTGGCGGGTCCCTCTCCTGACGTCACAGGGCCCTCCCTCCGCCCTGGTGTCGGCTGATGTGTGGTACGCACATGCTCATTTCCTCCGCAGCGCACAAACACCAATCTCTGCTCCGGCCCTGACGTCTGACTCTCTGATTAAGGCAGACTGCCTCATCAGGCTGAGAGAGTTAAACTTTGGAGAAAAGAGGTGCTGAGAGAAAGTGTGGGCTGGCGTGGGCATGAAGCACCCAACTGTTTGCTCTTCAGTACTTCCCCTCCTGCGAGTCTCTTATTCGGCTGCCTCGCTGACATGATGTGACCAGGAAGTGTGGCTCCCGTCCATTTCCCCTCCTGACAGAAAGGAAATATTGTAACAGAGGGGCCGGCACTGGGCTCTCTTACGTCGCTGGTTAAAAATAACTGGCATATTTAAGGCTGCTGAGGAATCCCAGAGCAGGCAAAGTCTGGACAGCCTGCCGCCCAGCAGGAGCTCCCTCTCTCTCTCCTCTGTCTTTTTTGCTGACCTCTTCTTCTCTCTGCTTTCATTTCTAAATCCAATTCACTTTACTCAAGCCCTGCAGCATGACCACGACCACCACTCTAACCCACAATCACTTTTTTCAACACTAGTGGAAACCCACCTTGTGATCAAATGACGTGGTAAATGCTCCGTGTTGGCTGGTTTCATCCAGGCCTGACCTGTCCAGCATTACAAATTTGCAAATAAACAGCACTGACTCTATATGTATTCTATCACACAGCAGAACTAAAAATGACCACAACCAATTTCTGTTAAATAATGTTTAAATTCAACTTAACTGCAGCAGCAAATTTGATTTGTAGGGAATGTAACCACTAGTTGGACCAACTGGATTATGTTTTAGTAGCATCATTTTATTCACAAGGATGTTGGGTGTACAAAATGGTATGGCGGTTTCACCGGAGACAACGACATATACATTAAAGTAGGTTAAAGGTACAGGGCAAGTCAGATATTAATAAGCATAATCATTGTAATCAAGTATAAGAGATCAGGTAAATTAGAACATTGAAAGTGTGTGTGTGTGAAGAATTAGAATTAATACTTTTTGCACACACACCAATTAGTGAAAGTGTGCAGATAAGTTAGAAGTAATATTTTTTTGTGAATTTGACCTCCAAATTTAACCCATCCTTATTACACACACAATGTGGGAAACAACAACAAACAAACAAAGTCAGCTATGGGCTTTCCACAGGAGGCAGATTTATTCCCAACAGGATAAAATGCTCTATCGTCATCCTCCTCTTCTTCACATATACTTCAGACACTGGTATAGTAAAATATATTAAGATGGAGTGAAAGATAAAGTGATTTCAGTTATTATTGGTGAATTGATTATTATTATGATGTTATTTTATTTCATTTTCTACGCACTCCGGTCACAATTCCTCAGCTCCACCCCGACCACAAACCCTGGCATATACAGTAAAACAGTTATTTCTGATTTTCCTGCAAGTACCACCAGAGGAAGCTTGTGTACCACAGGTGGTACACGTACCACAATTTGAGAACCATGGGTTTAAGGTATTAGAGGTGTAAAAACAGGACATACACTGTCATCACTGTAGCAACATTAGCATCTCTGGCTACAAACCCTAACCCTAACCCTAACCCCACCCTTAATCTGCCTTCATGCTGTCAAACATTAGTTTAGGGTCCATCAGGTGGTTTAAGATTTCAAGGCTTCATAGACCAATATAGGGCACGGGTGTGGTCAATCATACCAAGAAAAGCATCCTTTATCTGAGGCATTTGAAAGACAATAACTACTGTAAATGTTACACTCAATCGACAAGGTTACAATTTCTTATGATTTCATTATGGGAGTTTAGAAACAGCAGGTATCAGAAACTGCAATTTTCAGAAGTGTTCAGTATTGAAACGATTAATCAATTAGTGGATTGACAGATTACATATACATGTGTGTATAATGAAGTAACTGTTTTGATTGTGAATTATTTGTTCCAGTTCCATTTTTCAAGCATGGTGTCCAGTGATAATTCATGCCTGTTCTGTTTTGTATCACTACTAAATGTGTTTCTTTTGTTGTGCTTTCAAATAGCTAATCAATAGTATGGTTTGCATCGTTGTTATTTTATGAATTTGTCATGCCTCAGTAGTGGCTTATGAGTTAAATCATCCTTATACAATAACATTAGGAGACGCAGTACCAATGAAGTTGTCTAATTCAGTTTGAAATGGGGAATTATGGCTATAAACTGAAAACACTGAGGTTTTAAAACATGCACTGCCAGGAGGACTCTTTGTTGCTTTTAGGACTTAAGTCGGTGCTGAGTTGCGTGAACTCTTCAAAGGTTCTTTGGCTTTTGCTTTGGGAGTAACAACAGACATAAAGTTCATGCATATACAATGTAATTGTATTAGAGCTAATGTGAAATGAAGTGCAGCACTGGAAATAAGAAAAGGCTTGAGTCAGCTTTCAAGAATTAAGGAAAGGAATGAAAGCTATTTTTTAATTACTGAGCAGCATCTGGAAGAGAGCACTGAAAACCTCAATATCTGGAGTTATGATTAGCTGGTACTCATATTCACTTGGGGACGTTCCAGGAGCAGGAACTGGACTGAGGCACAATGGTGCAAACCATGTCAGTCACATGCACACTGAGGTTGGAAATATGAAACACAAATCCAGTGTGACTTGGTTTTTACATACTCTATTTACATTATATCAATGTTCAGAACGTTGTAACTTGTCACGAGGTAACGTTGTAACTTAATCACGTGTGTTTGATCTCGACGTGACTATCGGCATAACCAAAGACTTTTGCAGTTGCTTTTAAAATATTCATCAGATCAGTCAAACTTTCGATGCCAAGAACAGCACTCACTCACTCATCGTCTACCGCTTTATCGACCACATGAGGGTCCGGGCTGTCACAGGGTGAAAGGTGGGGTACACCCTGGTCAGGTCAGCATCTGCATGTTTTTCGATTGTGGTAGGAAGCCGGAGAAATCAGTGAAAACCCACGCACACACAGGGAGAACATGCAAACCCAGTCCTTTTAGCTGCAAAGGCAAGATTCCTAACCAGTACACCAACCATGTGGCCCCCAAGAACAACACTTATGAGCAAATGATATTATTAATTGTGTTGCAGGGTAGGTGTTATGAAATATTTATTTGATCTACGCTTAAAAAAAGCACAGAGAAACAATATCAAAAGTCAGTTGTTGACATTGATGAAAGAAAAAAAAAATTCCCCCTCTCAAGTGTCAAGTTAGCACTCAACAGTCATCGTCAATACAACAACATTAGCTCAGTCTCTCCACATCTGGTTCTCCACATCAGAGCCCTTAACATAATCATAATATCTGGATCTGGAGTTACAGATTAGAAAATTCACCGTGGACAGGGTATTGCAACTTGCTTGTTCTTAATCCCAGCACCACATTTAGTTACCAACAATGATGAGAGATTATCAACACTGAATACAAAAGGGTTCACCAATCAAAATCTACAAGATTTATTATAATATTAACATTAGACAATCTTTTCTGGCTGGAAACTGAAGACTGTAAATGTCTCTCTCTCTCTCTCTCTCTCTCTCTCTCCCCACACACACCAAAGTCCAGAGAGAAAATTTACAATTTTACATCAAGACACACAGGAGTTTTTATTCCACTACAGCCTCCATCGGTAAGTTCAAAGGTGTCATCTTGTACCTCCAGGGATTCAAATCCTTTTTGTTTTTACCTAAAGGACACAAACTTATTAAAGGTGGCAGCAGTAGACCACCTGGTTCTGTGTCCCTCTGAGCTAAAAACCACACCATTTTTTCTATGAACTTTGGTGAGGAAGAGTGAGCAGTTTACAAACTTAAGTTTCTCATTCATAGACCTAATAAGGTGTAGATTTCATTTGGAAAGCCTTTTTGTAAAGTCACTAAGATCTGTTTTTCTTTCATAAGTGAGAGAGTGAGTGTCAATGTTGGCACACACAGCTGTCAAGTCTGTGTTGATAATGTGTCAGTACCTCATAATAAAAAAAACAAAACAGAACTATCCCTTTAATAGTGTAAATGCTGCATTAACATATTCCATACAAATGACGTGGTTTGAGTTACTTAAGCAACTTGACTTCATTGTGACAGGAAAAGCTCACAGCGGTGTCGTCTTCTCCTTTATCTCACTTCTCTATTCCTCCTTACTCTGTCATTATTGCAATGCGAAGCACCTCCACTGTCAAAGTAGGGCCTTTGTTTTCCCAGATCATTTTCAAAACCATTGTCTCCCAACATAAAGAACATGGTTATAATGACACAGCAGCCATTGTGCGCCTACCTGCAATATAGGAAGTGGGTCTTTAAGAACACCGTAGGTTTCAAGCCATCACTTCTCACTAAACTGCAGAACTAAGTCAAAGAAAATACACATATTACCTACCGTTTGAATACATAAGCGTCTCACTGTAAATATACCAAACAATAAATCATTGCCCAACAGGATACAATTTCTGTTTACAAAGTTCCCCTGGTATTGTTGTCTATATTTTTTCCCACCAGCAACTGTTTGCCCAACCAAAGCACTGTACACTCATTCAGCTTCAACCAGGGAAGGAAGACACCAGCAGACACCTACGCTGGTATACGTGTCCTGTTGGAGTGACAGTGTGTTTGTTGACTCGCCTAACGGACAAGATCCTGATGCAGCAGGATCAGCAGCAAGTGCTTTGTTTGCTCTTGCACTGAACTCTTGAGTTTATGTGTCTAATTATGTTGGATAGAGAGGTTTGTGTTAGCTCGCTAGCTCTGAGCAAACACTGCCTGAACCCAACTCAAACGCAACACTGAGTACTTCTCTGAAATGTAATGTTCCCATGCAGGTAAGTTGTTTTCCCGTGCATGTGTATTTGCATCTGTGGTGCTTTTATTTTAACGTTACATGATATTTTGTACTCATTGCAGGCAAGATTTGCAAACTAAGACATTAAATACTGCTTTGAAAACTGAAATTCAGACAAAAAAAGGGCCAGTGTATGAAACTTTACACTGTGCATTTCCTATGTATCATATTATGCAGACATTAATCTCGGGACATAAGATTAATTCTTTTTTGAGAAGTTGCAAATTAACAATAAATGTTTGCGTGCAACTCATGCAGTATTGCTGCGTGCAAAATTAATTCACTGCAACCAATCCTAAAAGTAAAATACATAACAAAGAAAGTAAAACAGAAGGAAAATTAAACACCGCTTTGTGGGTACATGCATGTGTTGTGGGTTAGCTGCTCCTATTACAATCCAGGGATGTAATTTTAAACCCAACATGGGAGTGCCCATAATACTTTGCATAATTACATATAGACTACTTCTGTGGTATAAAAACAATCTTGTACTACATATTTCTCCACTCGCATTCAAATGTATATAGAGTACGTGTTATTTTCTGACAAATAAATGTTCATTGGCCATCTAACCAGCAGAGGCTCAGTGTGACTCACATTTACTCTACTATTATGAGTAAGTAAAATTTTGAGTTGAATATTTCCATTCATTATTCGACTACAGTTTTTATACATTATGACTATTAATATTTTGTCAGGATTTCTCCACTATGTTTTTTAAAAAGTCGTGCATTATTTTTCACATTTTAAGATAAAAAAAAAACACCTACAAAAGTTATAAATGGTATTAATCAAAATTTGTGACTTTATACAAACACAGGCCCCTCTGGTGACTTGATGTCTGTCGTAACAGTTGGGCAACAATGGCCTGAGTCTTTATCCTCCATCTTTGTACCTTGTCCTTTAAGTGGACTGTTTGTTGTTGTATGCTTTTTTAATATATGCTTTAGTTTACAAATAGAAATTTACAAATCATCATTTTATAACCTAATAATTTGACAGTTTTTTGTCTGTCACACTAATCACTTAATCGGCTTATAATATCTGCTGGTTGGGGTGTAAACTGCATGGGCGTGTCAAGGGGGTGGCCAATAAAATCTATTAGTCACCCCCAGGTGCCACCCTGCATGCTGCACTGCAGGCATGATTTGCTATTTGCATGGGTTGGGTTAGGGTCAGGGGGGCTATTTATTTAATTTATTTTATTTGATTTTGTTGACAATTTTTAAGTTACTTATTTAATCTTATTTATTATTTTGTTGGCACTTTATATTGTTTGTGTATGTGCAATGTGCAATTTTGTATTGCGCCTTACATTTGTTTTTTGTTGCACAAATATACGCTTGAGGTTTTTATATTACAATATGTGATGACTTGGGTTATTTTTTTTTTTTTCAAATAAAATTTAAACTGTAATTTGAGTAATTAAATTAACAACAAAAGAAAAAAGCAGGAAATCGATTCTATGTTGATGCACACACAATTATTCTTTAGGCTACTATGGTCGGGTGATTGATGCATCACTAAATCCTGTGTGCCACCCCTGGATTAGTCAGTGCTCCACTTTGGCCACCCCATTAAAAAAGCCTGGACACACCAGTGGTAAACGGTAACAACAACAAACAACAAACAGCCCCTGGACCCTGGAAAAGTTTAATCCGGCCGTGCTTTTCACGAAACTGTGCTTTCTTTATAGTTTCCTTTTAACTCTGGTATTTTATTGTATATTTACGAATCCCAACACTGCAGCCAACAAGAAGGCACATCTACTAAGTAGTCTGATTTTTCCATGCAGGTGATGTGTTTGCCTGCAGGTGACCCTGCGGACATCCCGGGATAAAAGTCACAGTTATTCCCACGTCAGTCGATGAGAAAACGATGCGCTCCTTCACCCACATTTCACAGCAGAAAGGATAGGTGCCGTTGCTATGAATACAAACAAACCTCTCTCTCTCTCTCTCTCTCTCTCTCTCCCTCTTTCCCCCCACGTGATGTTTTTCCGCGCTTGTTGCCTGGCAACGTAGGCGTGTCCAGCTCCCAATGATTTAAGGATACCACTCTCACGCGGTTTTCTCAGTTCAGGCTGCCGGTCCGTGCGTGGCGACAGGCGCGAGGGATTCCCACCCCCCCACCCCCACCTGACCTGGTAATAAAAAGCTACGAAATAAAAACATTAAGGGGAAAAAAAAAGTTAAATAGAAAAAAACAGCTTCAGCGTTAAGGAGTCAGTCAGTTTGCAGCAGCTGCACCACCGACGACAACATGTCCTGGATCCCGGTTTAACCCGAGACACGGAGAAGAAACTTTTAAAAGCGGGGATATTCAGCTTTAAAAAGAGAGGGAGAGTAAAAGAAGTGTCAGGAATCCATTGATGAGGTGCGGACCGAGAGAAACTTTTTTTTTTTTTAAATCTATATTATTGTCAGCAGCTTCGCCTCATGAACATCTCCTGTCATGGATTACAGCGGGCTGCATGTGCTCACAGCTGCTCCGGGATCAGTCCACCACCAGGATTTACCTCCTTTTCTCTGTAATTTCAGGCAGCCTCCAAATGACGTCGAGATGGCTTTAGGTGGAACTCTTCTGCCGTCCATAGCCACGTTCGCCAGCGGCCCTACTGTCAAGAGCAAGTCCATAGGAAGTGCCAACTCAGTGAGTAAACCCACGGTCACCCACGATCACCCACGGTCTGATCAGGCACACACCATCCACACACACACACACACACTGGTTTCCATGGCTTCAGAGGACTTTGCATTGACTTGCATTCATTTCATGGAGACTTAGTCTAACCTTAACTATAAATACTAGTGCCCTAACCTTATCCTCAGCCTAACTTTAAAACACGTCTTCACATTAAAATGTAGCATTTCACATTATGGGGTCTTGATTTTTGTCCCCATAAAGTGACTTTGTAAACAGATGTAGGTCCCCACGACATAAGGAGTACAGGTACCTACACACACACACAGGTTTGCACTGCTATTCTTGTGAAGACACTGCAGTGACAGTATCAACAAAGCATTATCCTTATCCTTAACCTGACCACAATACAAATCGTAGCCCTTAATCAAAGCAGCTCTTCAGAAATCAGGTTCTGGCCCATTCAGGCCAGGTTCTGGTCTCCATGAGACACACACACACACACACACACTCAGAGTCAGGGCTTGACACCAGGTTCTGCTGGGGCGTGCACCACTTAGTCCAATGTGTGGCCTCATCACTTGTTTGCCACTGTCAGTGTCAATAAGGAAATTAAAATCGCCAACAATAACAAATGTGTTGTAAGGGAGAATTAATTTAAAATAATTTAAAACAAACGCCATTTAAATATAATTTTAAGCATTTGCAACATCACGACAGAGGAAAAAGAAGTTTGTTAATTAAACTTTAGAGATGGCCACCACAGACAACTTCAAAGGTTTTTTTTTTTTTTTACATGAGCATAAACGCTTGAACATCTCCACAGAGAATTATCCTGACGTCCAGTCACAATATGTGGTTTATTATTGTTAAAGGCTGTTCAGCAGGTTGCACATGAGTCTTTCTTCTAAGCCTGATGGTATACTTTACATTCATCAGAGACAAGTGTCACTTCATTTCCGAGTACATGCCACTCCTGCTGCTTTACAATCTATTGTTAATATTCTAGGAAACTGAACTGTGTCAAGGACTTTTGCTGTACCAGACCTGCCTCACTATAGTCACCTTATATTTTGGAACTTATAGTTGTATGCAGGGTTTAAGTTAAGTTTACATAACCTGGCAGAATTTGTGATGTTTTGGGCATTTTTTTCAAGTATAATCTTTGTTTTAATTATCTGTGTTTGATGATGTTTTTTTTTTTTTTGGAACAATTTTGAAGGTAAATTATGGATTAACAATATGAAAAACCAAAACTATATTAAAGCATATGTTTTTTAACAGTTATCACAATAATATCACAATTACTTGGTTTCCTTAACTATTAAAAAACAAGCACTCATTTGTAAGCTCAAGTCTGAGGCTCTCTGTGTCTTACCTCAACAATAACACACAGTCGAGCAGCTTCTGCCAGCAACAGCTATTATTAATACCTGTGTGACTTTCCTCTAGAGATGGAAGGAGGAGTTGTCCCATCTTAGGAGACTGAGTGTGCCAACTGGAAGCAACTGCCCTGACCCAGACCATCCCACTGCCACCAGCACAACAAGGCCTAGCATGTCCAAGAAAGACACAGAGCCAGACCTGGACTTAGACTACGACTTCATTCTGTCCAACTCCATTCTCCAGCAGCAACAACAACAACAACAACAACAGCAGCAGCAACAGCAGCAGCAGCAGCAAGAGGCCATGGCATGCTCCTCTGGCCAGGCCTTGCCTCCTTCCCCTGGCTCTTTCTCCTCTTCCTACCCTCTGCCCTCCCCTCAGGGAACTGCCAGTGAACTTCTCTATACCATCCCGGACATTAGTGACGTTTCTCCCTCTGGAGGCTTCGTGGCAGAGCTCATGAGACCTGAGCTGGACCCAGCGTACCTCCATCACACCAGCGTCCACGGCAAGTTTGTGGTCAAGACAACGATAGACGTGGGAGAGTACAGCCAAGGCGTGAACGTGAGCAAGGCTTGCGTCAATGTCGTGTCAGACCCATCTCCTTCGCGTGACTCGCCGTCCTTCACATGCCACAGGATAAAGCAGGAGAACCCCAGCAACTGCACCATCTCGCAGCCCATGGACCTACACCTGGCAGGGGTAAATTCTCAGAGCAGAGGGGGCCAGCAGCGTCCCAGCCACTTAGATCTACATGGGTTCCCAGGCGGAGGGCGCTCACTGACAGGTGGCAGGTTATCCTCCACCTCTTCCCTCTCTCCAGACCATCCGCTGAGCCGGGAGCACCAGGTGCTGGGACATCCCCACTCTCAGATCCCGCTGCCTCCGCAGGGATTTCACCATACCTCCCCACAGGGATACGCCTCCTTCCGTCAGCCGTCCACCATGCAGTATCAAGGTAAGAGCATGTTCACGTTTTTCACCTTTAATTTGTTGTTATATACATTTGGGGAAAAAGGTTTTGTTGATGAGTAAAAGGCAATGATTTCATTCATGTGAAGCAGACTTAGACTACAATAAAGAACTGTTACTCAGTCTATTGAAATACATCTTTTCCAAGGCATAATTATATCCCATATGAAAACCCTACATGGCCTTCATCATGAAGTTATTTAAAACAAACACAAGAAATAATAAGACATGCCCATATATAGATATTTTTTGCTTTTAGTAAATTAATCTTGCTTTTCTTAAAGAAAACTACACTCCAGGTTTATCTTTTATCTTTAACAATACCTTTCTGACTCTGTGGAACTTAAATGTTTAGTGCAATACTAAATGAGTTATTTGTGTTGTGCCGTTTACTTAATCGTCTGTGTAGCAAAGCTCTCTCGAAGCCAAAACACGGTGTTATTTCACTGTAGGTGTGACAGTATGATGAGGTACAGTAATGATGTTTTTTTTTTCTTTTTTCTTTGACACCACAGAACCCCTCATGATCTCAAGTGGGGACTGCTTGCCGGAGGAAACGAAGCCTAAACGCGGTCGTCGCTCCTGGCCGAGGAAGAGAGTCGCCACACACACGTGCGACTATGTCGGCTGTGGGAAAACTTACACAAAGAGCTCTCACCTCAAAGCACATCACCGCACACACACAGGTATGTAACTGTACATTATTGTTTTCTTTCATCCTAAGTTCTATATATATGATGCATCAAAGATTTGTTGTTTTTTTTTTAGTTAGTAGAGCTAATTAAAACTGTTTAAGACAGTTTTAACACGCTGTTTTTATTGTTCAGAGTGAAGCTGTAAAACAGCCACATCTGTTGTGTGTGTGGGGGGGGGGGGGGGGGGTGGGGGGGGGGGGGGGGGGGGGGGTTTAGAGAGGTCATGGGAGTTGTTTAGCAGGTGCAGTGTAACAGGTTGACACCGATCCCTGCTCAAATGCAAACCCCAGGCTGATTAGCTTGGCCTTTATTCATTTGCTGCAGGACAGGATGGACCTCTTTTATTCCTGGAGGAGGGAAAGGTTGGGCTGAGTTAACCTCAGGGCCAGCACTAACTGCTTCATGTGCGTATTGTGTTCCTCTCACAGGGGAGAAGCCTTACCACTGCGACTGGGAGGGCTGTGGTTGGAAGTTTGCACGTTCGGACGAACTCACACGCCACTACAGGAAGCACACAGGCCACCGACCATTTCAGTGTCAGAAATGCGACCGGGCCTTCTCGAGGTCAGACCACCTCGCTCTCCATATGAAGAGACACTTATGAAACAAGGCTGGAGGACCAGACCGGACTGGATGGTGGTGGATGAAGGCGCCCGAAAGAGAATATATGTTAGCACAGTCCTGAACAGACTTGTGACCCACTCTTTTATTTTTTTTATACCATAATTTGTCATTAAGCCATTGTCATGCAACAAGACAAGCTGTGGTATTCATGGCAAAGAGAAATGCTTCCCAAAGAGCCCAGAATTTCCCTCAAGACTGATCCTGTCTTCGCACATTGTGCAGGTGACTCGACGAGACCTCTCTGCCATGGTTGTAAACTTCTATAAAGGGGACCAAACTGGAAATTGTCTTATTTAACCGACAAAACTTGGAGGACCAGGTGCCAACAACTTTTAACTGGAAATGTATTTTATGTCAGGGAAGCCAGGAGCAACAGACAAACATCTTCAGTGGCCTTCTACCAGCAACATGCCATTATAGGATCTGATTACTACACACTGTTCAAAATACTGTATTATTAAATACGTCTATATTTATATACACATTTCACCTGCGATGCCATTGATTTCAGGTACATTGTTAATTTATACAGAATGGTGCTCAGTGACTCTGAAGACGGTTTTCTTTAAAGAAAAGGTACCAAAGATAAAAAGGAAAAGACACAAAAGAAGTGAAAACTATGAAAAAGTGCCATATTGTTGTTTGTTTCTCTTCCACAATCTAACTTAAATCAGGTGAACACTTTGCTTTTTTTTTTAAATGGTGATGGCAATCTTCAATGCACTGCAACTGCAAAGTGCAATAATTTATATGAGACATTCATATTTTTGTATGGAATGAGTAACTCTGAACAAAGATTTTTTTTTTGTTTATAGCCTAAATATGTAATATAATCTTGAATTTTGTACATTTGTAAATAAAATGGCTTTGTTATTGTTTTGTATTTTACAGTATAATAAAAATAAACTGTATTTGAAATAAGAAAACCATCATAGTCTCTATCCTCTTATTCCTAAAATGTCTACCCCATTACATGTCAACACCGTGATATAAATCTTAGCTCCATAAACATGACACAAACTTTAAGGCAAGTGTCTTTGAACATAGTTATAGTAATTGTATATTTTCCTGTTAGTGTAATGGAGAAGCACATTCAAATGGCACCAATAGCTCACAGTCAGCTCACACATAATATCCCCCCTGATAATCATGGGTTTGCCACAGGCGAACTAACACAATGTTGCTGTTAAAAAGATTTTGGGAAAATACACTCCTTCACTGTCTTGTTTCCATGGGTTTCTCTTTTCACCTGTCACCGGGAAGAATGGGAAGCACAACTGAGTTACTGGCTGACGTTCAAGGCTGACACCAGATCTGACTGCCACTATGTGCTGCAGCTCTGGTGCACAATAAAAATGAAACCCGATCAAATGCTTTAGCAGGATAGTGTCTCCAAGTTTCTGCTGAACAGTAACGATGGTGCAGCATCAGCCTTTGCGTTGTGTGTTTGCACTGTATCTACCGACATATTTTCTCCCTCAGAAAAGTTGCACAAAAAACACAAAATGACATGCATGAAACTTTGCCACGTGTTGTGCCCATTGAGAGATCAGCTTTTACACCGAAGTAATACGGTTTCCCATAATATGTTTTTTCTGTTTTCAAATTAAACAAAAGTTATATTTCCTTAAACCATGAAATTTGTTAAAATGTGTTGACAGTACAGTACCATCATAACACCTTGCAAATTATGTCATTCAGTTAATCTATAATGAAAACAAGCAGGATTCATTTACTTCTATATAAAGCAGAGATTCCAATATAGATTAAAAGCCCAAAATACTAATGGAGGTTGACAATTTACACAATTTACTTTGACATAACTGAAGTTTGGAGAAACAGTAGAAAAAGTAATCACATCTTCAGGATAAGAATTGTGAGTCTAATTTTAGAAAATACTGTGGTCTATGTTGCCCCCTATAGGTTTATGCTGGTTTACATCCACTCAGTTCTGGTTGACATTCATCTGTGTGAATCTTTTATGTCCTTGAAAAATAAGAGGACACAAATATCCAAACATGACAAATGGATGGGATGTCACCAAATAAATAAACAAGTTCATGTATATTGTATATTATGTATATTGTTAGTAATATACATTTGCTGTATTGTTTGGTGACAGACTACACAAATTATAGTGTCAAGCAGCAGCAGCTTTTATTCCTCTGTAAATCTGGAGGTAAAAGCCAGTATCAGACATTTCAGTCTCTTTAACATACAGAATTATTATCATATACAATAATAAAATTAAGCATGAATGACTAAACACAGTATTCCCCCCCCTATTATATGTTAAGTTTAATTATTCTTTAAAGCAAAGCCACTTGCAGTACTTGGATTTCTCATCACTCTCAAAGTAAAACAAGCCCAAAGCTTTCATTTCTCTTCAAAACTTTATTTGTTTTCTTGTGTAAAAATGAATGATTTGCTGTATTGTTTGGTGACAGACTACACAAATTATAGTGACATACAGACATACAGAATTATTATCATATACAATAATAAAATTAAGCATGAATGACTAAACACAGTATTCCCCCCCCCTATTATATGTTAAGTTTAATTATTCTTTAAAGCAAAGCCACTTGCAGTACTTGGATTTCTCATCACTCTCAAAGTAAAACAAGCCCAAAGCTTTCATTTCTCTTCAAAACTTTATTTGTTTTCTTGTGTAAAAATGAATGATTGTTGTAGCTAATCCCCATTACATGTATGTAAACTATACACAAGTTTAAATGCCTTCATTATAAACTGCAGTTCATAATACAGCTCCTGCTAATGATCCCGCTGAGTCGCATGCAGATTCAGGGTGATAAATTGTTATGCAAACTTTTGATTTTTTTTTAATCCTCCATTATTTCCCAACTTAAAAATACAATAAGAGTACATGAAAAGCTTTCAGAGTCTCCGACCAAATTCCACTTAAGGAATAAACCATCCTTGCAAACCATAATGATTATAAAAAATATATTTTACTCAACTAGTGTTTAAAAAAATCAATAGCACACATTACTTCTGCTGTAAAATTACTGTACTTTAATTGTTTGTCCATTTTCAACCTAATCACATTTAGAGGTTGTCCTTGTGGTAATGATCCAGTGTTACCAAGAGAAGTCAATGTGGAAAGTAGTAGATAAAACCTTTTTGGAATAGTAAGAGGCTTATTGTATACATGATATTTAATATTGGTATTCAAAAAGGAGAAAGGGAGAAATAGGAAAACACAATTCAAAAGAATGATAGTTCTTTTAATCATCATCAAAGTTCTGTTGTAAAAGGAAATTGGCGGCCAAGTTCTCGTTCTTCTCACAAGCAAAGTAGGCTTGTATAACAAGCCCCTCTGGAAATCCTAAGGCTTTTAGCTGGAAATAAAGAAGAGTTGTAAATTAGCAAAACATATATCAAGCAAATGGATACTGAGATGTTTCTGATGTGAGAATAGATCACAAACACAAGATTCTGGCAACATCAACAGTATTTTTGATTTTTGGGCTTATAGAGAAGATTAATGACAGTGTGTTGTTCCTCCTCACCCTCTCAATGGCCTCTTTCTCCTGTGGAGTGACCTGGATATAGCTCGTGTGGCCTCCACCAGGTGCATCACCTGGTATCCCTCCGGCTCCTCCACCACCACTGACAGGCACAGGTTCTGGATTGGGTTCATTAAGCATCTGGATGAACTGCTCTTGGTGGTTGCTTATCTCCTGCAGCAGTAAACAGCCAGTGTAAACATCATCATTTGTAATGGAGAAATATGTATATTTCAATAACTAGATTCACCACCTCGCAGATTTATGTCTCTCACAATCAGACAAGTTACAGAAAACAAGGTCACGTTCTGCACTGCTGCTATGACATATTTAAAAATAAATGACATAATAAATCAGGAATAAGCATCCAGTATAATAGCATGTTACACATTTGGTTTTAGTGATTAATTCAGGGCACTTACAAAAAACTTAAAACTTTAAAAATACAATCCTGACTTCTGTTCTTAAAAGAGGATCAAGGTCCAAAAACACTACGATTACCATAAGCTGATAATTTAACTCAAGTCTCACCAAAAATGATATTTTTTTTCATATTTTGAAAGGACAGCCCCCTCACAAGTATACCGCATGATGAGAGAACAGAGCATCATGTGAAAAATCATGTGAGGAGTTTCCTCGTAAGTGACTGGTGACTCCTCTGCTTACACTGCAAATGTTTTCCATCAGAACATTGTCTAGCCATGCCCTTGCAATAAACTCACACGGCCCAACACTCTTATTATTTAAAAAAGCAGGTCAAGGTGTGACGGTGCTTCACCTGCAGCAGCTCAGGGTTTTCCCTGCCAATCTCCTGCAGCAGCGTAGGTAGCAGGGCAGCGTTCTGCTGGATCAGCTGTCGCATCACGTGAAACTGTGGCTGATTTCTGAGGAAACTCAATGGATTGCCTGAAAGATAATGCATGAGGGGCCGTTCACATGCAGTGTATTTTGCGTACACAAATAAAATCTTTTCAGTGGAGATGGCACATCAGACGCAAGCACAAATGAGCGAGCCGTTGCCGCACTGGAATGAAATTCTCAACTTTCCTGCGATCCAACAAGTGCCTTCAGCTCGTTTTCTGACACTCAGAGCAGAGATGTAGGTCAAACTGATCTTTGTTCACTCTGAAATAAGCTTTGAACCTCAATCCTACAAATAAAACTCCTGAATTATTTGGTAAAGGATAGGATAAACCCAGAGATGACAAGCTATTTCTCCCTATATTTTATATTTAGGTTTAGATTTTTTTCTTAATTTAATCCATTCATTAATAAGTGAAGCCACAGCAACGTCTGCAACTTGCTTAAAAAAACCCTCTGTGTTTTTGGACACTGCACGTGAAGACAGAAAGCAAAGACCCCAAACACTTTCTGAGGCAGGTGAGTGTATGCAAAACATTGCAACCCTTTTACCTCCAGCACTTGTTGAAGAGGCAGTGTTGGCAGGGACACTACTGCCACCCGCAAGTGCAGCTGGAGCTCCACTCACTGGAGGCGCCACAGTTTCAGGACCTGTCGGGTGGCCCTGGTCTCTGCCTGGGATACCCTGACAGGAAAGGCATTTAATACAGCAATTTAAAATAATTCCACACAATAAATAAGAAAGGATCACACAATTCAGAACTACTTCCAATTGATAATGCGATAAAAAGCACATTGGTTACAGTCACAGGATTAGCACCGTTCTTACTGTGAGCAGGTACTCCACAGCTCTGTCCGGGTTGTTGAAGCTCGCTCTCAAAGCTGCCACCACCTGCTCCCTCTCGTAGCCCATGAGCATCATTTCATTCACCATGGCGTCATATGAAGCACCTGTCACTACAGGAACACACCAACGCACACACAGCAAGCACATCCAAGAAGAGGTATTTATTCTCTGAGGTATAACACTGCGATTAACCACACCTAAAGCTATATATTCAATATTATTCTTCTTTCTTGATATCCAATATCTGCAAAACAATCAAGTTCTATTTCAGTACTGGGCATTAAAGATTTATATTTACTTTAAAACAGGGGGACACTGTTAAGCCACTAGGAAGACATGACCATGAGTTTTAATCTCTAATAAACTGGTCAACACACACAACATGCAAGGTTTGAATAAAAAAATGAAAAATATAAAATGTTACAAAGAACATCACATTTAAAATTTACTAATGTTAGTTTAGCATATCTGCGTGTAACAGGGAGAAGACAATTTCAGAATATGTCAAAATTATTATTGCCTCCAACGAGTTCCACAAAAATAAACCCACCAGATTAAAATTAAAGAGCAACATCAATGGCTATATGAGGTATAATTAATTATATCAATTAATAGCTAGCACTTTTGGAAAGTGTGTAGAGGCATGCACATCAAAATTGCATAATACTTGGCTGTGGGCAGAATTGACAGAATGATAGAAGCAGAGAGTCACGTCACACAGTCGTTAATAAAAAAAAAATTAAATTAATAAATTCTTCTACTGATCTGCTGCTTCAAAATGTAGCTGCTAAGTTTTTTGGCTGCAACAGCTGGTGTACTATACAGTGGGTACGGAAAGTATTCAGACCCCTTTAAATTTTTTACTCTTTGTGTCATTGCAGCCATTTGCCAAAATCAAAAAAGTTCATTTTATTTCTCATTAATGTACACAGAAAAAAAAACAAATGTAGAAATTTTTGCAAATTTATTAAAGAAGAAAAACTGAAATATCACATGGTCATAAGTATTCAGACCCTTTGCTCAGTATTGAGTAGAAGCACCCTTTTGAGCTTGTACAGCCATGAGTCTTCTTGGGAATGTTTTTCACACCTGGATTTGGGGATCCTCTGCCATTCTCCTTTGCAGCCAGTTCTGTCAGGTTGCACGGCGAACCTTGGTGGACAGCCATTTTCAGGTCTCTCCAGAGACGCTCAATTGGGTTTAGGTCAGGGCTCTGGCTGGCAGTCTGAGGTCCTGAACACTCTGGAAGAGGTTTTCTTCCAGGATATCTCTGTACTTGGCCGCATTCATCTTTCCTTCAGTTGCAACCAGTCGTCCTGTCCCTGCAGCTGAAAAACACCCCCACAACATGATGCTCCCACCACCATGTTTCATTGTAGGGATTGTATTGGGCAGGTGATGAGCAGTGCCTGGTTTTCTCCACACATACCACTTACAATTAACCCCAAAAATTTCAATCTTGGCCTCATCAGACCAGAGAATCTTATTTCTCATAGTTTGGGAGTCCTTCATGTGTTTTTTGGCAAACTCTATGCGGGCTTTCATGTGTCTTGTACTGAGGAGAGGCTTCCGTCGGGCCACTCTGTCATAAAGCCCCGACTAGTGGAGGGCTGCAGTGATAGTTGACTTTGTAGAGCTTTCTCCTATCTCCCTACTGCATCTCTGGAGCTCAGCCACAGTGATCTTTGGGTTTTTCTCCCACGATTGCTCAGTTTGGCTGGACGGCCAGGTCTAAGAAGAGTTCTGGTCATCCCAAACTTCTTCCATTTGAGGATTATGGAGGCCACTGTGCTCTTAGGCACCTTGAGTGCTGCAGAAATTCTTTTGTAACCTTGGCCAGATCTGTGCCTTGCCACAATTCTGTCTCTGAGCTCCTTGGGCAATTCCTTCAACCTCATGATTCTCATCTGCTCTGACATGCACTGTGAGCTGTAAGGTCTTATAGAGACAGGTGTGTGCCTTTCCTAATCAAGTCCAATCAGTTTAATTAAACACAGCTGCACTCCAATAAAGGAGCAGAACCATCTCAAGGAGGATCAGAAGAAATGGACAGCATGCGAGTTAAATATGAGTGTTGCTGCAAAGGGTCTGAATACTTATGACCATGTGATATTTCAGTTTCTCTTTTTTAATAAATTTGCAAAAATTTCTACATTTCTGTTTTTTTCTATCAAGATGGGATGCTGAGTGTACATTAATGAGAAATAAAATGAACTTTTTTGATTTTGGCAAATGGCTGCAATGACACAAAGAGTTCAATATTTAAAGGGGTCTGAATACTTTCTGTACCCACTGTATTTTCTAAGTTCAGACAATGTAGTCATGTGTAACTGTGGGATTTTGTTCTGAAGTGTATCAAGATTGCTTAAAAAATTAAACATTATGTTAAAACTGTTTAACTGTTAAAAAAAATACCAATAAAATCAATAAAAGGTGTTGACAGATAATATATACATACAAACTGAGTTGACACATGCAGTCCTACCTAGATTTGAAACTGCCTCATCAATGAGGTTTGTGTTTGTTGACGCCTCAGAGCTTCTGCAAGAGAAAACAGACCTCGGGTGAAGCATGATCGCACACTGCTTATCACAAAAAAAAAAAAAAAAAAGACACACTTATAAGTGATGAACATCTTTACCGAACTGGGGAGGAGGTTGTTTCAGCAGTTGAGGACTGAGTCTCCTCCGGTTTGTCATCTCTAGTGGAACACACTGTTGTGTTTTCTGAACTAGATGACGAGGCGGGAGGAGCTGGAGGAAGAGGAGAAGGTGAAGCACTGGGAGCTGCAGCTGCAGAGGAAGGTGAAGGCTGCGAAGCTGCTGAGGCCGTTTTGGGCTGTAAGACAATTTGATGTTTATAAACTTTCTAAATAGCACTTTATATTTAAAGTGAGCGTTTGCTGATGTCATATAAATACAGATTATTTGCTATAATTTATGGTATTGTGCATAAGTTATATGCACCAAATTATATTTTTATTAAATTATAATACCAAATAAATTATACTTTCATTAATTATAATTATATAATATAAATTATAATTATAAATTACATGGTTTCAATGGACAATATTAAGTGGAAGCTTATGGACAGGGAAGGTTACAAAACCTAATCACATATTATTCACTGGTATTATGCTCTTCAAATTTTTCTACATTATATTTATTTTCAAACCTTTGTCACCATGACGACCACAAAGTTCTTCTCATCAATTTTATACTCTTTGAGGGCTGCGTCATCGTTGAGGATTTTACCTGAAAGGGAAAAAGAAGACAGAGTCACGTGACCTGCATGAACAACAAAGGATGGTATCATATCATGTCACTGAAAGATGTTTGAACAGGTATGTTGTCTGCTTTTGTCAGAATATCTACTTTCATTTTGTTCTACTGCACAGGTGGGGAACGTATGGCCTTGGGGCCACATACAACAATAGAATTAGATCGAGTAAAACGATTATTCAGAACAAAACAAGCAACGGAAACAATACGAATAATGAGAACATTCTTTTCTGAAATAAAAAGGAAGGCCAATGCCCTTTAGGGAAGTCACCTCTGGCTGCATGTGTTAGATCCATGTGTACAGCAAGCAGCTTTCAGATAACCACTTTCTAACACAATATTATGAAGGTTACGCTTTTTAAGATGGTCTGACCTTATTTGGGAGGAGAATTTGTGTTGTCACTTCTCCTCCTCATAATTCATAAATCCATACCATTTTCCAGAGAATGGGTTAAATCCTAAATACTGCCAAAAACTTTTCTGAACACCAGTCTATCATATTATAGTACAGGTTAAAATTGCATGTACCTATATAGTTATTTTATTAATTTAAATAATGCACATTTTTAAATGTTTCATGTTAATTTTTTTAAAATGAAAATCCTGTTAAATCCTGTTCCTGTTAAACATGTTTATGTCTGTTATGTTTATAAAAAGAAAGCCTATGTTAATTTTTTATTTGTCTGTGAATGTGAAACAGTAAACAAATAAAACAACAGGTTCGTCAGCTGTCAAGAAACTGCTCCATTAAAACTTTGGAAATCCACAGTGTCAGTGCAGGAGCTATGAGATAGAGACCCACAACTGGTATAAACAGCTTCAATTATTTCAACCAAGATGAAATCTATTCATATATTTTTTAAAACTCAGAAACATTTGACAATAATGAAGAGGCCAAATATAAAAAGCAAATGTAACAAAAGCTTGTACACCCTACATTAGTGAGATACTACATATTATTTTAGATGTCCACATTTGCTGTACTTTATGTTTTGAAAAATTTCAATGTTGTGAGTCAGGGGACACAATTTGCCAGGTCCTAATCACTTTTACTGGGATCAGTAAAACAGTGCCAACCAAAATTGTGCCATGAGGCTCCTGGAGTCAACTTTTAATTCAGTACCTAGGTACACACGTGCATTCATTGTGCCATAGTTCTGTAAATGTCATCTTCAGTTCTTACGTACACTCGGGTAGAATCAGCATAAAGTTGTCAGTGAAAAAGTGAGGAAAAATATCCAGAGTGTGTAGCCATCACAATACTGAAATAAATAGCTTCAATCATTTAGTTTGAATCGAGTAGGTTGATACTATTGTGTACATGTAACTCACCAACTTGCCTGCGTACTATATGTGCTATGCTTCATTATGGTAATGTAGGGTGTTTTTATTATATTTTTATAGTTCATTTAGGATTTTGTGATGTCATTTTCTCCTCTGCTCACATTCTAGCAGGTGTCAGAGAATTCAAAATAACCAATTTCTCACCTCAAATGATCTTAAAAACTGTGACAGAAAATGTTTTATACATGTTATATACATGTTATATACAGTTATGTGTTTTCTCTGCTGACATGTTCAGGCAAACTGCATTCTGGGATACAATGGCATTTCCCAAGTACGCGTCAGGTACTTGGTAAAATGGGCAGAGCGAGAACACTTCCAGGTATAAGAACGATACAAAAGTACAGGAGTGCGCCCTGTGTTTTTGTGTTTTGAGTTCGGTGGGATGCATCAGCTGCATTGTCTGCAGTGTAACATACAATTGCAACCTTTTACAGACTCCTAATAACACCAGATTCTTTCCCAGACAACTTTGTTTATGGCTATCTGAACATGGTGATGACAACAAATAACATAAACATTTCAGAAGCGAATCTTGGACTTAAGCCTTTACTAATCAGTGAGTGGACACAAATAATATACATCATCATTTGTCATTCATCAAAGAGAAAAAAATATGTATCCACGTTTTTTTTAAATTGGTTTCTCTTTTTGTCTTTTTTTTATATATATATATTTTTACCATTTGTGCAACTATTGTTCAGACATAGACATACCTGCATATATGAGCTTTTGTCCAGCAACTGAAAAACTATCCTTTCCTTTCTCTTGTTCAATCCTCTCCTTCAAGGTCTTCACCTGTGAAGGAAAAAAAACGTAAGTTTTAGCTGTCATGACACTTTTCTAACTCTGATTATACAACATTTTTAAAAGTCCACGTTAAAAAAAAAATAAAGTACAAAGTGTGACCGAGGTTAACTGCTAACAACATCATAAAAGCAGACCAAATAGTCTAACTTTATACTAACTTTATTAGTATTACACATACTGTAATCAAACTTAGCAATGTGCAACACACAAAAACACTTACAAGTACCATAAAATAAAGTGACTCTATACTACCACCTGGAAGAAAAAAAGAACGATAATAATTGATAAGTTGTTGTTTCACAATCATTCTTTACGTGTTTAATGGCCGGAGCAATAGCTTCGGCACTTGGCTCCAAGGAAAAAAAAACCCTGAAGAGATAGTAAAATAGACATGATAGAATTTTAAGTTAATGTCTAAAACTCATGTTTTCACCCCATTTGGCACCTGACAATGGCTATGGCTACATGCTGGCAATACAAACTACTTTCCTGTACAATTTATTTTTATTACATTTCCAAAATTCCGCATCAAAAATCACCCACGTCCACTTGAACAGACGGTTCATGTTGGATAAATGAATGTCCTCAGCACAGGCTTATCTGTTGCTCGTGAAACGGTCACAAAGTGAAAGGTTCGGTTCCAGGACATAACCAACTCCCACTCCACCCCCTTTCACAGATGCATGGTTTCAACTCTTACCGTTTCCTCTTCATCGATCTCGATCTTGAACGTCTGCTGTTGTAACGTTTTCAGAGTTATCAACATTTTGACGACCTGTGTTTAATTTCCGCGCCTGGTTTTAACGTTAAAGGTGTAACTTGCAAGAGTCTTAGCTGTTTTTGTTGGCTCATTACAAACTGTCAGCCGCCATGTCTTTCTCGATTCTCTTCTTCTATGTTAGTCAATCTATGTACAGCGCCTCTGCTGGTCAAGTTAAACATTACAGCAGCAGTTAATTTCAGTTCAGTTTATTTGCATTCACCAGGGGGATATGACAGTATGCTCTTGATGCAACTTAATAAACAAATGTTTCATTATTATTATTATTATTATTATTATTATTATTATTATATTATAATATATATATTATATGGGTTTGTAAACAAAATGCCAGTTGCTGTTTCAGTTCCAGTATTAGGGGAGGGGATTTTCAGTAATTTGCCGAAACTCAAATTATTTGGCTGCAGCCAAAGAGGAACAAAAAGAAGTAAGTGAAATAGTTGGAAAACCATAAACTATAGCACATGTTTTTACAGCCCATGTGATTTTATTGTCAATGTGTCACATGTAATATGGTGCAACGTAGCATATTAGCAGACACACTGCTCATTTAAGATGTAACAGTGAACAATGGTGTTAATTTACTCCACTGGGATGGAAGGTACAAATATAGTCTGATGTACACTCACTCAGGAGCACACACTGCTCTGCCCTCAAGCTCCAGTTCAGCTGAAGACACGACAGAGCAACAACTCATCTGTGCAAGCAGGTGCAGAGCACTACCTTTAGTGTTGGTGTTAGTGCAAACCGTTGAGTCTAACACCTTGATGCTGCCATGTCCGGTACTTTCTTTCCTAATATGCATGAGTCTGTTTCTCTTTCCTTCTCTCTCGTCTCAACTGCATTTCCAAGTCCTTCTGCTTCTCTTCACTCTTCTATTACTCTTCTCACTGTCATCCTCTTATTGCAACAAGAGCAGTGCCCTTGTCTGCTGTGGCCTGGACACAATCTCACCACACGCTCCTTATGACACTCTACTCAACAGCAGCAGCAGCAGCAGCAGCAGCAGCAGCAGCAGCAGTGTCCTCCTTTCCCCTGTCCCCACTGTGGCTGTGCCTCTTGGTCCTGTCTCCAGGGGTCGTCAGTCTGCCATCGGCCCCCTGAAGTGGCGAGCCTCAGAGATTGCAGACTGATCTCCAGTGACTTGGAGATATTTTTAAGTGGTGATGTGTGTTAGACATGTGAAATAAAACCGCTTTTAAAATAGGCAGACGAACTACAGAGTGCATGTGCGAAAATGACATATTCAGGAGGAAGAAGACTAGTGCTGGTGGGAAATGGCGTGTGGTGTGTTGGGTGCAAGAGCTTCTACACACGCATGTACAGTATGAAACGCAGACGCACACACTCCTAACTGCCATTTGCAGGGGTTTGTGGTTCTGGTCAGCAGAATGCTTGCAGGGTGTAGAGTGGAGTGAGTGAGTGAGAAATACAAGGATGCAAGGGTGTAACACAGAGTTAAGCTGCTGAGATGCCTTCTCAGCCCAGAGCTATTTCCTGTGGACAAGCTGCGGGATTCTATTGGTTGGTCCAAGGTCTCTGGGGATATGTTGCAAAGAAAATTGTATATGTCAGTGGGAATTGGAAACACTGCACAAAAGGTAGAATTTATAACCATGGATGATGAAATCGATGTTTCCACTGCACAAATCAGCAGCAAATGCTACTAGTATCTTTCCCCGTATGACAAGAATCTTTAGCCATGCACACAGAAATGCACTGGTGCTGCAACACTAGTGATGCTTTACGTTAAGTGCAAACATCACCAAACTGATTGATAGATTGATAAACGGAAGATAATACAGAATTCTTTCTTTGGTACGACTTGAGCCTGGCAATATGTATCACTATAAGATCTAGCATGTAGGATTCTGGCTGGATCTATCAACAGAAATTCATTGTAATATTAATAATTATGATTTTATCAATGCATTATGGCCTGCACTTTAAGTTACCGTAGAAAGAGACAATAATAACATGAGTCGACCATGTGGTGTCTCTATGTTTGCACAGTAGCCCAGAATTAACAAATCAAACACCGGCTCTATGGGAAGGCTTTTCTTGTTTTAATGTTACCTGAAGGCTGATGTAGTATTTAATTTCAATTTAGTAGTAGTAGTAGGTAGTGTGAAGCACAAGTTGCTGCTTCACAACACTGCGACTCAATTCACAATGCATATATAGCAATAGAGTTGTGGATAATAAAACATTTCGATTTTTAATGCCATTTCTCTAACACCTGATAGATAAACCAGCTGACTGCATTTCTTTCTTTACATGGGCCTTCTCTACACTAACAGTCAAAAGTGTGGACACCAGGTGTCTTTTGGTGACTCATGACACATTTAAAGTTTTTCCGATTTCTTGTCTCGTCTAATCTCTGGTAATTAATACTTTCACGTTTGCCTCATTCTCATTTTTATCTTCAGGAATATTGCTTAGAAGGTATTTCTTATTACTTTAACATCTGTGCCAATATGCATAATTAACTGATTCAGAGGGCAATGGGAGATAAATATTTCACACCCAAGGTGATTTGCAAATTATATTTAGAATATTTACCATTTAGAAAATGTATTTATATTATAAAATATCATATATCTGATAATTCCTCATTTATATTTAATTTTTCTTACAAATAACGACTCAGTCTTGGGGTTAATCAAGGTAAACTCTGTATAGGTATTTTCATAACATGTCTGATAAGAACCAAGGAATGGAGAGGACAGAAAAAACATAAATGACCATTATCTGATAACTTTATTATCAAGTTAAAAAAAGACAATGAATTACAATATTTACAGAATATCCAGAGATAAATGGAATAAAATTGTAAACAATCATTCTAGGCAACATCACAACCCACCATCAGGTAATCAGATTTGTATAGGAAGAAAGGCAAGAAGGAGAGATTCTAGTGTCAAACTATGGAGACAACAGTCCAAAAAGAGAAATGCTTCAGAGAAAACTAAACATATATACAAGTATCCAGTGTGTTCTCAACAGGGGTTTAACTGTGGGTAAACTTGGGGATCTTACAGTCTTCCGACTGCACACAGTGAGGGATTCATAGTCATTCTCTATTAAAATGATCACAGAACAACAAACAATTTTGGGTTGACAGCTTCATTACCCAGATCGTTCCATTTATAACATCTGGTTTACAGTGGGCTTTCACGATGCCTCACAAAGCTTATTACTACAATGGTTTAACTTCAAAAAGCTACAAGCTGGTCCGGTAAAACAGAAAAAAAAGGGGCTTTGATATTCAGCACCAACTGGACTAAGACTGAGAAGCAGCATGTGGCTGCGACAGTCCCACAGTTTGTTGAGCGGGTAGACTAAAGGGTAGGTCTCTTTTCAACAAGCTGATACCATTGCAGGATAAAAGAGACTGGAGTGTACGATTCTGCATTAGACATGAACATGCTAGATTTCATATGGATCTACAGGTTGACTGTCAACTCAGATAGTGGTCAAGCCCAGAAAAAAAAAAAGACAAGCAGTTTAAGACAATGCTCCTAACGGAACACATTTTTTTCCTCCTCTTCTTCTTCGCCATGTTTTTCTTTTCAAAATAAAAGCCCTGGCTATTTATTCAGGAAACTTCATCATTTCCCTTCATGGGTTTTAAATAATGTACAACCACACTGCACCTCCTATCTTCTCATTTCTATTACAGTACAAAAGAGTAGTTTTTTCACTGTAACCAGACTTTGTACAACAGTAATATTGTTGGAATGGGGATTTTAAAGTCCCTAAGGGTTAATTGTCATCAGATTTCTTTTTTCTCTTTTTTAAAGTAAGAACATCTAAAGGAAAAAAAAACAGGTAAAATTATTGTTTCTGAAACACCACAATTCAAACATTTAATGAGTAGATTTTTTTTTCTATACATGGCTGCAAACATGTAGATTACCTGGGTGACACCCATGGAATTCTACTCCAAAAATCCTATGGCCCAAACCCAGATTTTTTTCATGACCATTAAAGGTTCAATTCTCGGGAAAGACAATCACAGCAGAAAGTACAGCAGGCTTGGTAAATATTTTGGTACCAAGAACACAATTAGGCAAACTGTGTTCCTCTATAAATTTTTATCAGTCCTTAAATTTCAGACTGTTTATCGTTGCTTGTTAGTCTTGTTTGAATCGGATATAAATTTGACATAATTGTTCTTCACTTCTGATAAGGCTTTAGGGCATTCAAGCAGCAAATTCCAGCAAATACAATCTCTGTCTATTGTCAGTAACAACAAAAAGATGACTATGTCTAAAAAGAAGCTCACTAATGCAGGCTATGACAGTTGTGTCGATAACGGGTGAAAATTTAAAGGGGCTTGAGGTTGGGGGGGGGGGGGGGCACTGACACATGTGAAAGGTCAGTCTTCAACATACAGTCAAACCTATCTTTCAAAGCCTCTTTGCTCGGATCGGGCTGGACACTGAAGCATTTTTTTATTGTCACCATGAAGCCAGAGGTAATTGATCTGACCTTAATTAAACAAAAACCCAAAATTGACCAAAATTGCCACTAAGGCACACATTAGGATAAATGAAAACAGCGGTTGAGGGCATGACCTACTGTAGCAATAAAACCTGGCTTAGGTATTTTTCCAAGTTACTTCAAAACAATTGGAACTGTTTTTTGTAAGCAATTAAAACCATAATGTGAGCATTAGAGGAACTGCATTTTAAGGCACTTGCACGCTGGCTTCAGCACTCAGACATGGTGGTTGACACTTTCTCTGTTCAAAGTGCAGTCTGATCTTGTGTACAGTAAAAATCCAGTAAACCAGATCACACCCTGTGGTTCAGACTGCACAGATCTCTGAGAGACCTGATAACCATCTGTTATTAAGAGTTTATGTGGACAGAGCTGGATTCTGACACAAAAGCCAAGTGTATCAAGTGGTCATAATGCCAATACTGTAAAACAACAACAACAACAACAACATGTATTTGTGTTGCAGGACACCCCTCAATTCAAACTGTATTTGCTGAGAGTTTGTTCTATTCAAACTCGTATGAGGGTCCACGTCAGTCTGACGATCCACACGTCTGTACACCTGATTGCATCTCATTCCACATCCCACAATATAATGCACTAACTGTAGCATGAGCAGTCGACATATGTAGTCGGCATGATCATACATTTTGGGGCTGCACAGGAATAATCACATGTGGACCTCAGCACTGGTGGGTCTGGTGACTGAATTTGACCTTCATATGGGTCACTTGACTGTGACACTGATTAACCTGGATCACAAACAACATGTTACAGGAAAAAGGACCTTTTAAGTATTACCATTATTTCCACGATTTGTTTATCAGCGAAATTACTAGACAATAAACTCATACAGTCAAAATGTGAAGGGTGCCACAGGCTGAAGGCTTATACGTAGTATAATATTAAGGGGCCTAAAATATAGCAATTTGCTACAAACATTAGGGGAGAACTGTCAGTATTTCTACGAATGATTTTGCTAAACTAGATAAGGTGCGACTCTTCCTAAAGGAATACTTCTACACAGTTAACACACGGCTAGGATGACAAAAGTCTCAAATTTCAACAAGAAACAATAAAAGACAGTGGGCCATGCTTGTAAATGCTTTCATATCGTGTTTGTTTCCTCTACATTAATTTACATTAACCCTGTTTTGGATGAGCAGGGGGAGTGTGAAAGGTGCTTTCAATAATAAAATGTTTCAATTTAGTTCATCATTTTGAACAAAATCCTTTATAAATAGTTTAGGATTTTATCTAGGTGGGATCTTTCACGGTAGATTTGACCAGAATGTCAGATATAAAGAGTTCTGTTCACTATTGGTTACCAATATATTAAGATCTGTCCTATGGGACCGCTCATTTAAAGAGCTCAGCCATTTTATGCAGCACAACCTAATACTTAAATATGAAACATCTAAAATCTAATAATGTTCCAAATAAAAAGTCATCTTTTTTTTCCATTTCCTTCGCCCTTCTTTCTTTAATAGCCAACTCAGTCTTGATCTTACCCAATGTAATCATTTGTTGAGAACAACATCCCAGGAGGCCACAGTCTGTTTCAACCAAACTGTTGATCTGTTTTGGTATCAAGCATGTCTTTGTCCTCCATGTGCTGGCCCGTTACTGTCAGATCAGCAGGGTTGCCGTCCTCTTGTCTGTTGCCGGACAGATCCAGTCCCGTGTCCATTGAGACAGAGGAGCCAGTGGAAGATGAAGCTAAAGCCTCCTTTGCTGAAGTGGTGTTGGGGTCCGTCCGACTGCTGTTAACTGTCCTGAAAACGCAGCCAGAGAAGGCAGAATTGTAAATGCATAGATTTAAAAAGCAAAGATGTAATGGCGATCCGACAAACACCTTACACCCAGAGACAGCAGAGAAATTACAAAGAAGGAGGAAAAAAAATACTAACATGCCGTGTCGAAGAACATGTCGCTCCCACTCGAGGCTGTTGGTGAAGCAGCGGCCGCAGAACTCGCAGGGAAGACGCTTCTCTACTCCGCTTGGCCCTGAACTGCCAGTGCTGCTGCTGGTAGGAGATGCAAGGACCTCTGGGAAACAGAGTTCTAATTATTGGTTAGATGTGAGGCACATGAATTGCACATTTTTATTCTGTAATTGAAACAATTTTTATGAACAACAAAAACATTTATATGTAGTGAGTATATTATACAGTTCAGGGCCATTCACATGCAGCATCTGAAAAAGAGTTTTAGAAGTGAGGAGTGTTTTTAACCAAAGCACTTTTGGAGATATGCGACGGTCACGTCTGTCGTTACTAAGCAACCAAAACCTGGGAGCTGGGTTAGGGTTAGGGTTAAGTTCCTGCAGCTTCCCTAAATTAAGTAAATTAAGAAGAAGAAAAAACAATCTGTGGCTGTTTTCTTACTGATGACCAAATAGGAATTTAACTTCAATAGAGACACAGTTGTAATTAAAAAAAAAAAAAATAGAGTGGCTTTTCAGCAGATACATATTTACAGTTTACTCCCTGTTGGATTTGCAGAGAAATCTCCTGTGAGATTCAAAGAGCAGTTAAACAGTAGTCAAGGGTTTTCTGACTTGTCTGGCTGGGTGTGAAATACTGTATAAACTGTTTTGGCTTTTCTGTAAACACTGGTCTGATGTGATATCGTGTCAATAGCAAGCAGAAAGCAGAGACAGATATAAACCGGTTTACATTCTCATCTGATAATAAGCATCAATAGAATTTGTTTTAACATATACAAATTACATTTCAAGTTTAGGTTCAGGTCTATTTATTTTTGTTAAACACATGGTACTTTCATATGGACACTAACTTTACTGACTACAGAATAGAACTGAGTATTTCATGATCCAGTTCATTTGTATTTACCTTGTTGGTCAGCCTTGTCTTCTTCCATCTCCCTAACTTCCTCCATCTCTTCTTCCGCTTCATCATCTTCATCCTTCTCCTCCTCTTCTTTGATGTTGTCCTCTGTCTCTTCATCATCCATCTCTCTCTGTTCATCCACCGTGAGGTTTTCCAGAATCTCCATTCCCTCGTCATCGTCTTCATCATCGTCCTCCTCCTCCTCCTCCTCTGCAGCATCTTTTTCATCTGCTACCATCTGCATCATTTCCCGCTCCTCGTCCTCCTCTGCGCTGCTTCCTTGTTCCTGAATCCTCTCCAGCTGGTCCAGGTTGACCCGGCCCATCAACTCAAAGTTGCGTATAACCTGTTCAGAAACAGGAGGTAAAAATTTGGCTTTTATTTTGAAGCCTAAAAATTCTGTGTGACCCTGTGTAACATATACAGATTTCTTTATTCGAAACTACTAACTATGATAAGTTTAAGATCATTTATGCTGAGGTTTACAACTGGATTAAGGGGGTAAGATATAGTTTGTTTCTCTAGTTGTTTGGGTCTTTACTCTCTACATTATATACATGTCTTGGATCTAATTTATGCTCTTTATATTCTGCTTATATTCAGTATTAGAGCCATGCTAAAAATAAGTAAATGTTTTAATTTTTTTAAAGTCACTTTTCAGTGTCTTTATGTTCTGCGACAAAGAAATAACCATACAGCAGTTTTTTGAAGGCTGTCTCGAAAGCCAGTCTCTGCCAGCAGTCAAGATGTTTCCATAAGAAAAAAGTCTAATTTGCAATTGTACTAAAATGAACTTTTAGTAAGCTGTACGCATAACAGCGGCAAAAATACAGCAAAATTTCAGGCAGGAAATATTTTGTGGAACGACAGGAAGGAATTTGCTGCCTGATGTGGAGTTAAGAGTCACAACTCTGTGAGTTAGAGAGTTGTGGAATGATTGCTGTATGTAGAGGATGATGAATGATTCAGAGCTTATAAATTATGGCTTGCCATCTTGAAGGCAGCGGTCACACTCAAGGCCGATTAGAAATATCTACAGGCTGTTGTCCACGGTTTTGTGACCTTCATCTACAAAACACTGTTGCACCTCTTTACAAAAGGATAATATCAATGTCTCAACTCTGCAGTGACCCACAGAGTGTTCTCTGCATCATTATATAAAGGTTCCTGAAAAATGCAAGGTCTTTTCACACTCTCCCTCTCTCTTCCTCTTTATAAGATTACGCATCCTTCCATTTCACAAAGGTCTCAGGCTCAACATATGAAGTATTTTCTCTCCTGGAGGTGGTTAGATTAGAATATCTGATAAAGGTCCACCTACCCCATCTTATTATTTATTCTGTATTAGTAACATTTGTGATATGTATTATTTCCTTATATTTCAAGGTGCAGGACATAGGTCAAGTTTGGATTTATTAGCTTGTGTAAAAAATTATGTGTTTTGAAGAAAAAAGAAAAAAAGGAAAAGACAAGGAGGAAATAAAACCCATTATATGTGAGTGAAATCATCTAATGAGTTCTCATCCAATAAAGTTTTATTACACATGCTTAAAAAAAAAAACCAAATGTACATATAAACATTAGCTCTGATTAAATAATTAACGGTGTTTTTCTGCCTAATTTCAAGGTGGACTGATTTGGATTTTAATGAGAAACTGCTGCAGGAAGTGTTCACTTTACTGGGAGTTGCTTATTATTTACATTTAACTAATGTTAATGGTCATGCTCCTCTTAGGAACAGTAAAAGAATCTACATAGATAATTATATTTAATTTTAGTAGTGGGATCAGTTTCACATGTGTGAATATGAAAGAAAGAACTTAGCGAGTAAAATAACCAAGCTATTTTGCAGCTGCTGCACTCATATATAAAATTTATCAAAAGGAATTTATCTTGTTGTAGGGTGCTTTTGTTGTATTTTGACTCTGTCTGTATTTCCTCTTCCTACCTGCTGAAATGAATCATTTCAAATGTGATTTTCAGTCATTTTTATTATGTTTTGCATGTAGGTTCCCTTACTTTGTGGTTAATTTCGGCAAAATACAAAACTGAATCAGAAAAGTATTAAGTTGGAATTGTAAAATGTATTACATGTTTATTCAGTCGACAAACAATATGGATCACTTTCAATTAAAACAGAAAAAAAGATCTAAAAATCAAATAGAATAAACTAAAGAGTTTGACAATACAGAGTGTATGAGCTATAACTTGTGTTACAGTCATCACGCAGACAAATGATTAAAACATTTGGCAGCGATAAGCCAGAAGGACTTTCACCTGCAAAGGTGTTTGCTGTTGTGATGACCATACTCTTCCAGAAACCATTTTCCCATGAGGTTTATCAAATTTAGTCTCAGAAAAAACCTCATGTCTTGAACCCAGCTGACCTTATGCTCAAGGCGGAGATGCTCCTCTAGCTGACTCCGGCGACTGCTGTCATAATAGCAGAGCTGGCACTGGTAAGGCTTGATCTCGGCGTGCTTCTGCAGGTGCAGCTGCAGGGCCTGGTCACTGGAGCATGTGAAGGTGCATTTGTGGCAGCGAAACACGAGGCCCTGAAGGTGGCGTGACAGCTTAGAGCGGCTGACCTCCAGTGGAGCCACTCGCTCCTCTGATGGAGGAAGAGGAGAGAATGACGTGGATTATAAGGCTGGAGGACGGTAAGGAAATAATAGTGATAGAGCAGGGAGAAGGAAAGAGAGACACAGCACGAAGGACATAATGGGAAGAGGAAATGTGGGCATGCAGGAGAGATATCAAATGACATTTGTCTCTCTTGCTTTCTCTCGCTCTCTCTCACACACACACACTAACATTAACACCTTTTGGCAGTTTTGTAATTTTCTCAGTTTCAACACAAACACTTCTTAATAACTTAAGACATTGTCAAACAAGAATGAAATAATAAGACCTGAAAAAAGTTTATTATCCGCCCATTAGAGCAGCTTTGTCTTCATAGACATTCTCATACACAGTAAACTACACTGCTCCATTTGTCACTTGTTTTATTATCATATTCCCATTTCTATAATAATGGAACACAAGATGCACACTGGTGCTGTCTGTAGGAGATGTATTCTGTTACTCAGTTACTGCAAAGCAGTTAAGCAAACATCCTAAACAAAACAACAGTCAAAACAATGATTACCAATTTTTGAAGGACAGACACTGTGAGGACACCACAGTGTTTGAAAAAGTCTGTAATAAGTAACTGCACTCTGGTCTGAAGCGTACCTTTGTGCAGGACAATGTGATCGATCATATTGCTCTTGTGTTTGGTGTGGTAGAGGCAGAGAGGGCAGCGCAGGTCTTTGGGCAGGTCCTCCTGAACACTGTTGTTGTGTCCAGCCTCCACATGTATGGTAAAGTTGTTCCTGAGACAGATGCACAGACAAAATATACCGTATGTGAATAGTTAGCAGCATCTAGATTTTTATTAAGAGCACAAAACAGGGATGTTTACGACACGTGGGTCAGTTGAACTGGTGAAGTTTTTCTTACTTGTAGCAGGTGAAAAAGGAGCAGTCCTTGCACTTGAAGAGTTTCTTGCCACCGTGACGGTCCCTGTAGTGCCGGCGAAGGCTCTGCATGTATCCAGAGCTAAATTCACAGAACTCGCACGTGAGGATCCCGTCTGGACGATTGTCAGCCACTGTTGAGCCTCCAGGTGTTGAGACAGAGGACATTTGACTGCGGGAGGCCAGCTGGTAATGACTAAGCTGCTGACGAACATCAAGTGGCTCCAGGTATGATGGATCTGAGAGAGGGACAGAGGTGTGACATAGTATGTGGGTAAATGTGGACAATGTTGTGAGCAAGAAATACAGAACCTTGTCTGGAGTCCGGAGCAGCAGTGGGATCCAAGTATCCAAGCACATCTGTTAAACTATTATTGCTGTCAGTTAGTGCTTATTTTGCTGTTTGCCACTCATCTAAACTGTACATTATTTCCACTACAACAATATTTTTTGTCTATAAATCTACAGATTACAGAGTCTATAAATCTACAGATTTATAGACTCCTAAACTACTGAACACCATTTAAGATTAAACCAGTGGTTCTCAGTCCCTTGGCCTTTATCGAATTCTGATATAACGTCTTCTTGTCACATTCAAAGCTTTTAAAATGATATGACATATTCAAATTGCTTATTTCTGCACCGCAAATTACAAAATTACTCAATGGGAATTTGTGAAATCGTACATTTTTATGTTTGCTGTTCCACCAAAGACCATCCCTCCAATAAACCCTTCCATGGTCTGATTTAAATTAAATAAAAAGTGAAAGTGCATTGATTAGAAAAAGAAAAAAGATTAATTTGACAGAGCAGGAGAAGTATTTCTTCTCCTTAAATGCTCTGCAGATTTAGCATCGGGTAACTATGATGACCTTCCAAGACCAGAAACTGCCACACTCGCATACTTTTAATATTTAATAAAAATGTATCCGCATACAGAGATGGATCTGTTTCATTCTAAAAGAGCCACAGCCATCTGGAGTTGTATTGCGTTCACACCCATTGTTCCACTCGTGGATTCAGCGATGTCCTTGCTCACTCCTTACCTTTTCCCTTCCTCACACCCTCATTCATGAGCCAGCTCATCATCTTGTCCTACTTGGAGCCTCCAACACATCATTTAATAAAGCACAGTGACACCAACAGAATATCTGTTCATGTGGAGACTGCTTCACTCAGCAGTGTAAAGAAACATGGAGAGGAATACTTTTTTTTTTCTTTTTAACTTTTCCTTAATGAAATGTCTACGATTAAATTTCCCACTTTTGCTGTAGAGGCAGAAGAGTCCAACAATGACACAGTTAACTCCTGCTTTTATTGTGAAGATATATGGAGATTAGGTGGCAGAAGGAGGGTGATTTTTTTTTCAGCTTGGCAGTGATGTGTCTTCCTAAGAGGATTAATGGCTAAAATGGTCTTTTCTATTACACAAATGAGTGAGGAGTTGACAGAGGAAGAGCAAAATGGTGAATGTTGAGGATGTTAGGTTAAATCCTCAAAGTTTTGGCCCACTGCAAGCAAAAACAAACTGCAGCTGTCTTTTTCCAAACTATTTTCAATATGTCACCACATCTGCTAATTAGAGGCAACCTATTATTAATCCCCTTTGGACAAATTAAAAACCACAAATTAAGTATTCCACAGCAAAAGATCAGACTCTCAACTGAAGGTAGCTACTTTGGCACGGCCGTGAAACATTCAATATGTCAGCGCTGCACCCTCTCAATGCTTCATTTGTCTTGGTAGGGCACAGCTGACAGTGGCGGTCAGTGCACTGAGGAATGCTGCCCTGCTTCAGCTCCAGGGAAGATTCCACAGCTCCAGCAGCAAGGTAACAGCTGCCGCCAAGAACTATCTGCAAGCTGAAGCAGTGGCTGCAAAAGACACCGAAAAACCTATAACATGGAATCCCATCACAGTTTGCTGCTACGCTGAATGCTGAAAGTGAAGATTATTCAACATTAAAGAACACTAAAGCAGCCAAAACTTGAATTAGTAAATTGCTGACATTTAAGGAGTCAATGTTAATACTGCTTATTAAACTGATTTAGATTAGTAAATCCTAATATTACCAAAAATTACAATATCAAAACACCTCAATTGAAATGCCCGCAAGGAAATATTATTTTTTTAGAACAAAGATTGCATCTCTAAAATGTGAGGTTTTGATATTTTTCTTTGTCACATAATATGTATATAGTAAAATGAATATATTTAGGTTTTAGCTATTTCATTGTATTCGAGACACATGAATATGTCTCTCGGGGCATAGTACAAAAAAAAATGCATTTATACCACTTCTGACTTGACGCGATATTTGTGGGCCAAAGAAAATGAGAGCAACAAAGTCCTGTCTACAGAAAAATGTCATAAATTATATGAATAGCTTCTGTCACTGCTGTTTTAGTTTTCTCTTTTTTTGTCTTGCTTTGATTTAGGGATAATCATGCCTTCGGGACGCAAACTGACATTTACGGATTTTATTTATGATGGACCTCAGAGACAGTTATGATATCTTCAAAGAGTGTAGATTGCATTCATTCACAGACCATGTGTATCTCGGCTCGGTGCTGTGGCTCTGAGATGGACTTTGATACAAATTATGACAACCAACCACTTCAGGATTTTAAGTAAATTGCCTTTCACGTCACACAGTTTTTTGTACACCTGATTCTGCTTTAGTGCATGACTGAAATTTCCCCATAGCTGTTTTATATACTGAAATTATATTAAATGCGATCTCATACCATCTGAAGCCAAAGGAGTCTGCACTGTGTTACTGGCCAGCCGGGAGGGCCTGATGGTGGCATGAGCAGCCTGGGTAGCAGCTCGCAGTTTGGGGAGGGTCAGCGCCTCACCATGGTCTCTCAGAGAATGTTCCTTCAGCTGGCTGATGGTCATGGAGGAGAAGGGGCACGACAAGCATTTGTACATGTGCTGCTCTCCTGGAAGATAAACAAGAGTCAGAGGTCAACAACTTTACCAACTGTACAGAGTATTAGATGACAAATAAAAAAGATCCATAAATCACTGAAAAAAATCACATGGTAATAATGAACTCCTCATTGATCACAAACAAAGCAAATTTCCTTTGAGCCAAACAATAACATGAATATTATCTTTTATTCACTACATTAAGTAGATTTTTTTTTTACTTAAAGCTCATCAATTAAATTAATTAAAATTCCAGTGGAGTTTAATTTTATATTAAGTCAGGTTCACAATTTAATTTGTGTAAATCAGATAATAGAATTGATGGTAATACTTTATATAACAGTACAGTGACAACATGGTAATAGCATGATAATTTTCATTACCCAGCTATTACCTGGATATCACCTTGGAAATACCAATATAATTACTGTAATATCATCTCTTCATTACAACAATATTACAATTGCTATCAGCAAGCTGGAAATTGCATTAGAAATAATATTTACCATAATATTACCTCCCTGTTACAAATGAATTACCATAGAATTGTCATATTTTTACTGTATTGTATATGTATATATTGTATATATATTGTAAGTGTTATCAAGTTGATTTTTTTATTATCCAACTAAAATCATCAGTATAGTATATTAGGACTGCAACAATTTGTCAATTATTAATCAATTACTAAAATAATACTTTAATAACTATTTTGGTAATCAATCAATTGTGTTTTTTTTAATAATAAAAACAAATGTTCAGATTTTTCAGCTTCTTAAATGTGGATACTGTCTGGTTTCTTTGCACCATATATATTAAAAAAACAAACAAACAACAACAACAAAAAAAAACATTCAAACTGAATAATTTTGGTTTGTGGACAAATCAAGGCAATCGAGACCCTCATAATTTCCAGGTTCGATGAACACTGATCAACATTCCTCAACATTTTCCTCATTTTATGGACCAAACAAGTATATAAATATGAAAAAAGCTCTACGGTATTCTAAAAATACTGCTACAATTTTAAACTACTATTATTTTACTATTGAAGGCTTTGAATGTAAGTTGTTGGCTCTCTCAGAGAGACTACGAATGAACCAAGTTCTGCGCAGTTTGGTGAGGACAAATAACAGTAATTGACAGATTCATACTTTTCCACTTTATGACTGTACTTAAGCTGTTATAATTTAGAGTTTTGATATTTATAGCATCTACTAACAACTTCTCTCATCTGCTGAGAAAAGCTATTACAAGCAAATGTGACATGACTGTGACATATTCTATTCAGAAATGGTTTAATAAGCATCTTCCTTCTTGAACTGCTTTAAGAAACATTATACTGTTTTGTTAAGGCAGCTGGGTGTGGGTGTGTCAATCCAAAGCTTTTTTTTTTTTGCTTGCTGGACTAAAAGCAACTGCACTTTTATAAAAATGTACCCACAATTCAAAATTGGTTTGTGTCAATTTTCCAGTGCAGTTTTGTAACTCCTAATGCTGCTTCTTGTTCCAATCAGGCAGCAGGGAGTATTCAAATGTCAATTTAAAATGTGCCTTTCAAGTTTTCCCAGTTGTATGATTGTTTCTTTTGCTTGTGTATCGATTGCTCAGGTAAAGCTTATTCTCTTGGTTTGCATTTCTTGAATGCCCATGTCTTTGGATCAATGTTAGTGTCTGGCGCTGACAAAAACAAAGAGGATCACAGACGGAGAATCACATCCAACTCATGGCACCTGAGTGTCTTCACTTTTGAAGGGTGCTACAAATTTGTTATCATATTTTCCAAATACACAACATGAACAATAACTGTGGTAGAACTTTAATGTAGATTTGATTCCACTGGATGTGTTTAATTAAGTGTGTGTGAAGTACTTAGTGAATGGAGAAACTGCTCCTCAAGCGTCTCCACTAGTTGCATTGTGCAGGTTGAGCTAAATCGAGCCCAGCGACAGGAGGCTTCTACTCTTCCCAAGGAAAGCCTTGTTAGTCATGCACACCGCTGTAACATGTGATTTCGGGTGTGTTTGTGTGTCTACCTGTGTGTGCCTTATGCAGGTGGCTCTTCAAGCGACTGGCGTAGGCAGATTTAAAGGGACAGAACTTGCACCTGAAGGGTTTGTGATGCCCGTGATGAGACTGGACGTGTCTGTCCAGACTGACGACAAAAAAAACCACACACACAGAGAAAGGGAGGACATTATATAAAAGGATGAAACAAAAAAATACATGAAACGAGGACAAACAGATAGCAGATAAAGAGTCAAAGTGATAAGAGTAGTGCAGCGGAAGGAAAGAGGGAGCACTACAGCATCCAATTTGATGACTTCAACAGCGAGGTTTTACAGCAGCATCTGAAGCCCTCCACTCTGTTTAGCTCACAAACAACAGCTGCAGATTTCCAGTGACTACAAAACAAGGAGCCATGGAGTGAACTCATCTACCCATAATCCCCTGGAGGGTTGAGAGTGTGACAGCCAGCGGGGACAGTGGCTGTGTTTTTAACTCTTGTCTCCTAGGTGGCATGGGGATGCTGCCACTTTCTGGGTCAGGGCTCATTTAGTACAGGGGGATTACACCTGGGAGGTGATGGGGACCCTCTCTTTCTTTTTGTCTCTAAATCTATGTTATGGATAAAACTAATTTCCTACACTCTCCCCTTTGTTTGTGTCTCGCTGTCCCCAGAGGCAGGAAATTGCAAGGACATTGAAGAAATGAAGGTGACAAGGTAAACAAAGCAAAGCGTAAAATATAACTGTGCCCAGCACCAAATGAAAGTTTGACATGTAGTTGATTTGCATACATACATACATACACCATGACTACAAATTGTAGTGTATGGGTAAACAATTCTATAATTGAAGAAGAAGGTCATAGTTAATATATTGCTTTTTTTACTGCTACTGTATACTGGAAGTCACTAAAAGTTTAATCTGTCGCTTTAAAGATCCAGACAAATTCTTTTTCACTGTTTACTAGTGGGTTTTGACAGCAGATATGTATTATAAATATTTACATTTCATATTCCCTACATTTCTGTTTAAGGACCCCAGTATGGGATAATTTAAAGTTTTTGTATAAGAGTTAAGGAAGAAGGAGCAGCTACAGTTTACATACTCTGGCTGAAATTGTGATTTTTTTTTTTGGCCATTTGTCAGAAAATATGAATGATATTACATAAACCTTTCTTTCACCCATGGTTAGTTATTGGATGAAGCCATTTATCACCAAATAATTATGACAAAAGAAGCTACCCAAATGACCCTGATAAAAGATTTACATACCCTGGATGATTTGGCCTGATAACAGTTAACACACAGGTTTAAAAGGCTACTAAATGTAGTAGTAGTAGTGTGTGTGTGTGTGTGTGTGTAAAATGTCAGTGAGTTTCTAGGCTCCTGACAGACCCCTGCATGTTTCATTCAGAGTTGCACTGATGTTGCTGGATTCTGAGCCAAGGGGAAAGCAAAAGAATTATCAAAAGATCTGCGGGAGAAGGCAGTTGAACCTTACAAAACAGGAAAAGGAGATAAAAAGAGCTCCAAAGGAATTAAGAATGTCAATCAGCATTCAAAGTCTAAGTAAAGTAGTGGAAAATGATGGACTCTGTTGAAACTAAGCCATGGTCAGGTAGACCAACAATAATTTCAGCCAAAATTGCCAGGAAAACTGTTCGGGATAAAAGAAAAATCCACAATAAGGAGGCCAGAAGAAACCCATTACTATGCCAATGCCACAAAGCAGCCCACTTATAATACGTCAAACAGGACAGAGACAAGCCTCAAAACTTCTGGAACAAAGTTAGTTGGAGTGATGAGACCAAACTTTCACTTTATGGCCACAACCATAAATGCTCCATTTAGAGAGGAGTCAAAAAGTTCACCATTTCTACTGTGAAACATGGAAGTGGATCACTGATGTTTTGAGGATGTGTGAGGTCCAGGGTCAAAATGGGTCAAAATTGATGGCAAGATGAACATAGCACGTTATCAGAAAATACTGGAGGGAAATTTGCACTTATTCCAGAAACTGCACATGGGACGTACTTGGATGTTCCAAAATGATAATGATCTAAAACAAAAGGCCAAGTTGACCTGTCATTGGCTACAACAGAAATAAGTGAAGTTTCTAGAGTGGCCATCTCAGTTTCCTGAACTCAATATCATTGAGCCATTTTGGGGAGATCTCAAATGTGCAGTTCATGCAAGACTGCCCAATAATTTATAGGAACTGGAAGCTTTTTGCCAAGAAGAATGGGCAGCATAGCATTTTAGAAAATCAAGTTCCTTATCCATAACAACCACAAAAGACTTCAGGCTGTCAATGATGTTAAAGGGGCCAAAACAGTATTAAGAACTAGGTTATGTAAACTTTAGATCTGGGCCATTTAGGTAGTTTCTGTTGTCGTTATGTTTTAAATAGAGCAGACACCATTGTTTGATAATAAATGGCTTCACCCAACCATTAACCATAAGTGAAAGAAACATTTTTGTATTATCATTCATATTCACTGCAAATTGCTATGAAAAAATACCAAATTCTGCCAGGGTATGTAAACTTAAGAGTAGTAAGTGTACATGAGCAAAAAAAAATCAGATAACAATTAAAATTATTCATAAGTGTGTATGAGTTTGTTTGGTTGTTGTATAAAAAAGGTACAGCAGCTGGTTTTGTGTTGTATTCCTGAGAGGGTGGTTCCTCCATTAGTTCTTGCTAATTTAAATGGTTTGCTGATCACCTTAACCACTTTGTTTGCCAAATCAACCTGAATTGAAATTGTATTCTGTCCGAACAAATGAATATTGATTAGCACCAGTTGAGCATAATGTAAAAAATATGCTACAAAATGCCAAGAAGGTCGGATCTTACTACAAAGGTGTTGCCTTCCATGTATGATAATGTTATTGGAGGTGAGTGCAGATTTAATGGCTGGAATTTCAGTGCAACACAGAGTTACTTGACTATGACCTCTCTCCTTTTTACACTTAGTTTACAATTGAATGGTTATTGTCACATTCAATTGACAATAAGGCCTTAGGGTGGTACATTGCAAACAAATGATGGACATAATTTCACTCATGACACCATGTAATCAAAATGGGAATTAAAAATTTAAATGAGTTATCATGACATGAAACCAACAATCCCATAGACTAAACTAGACAAGTCTAAAAAAAGCAGACCCTTCTATGCTAAAAAAAGAGGAAAAAAAAGATCGAGAATCAAATCAAGAATTTAAAAATATAAAAATTTAATCGGATCAAAAATGAGTTTACTTTGGACAGTTTCCTAACAGGTACCAATTTGCTTCTTATAATGTACCACAATAAAAATAGGGCTCCATTGTAAAAACAGGTGGAAAAGAACTTACTTGTGCCTGAAAGGTGAGACAAACTGACAGTACTGGCAGCTGTATTTGTCCTCTCTGCTGAACAGTGCCATGGCTGAATGGCTCCTCTCATGGGACCTCAGTCCCTGCATGGACATGAAGACTCGGTCGCACTGGGCACACGGGTGACCCCCTGCTGCTAAACGTTGCTTCGGTGGGCCGTCCGATACTGTGGCCTCAAAGGCCACAGCACTTTCATCAGTTTCTTCAATGCCATCTGTTTCTGGATCAACCATCTCCGTGGGAACAGCGGCACCACCGGACGCTGTGGAAACCAAATGTGGCTCCCTTGTGGTGTCTTCAGGTCTCTCAAGGCCATCAGCCTCAGCTGCCTCATTGCCCTCTAGGTCGCCATTAGTTAGGCTCTCTGAGGGCAGGGTGAGGGGGACCTCAGTGACCTCCTGCTGGAAAACAAGAGATGTTTCAGGTAACAAATATTTCAACATGTTAATGCACAGAACTGCAATAAATAGGATAGTACCACAGTGACAAATAGAGCTGTTCCACCCAAATATTACTTGAACAATCTTCTTCATTTTCTTCTGCATTTAACCCACCTTACTACACACCAGTAATGAACAGACACAGGCCAGGCACAGGAGCAGTGGGCAGCACATATCTGCGCCCGGGAGCAATGAGGGATTGGTTGCTTCTATCAGGGGCAGCCTATCCATTGATCCCACCCAGGATGGAACCCGCAACCTTCCAGTTACGAGCCCAAGTCCTTTCCTCTTGGACATGGGCTGCCCATGACATGTCTTCATACTCACAAAACTCCCCAAACTATTCTAAATGCAGTAATATGTATGCCAGACATGTATATGGTGGTGTAAAACTGCCACAGAAATAGATCAGAAACTAAGAAGTCATGGAGCATGCATATAAAGCTTGCGCACTGTGTACAAATTAAAAACTCAAGAAGAAGACAACGACAGTGATGAAGACGGCAGCAAAGTAAGGGACAGGCAAGGCTATGACAACATAATCCCAAAGTTGAGTATTGGTTATATGTGTGAAAATGCAAGGGGTGGTGCCTTGAGATTTGTCTCTTTTCTCACTCTTTATCACTGATTTCAAAACTCTGGGAGTTTTAGGACTCCCAAAATGCCAGTTCCATGTGGATAAAAATCCAAAACTATACAGAACTTTTCATTTTATCAAAATCTTTTAAACTTGTATTTATGTGTGTATTGGCCTTTAGAGTCGCACTCCTTTTACTTATAAGCATCATGTTAATGGTCCATAAGCACCAGTGAACTGTCTGATGCCTATACTTCTGCCTGTGCTGTTTTGTAAAATAATCTTTATTTAAATTTTTGTGACAAAAAACACCAAAATGCTCTAAGCTACAGTGTGCAGTACAATGTGTTTCATCAATGAATAAACAATAAAAAGGTGGCAAATATAACTGACTCATGTCCAGCATTGGCAAAACTAAAATGTAAGCTTAGCAAATAGTGAACTCAAACCCTGACTAGACACTGCGTTCTGACACACATTACAGTTGATATTTACAGTTTTTAACTGCTCTGTTTAAACAATGTGGTTCAGGAAGATATGAGCCAATCAAAATAATAATCAAAAGAATAATGAGAAATTGTTGAACCAAACCACAAGTTTACATACCCTGGCTGAATTTGTGATTTTTCAGAGAGTATGAATGACATTACTAAAACTTTTCTATAGTGGTTGGATGGCACCATTTATCATCAAAAAATTGTGTTTGCTCTTTTTAAATCATTATGACAAAAGAAACCACCCAAATCATAGATTTACATACCCTGGAGGTTTTGGCTTGATAACAGTTAACACAGGTTTAAATGACTACTAAAGGTAACCATCCTCATCTGTGATCTGTCTGTAATCAGAGTGTGTATATAAAAAGTCAGTGAGTTTCTGGGCTCATGACAGTGTTGCACTGATGTTGCTGGATTTTGAGCAATGGAGAAAGCAAAATAATTATCAAAAGATCAATTCCAACCAGCAGTGTTCAAACTCTAATTAAGAAGTGGAAAATAAGGGACTCTAAGCCACGGTCAGGTAGACCAACAAAAATTACAACTGCTAGGAACATTTACAGGATGCAAAGAAAAGCCCACATATAACTTCAGCTAACATACAAGACCCTCTGAAAAAAAGTGGCGTGGCTGTTTCAAGATGCACAATAAGGGGGCACTTGAAGGAAAATGGGCTGCAAGGTCGAGTTGCCAGAAGAAAGCTATTACTAATCCAATGCCAAAAAGCAGCCCACTTACAATACGTCAAACAGCACAGAGAAAAGCCTCCGAACTTCTGGAATAAAGTTATTTAGAGTGATGAGACCAAATTGAACTTTATGGCCACAACCATAAATGCTAAATTTGGAGAGGAGTCAACAAGGCCTATGATGAACAGTTCACAATTCCCACTGTGAAACACATTATCATTTACTCTCTTATCACATATTCTCTGAAAAATCTAAATATACTCAAAAAAATAAATAAATAAATAAATAAAAAAAATGCAAATTCTGTCAGGGTATTTAAACATAAGAGCACAATTCTACTAATAAACTGTTTGACAACTGGATATGATCATTACCCAAATGGGAAATGGGAGGATAGAGAACACTCAGAAAAACAGAAAACACATCTGACTATGTACTAACAATAAGACAAGCTGACTGCAAAACAAAAACTTGACCGTCTGCTGGAGTATCTGCTGGAGTGCAGCCTGGCTTCCGCAGTTGACCCAAGCAACAATCACCTTGACTTTTTTATTGCACCAAGGAAGCTCATTCTTTCTGCAGCAGGACCTGACCCTGCACTTCATACAGCCATAAATAAGATGTAGCATTCACAGGCTCAACCTTGCCATCCAGTCTGCCCCAACTGTGCTGTCAGCCTGTTCTTCATCCATATCTATCCGAAACATCAAGCAGCTCTAGAATTTAAATTCTACTTAAATCTGTTGAAAGCAACATTTATTTTTATCCTATGCAATGTGTACATACAGTATAACTAACTTGGTTAAATTTGTTCTGGCCATCAATGTGGACAGGGCTACTACCACTATCTACAAAGAATAACATCTTATTCCTAAAACTTAAAAGATGCAACAGAACTCCCTTTTTATTGGCAGATCTGTTGCCACAGCAATTTAAGAGAGTCTCCATTCTCAGTGGCTCCAAACTATCTCATCTTACCCACATAAAAGCCAGAGTAAGCGATTGACGACAGAAGCAGGCTTCCGTCTGTGGCACTGGATCCTTGGGCATATTCCCTTCACTGGCAGCCTCAGAGGAATACTAATGTTTGAATGGTTACCCGCCACTGCCCTTAAAGTTATGGCTCACCAACCCCTCTGATACTCCACTGCTATGGGACAGCCTTGTTTGTTGTCTCTGACACCACTCTACACAGAAGCCTCCATCATTAATAACCAAAATGAGAAACAGAGCCCGAGCCCAGTAAAAAAGTAAGGTCACCCTAGAGCCAGACGTTGGATTGTAAGATTAAATATGAGCAAAGAAAATTTAGATCTTTCAAGTTGTTGATGCTAAAAAAAAAGATGATTAAATAATACATAAAGTACATTCGTTTGATTTCAGAGACAGCTGTGACACAATTTCTTAATGGACTGGTTCAACATTTCATGGAATAGGGTTGTTTGGCTCCCTACAAAAAGAGGGATGAGCCGACAGACACCATAGTCATGTCTGCACAAATATGAAGCTACAGTCTGGAATCAAGGGGGAACAGCTAGATTGGCTCTGCCCATACCTGTAAACCTGAGCACAAATTTAACTAAATGTAGCTCATTTTAACTTAATGAAGCTAACCTGCAGCATCTTTGTATTTAAAAGACAACGGACTCAAGGAATTGACTTTCATTTTCTCATCTAACTCTCAGCAAGAAAGCAATTTGATTTGGTTTCCCAAATTGGGTGCTATTATTTCTTATAATTACCTCCACCAAGGAGTTTATGTTTTCGCCAGTGTTGGTTTGTCTGTCTCTGTGTCCATGTGTTGGTCTGTCTGCAAAATAACTCAAAAGGTATGGATGGATTTTGATGAAACTTTCCGGAAAGGTGTGTAATGGGAAAAGGAATAGATGATTAGATTTTGGTGCTGACCCAAAACGCCGTCTGGATACAGGAATGTTTTTATCATTATACGCCGTAGCACTTGCTGTGAAGCCTGATCACATGACACGCATGCAGCACTACATTCACATGACCTTTTACCATGTGGCAATTTAATGGTACTGCAGTTCATTCCCTCTGCAAAGGGGGTTATGTTTTTGCCAGTGTTTGTTTATGTGTGTCTGTCTGTTAGCAAAATTTTAAGACATTTTCAGGAAAAGTGTGTAGTGGGACAAGGAACAGTTGATTAGATTTTGGTGGTGATTCGGATCTGGATCCAGGAATTTTTTTGAATGAATCGTTGCTTGGTAGAGGTCTGCACTCTCCAAGTACTAATAGTTTTTGCTGTAATGCAGTTTACAAGCAAATAAACATATACCAGTATACAGAAAAAGAATGCATGTTCATTTATATTTATTCACATTCTTTTTTTTGTTGTTGTTTAACAATTACAAGTGTACACAAAACATTCTGGACTAGATGAACCAGGTCCCCAACAATAAACATTTAACATCTTCGAAAATCATAATAAATAATTCCAGCTCTATTTACCTTGACGTGTCCCTCTTTGACCTCTCCATACTGCACGTGCTTCCTCAGATGATTGCAGATGGCCCGCAGGGTGGCGTGCACTTCAACGCAGAAGTTACACCGGAATCCTATGGGAGCTTTATTTACAGAGCTTTCCTGCTGAGAAAAAGTATGAAACGAAGCAGTTTAAATCAGAAAGGTCATTAACATTTGGCTTTTTAAAATTGTATTTGAAAGTGATTAAGAAGGATGTTTATCACAGAGGCCAATGTTTAACCTTTTATAGCCAATAACATTGTAATTTACAATAAATCTGCCACAATCAGATCGCTTCTCTGTGAAATTTACCTCATTAATCTTATATTATAGACTACCACTATTCCCAAATACAGAGTGCATTAAATGAGATCAATGGCATTTTAATGAACTCATTATGAAATTAATTATCACACCTCATTATCATGTGCTTTTATACTGTGTACCCCTGATTACAGTGAAGAGCCAAATTGAAATATAAAAATATCTTTTTAATTGATTCTTCACTAAATTACTTTGGGTAAACCTGCAATGAATGTATGCTTATTTAGTCATGTTATGATTCATTAGTATCATACTCTTTAATTATGTTCCTGTGTTTTTATGTATGCACATGGCTGCATTTAAGCTCAGGAGTCAAACTGGGAATGCTAAACTGTCATTGCTTGAGACTACATGCTTATGTGATTGACAGAATGCTGTCATGTTTTCACAAGTTTTATCTTGGCTTACTGTACCTTCTCAGGTTTGCTGTCAGGCACTTCTGGGGTTCTCTGTTTGCTGAGGAGCTGCTTCCTCCTCTCCTGTCTCATGGCCCTCTTCTGAAACTCCTCATTGTGATTCAGCAGATGTCGGGCCAGAACTGGGAGAGCCAGGAACTTCAGCTCACAGTAAGAACACTGGTACAACTCAGAGTCCTCATCCCCAGGACTGGGCGACATCACAAAGTCCCTCTTCAAGTCATTGCTGTGGTGGTCGTTGTAATGCATAGAGAGCAGCTCGCCTGTGCTGAAGGACAGTCGGTAACATTTTAGACACTTGAATGGCAGCCAGTCATTGTCTCTGTCCTGTTCGGGTTCAAGCAGAACCTCCAGCACATCCTTGTCTTCCTCTGCCTCAATCTTCTCTGGTTCTTTGGCATAGATAACAGTAAAGTAGCGGCCAAGCTTGCTAGCATGCTGCTTCTTGGGGAAAACACCAGGATGGCGCTTAATGTAATGCGAGACGATGCTCTTTCTGCTGAAGGCCTGGAAGCCACAAAGAGAACATCTTCGTCTTTCTACCGCCAAACGCAGGTCTGCACTCATTTCCGAGTTTTCTGCCTCTGGTAACGGGGGTGCTATCACTTTGTTGGGCTTTTCACCTAAAGTTTTGGACGCAGCCAGACAATGGGTATAATAAGCATCAATGTCATGGCGCTTCTGGTAGTGTGCTGCCAGACCTTTGCGTATAGGATTCGTGTATGAGCACAGAGCACATTTGAAGACATTGTTTTTCCCCTCAGGCTGAGCACGGACATTGTTATGCTTGATGCGGTAGTGTCGTGCGATACCTTTCCTGGTGGAACAGCAGTATTTGCAGAGCTGACACTTGAATATAGCATGTTTTTCTGTCTTATTGATGGGCAATGGGGAGAGGGTAAGGTCCAATTCACTAACATCTTTTGCTGCACTTGATATATTACTAGCACTGCATTCAGCCACTGGCTCTGTGTCTTTACTTGAAGAGAAATTAGTCAGAGAGGGAGAAAACATTTCAGAGACTGACTGATTGTGATACTTCTCATAATGAATTTTGAGTTTCTCCAGTGTGCCATGTGTGTACGGGCACATTTTGCATCTGTATGCACCATAGCCCTGCCTTTGAGTTTTGCACTTGTCATCTCCTTCGTTTAAGTCTGTGATTTCCTCTATATCATCGGCAAAATCCTCTGCAGTTACTTTCACTAATGGGTGTCTTTTCTGATAGTGAGTTAGGACTCCATGGATGCGGGAGTTAACATATGGACAGTGACGACATTTATACACAGAACTTGGGTTGATGTCTGCCTCTTGTGCAAAATCTGCAGCTTTTACTTTCATGCCTGGGTGTTTCTTTCCATAATGAGTGAGGAGGCCATGAAGGCTGTTGTACTCTGACAGACACACAGTACACTGATAAGGATTGTTAGAGATGGAAAGACGTGGGTGGGGAGGATGGAGATTACTTTCTTGATGTGGGGTGGCAATAACCAGTGCACCATCATCTTCAATGGACTGACAATTGAAAGACGCATCCTCTTTGGCAACCTGCTGGTGGACCTTTTCAGCTGAACTGTTTCCTTTGATGATATCCAAGAGCACAGATTCATCCCCTTTGATAGCCCAGGGATGGACTGCCTGATAGTGACTGGTGATGTCCCATATTGTACAGGCCTCAAAGGCACAGTCTCTGCATTTGTAATGTTTGGTATCCATATTACCTCCTTGTTGCTGGGTGGTCTCTGGACCAGCCCATAGCTTACTGGCCATGTACGTGTAATCGACATTGTGCTCAGGATGGCGTCTTTGGTAATGGAGAAGTAGGCCCTGGGGTTCAACATGGGAATAAATGCACCATTCACAGTGGTAGCCAGCCTCCAGAATGCCATCTTGGTAAGCCCAGTGTAAAATTGTCATGGATGTGGCTTTCACAGTGGGGTGCTCTTTCTTCAGATGCTTCTTCAGGGCATATACATAGGGGGATGTGTAGGAACAGTGTCTGCACTTAAGAGACCGCAGGGGCGAAGCATTTTCAGGGTCAGGAGGAGGTGGGATTGCAGTAGAAGAGGCATTATTTGACTGTACCATCTGTGCACGCTCACGCTGACTCCGGACAACTGCAGTGTGACGACGTACAAGGTCAGCATTGGCCTTCGTTTCCCGATGTTTTTTCTGGTAATGAATAAGCACTCCTTTTACAGTGCGGTTGCCATAATCACAGTGCTGACAAAAGAACAACTCATCCTCTCCTTTCTCACCACTTCCGGGTTTAGGGCTTGAGTTGTTCGATCCATCATGACCATTATTTTGAAAAGATCTCAAAAATTGCTTGGGAGTGGCTATCTGCAATTCATCCATTAATTTCATCAAACCAGGAGTGGGAGCACCGTGTTTGATGTATTTTGCTGTTACTTTTACTTCTGGGTGTCTTTTTTGATAATGGACCAACACACCAACAACAGATCTGTTGCTGTACACACAGTGTTTGCAGTAGTACATTTCTTCATCTGATCCATACATTGCAGTGCTTGATTGTTTCTGAGATGTAGACATGCTGAGGTTAAATGAAGAGTTAGCAGAAGGCTGTGACTGATCCACTGACATGACCTTCATGGTTTTCTGGATACGGAAATAAGATGCCTTTTGGTCTGGGTGTTTCTTCTGGTAGTGGACCAAAACAGAGTGCATGTTGGGGCTAGCAAAAGAACACAAATCGCAGTCATAAATGACAACATTACCACCTATGGTGTCTTTAAGAGGGTCCATCTCAGTGCTAGTTTCGGGGGGCTTGGAAACAGGTTTCAGCACTGGGCTGGAGGCGGACCTGGGTGTTGATGTGGCTGAGTTAAACGTCTTGGGACCAGAGTTTAGTATTTCCCTTAGAGTTTGCGATTCACCCGTTTTGTGGGGCTGCTCAACAATGTAGCTGGAGAAGATCATGGCATTATTGATTTTCACTGTGGGATGCATTCTTTGGTAATGAGGCATTAGGCTTCTTACATTGGGGCTTGTATATGAACAAAAACGGCACAGGTACAACAGATGTGGCTGGTTGAAATTGAGAACATTACTAGCTTCAGGGTGATGATCCATGTAGTGTTGGTGTAGATCATTGTAATTTGTGTATTCAATGTAGCACTCTAAGCAGCGGAAGACAGCACTCTGGTCTTCAGGGTCCAGGATGTACTTAAAGCTGAACTTGATGTACGGATGCATCCTCTGGTAATGGGTGCTGACGCTACGAGCCGACTTGTTTTGGTAATCACAGTGTTTACAGTAGAAACGTGCAGTTCCAGTTTCCTCTGAATAGTCACTGTTCTCATGCACATTGCTGTCACTGGGATCAGCAGAGATGTTTTCACTGTCATCTGAGAGAGTCAGTGATATAGGAATGTTCCTAGGTTTTGACTTGGGGTTGCTTTTTCTTTTTCCTATTCTACCTCCCTCGGGAGAGAGCAGCTGTGTGTTGTAGGCAAAAAGTGGGTGTTTGCCGTCGTGATTTCTGGTCTCGTCATCAGCTGTAGTATGATTTTCTCCTGCTTCTTCATCATCCATGTCATCCAGATTTATGATCATGTCCTGCTGACTTTGGCTTATCTTACTTTGAAGGTTACTGGCAATTTCATCAATTCTAGTTCTCTTTTTTACTGAGGATAAGTCCAAAGGCAAGTCATTAATAGACTTCCTTGCTCTTTTTCCGGGCACTAGGGGCTTTTTTGTAGCAAGTCCTAAAATTGAGGTCTGGGTTTTCTGTAGAAAGATTGGAGAAGCCTCCACTTCAGAATCTGGCTGGTCAGTCAGCTGGCTTTCGAAGGCAGAGGGATCTAGGTCATCACAGTAGGAATGCTTATGCTGCTGGTGAACCCTCAGGCCTTTTAGAGTGGTGGTAGAAAAGCTGCAGAGTGTGCAGCGATGAGGGTTCTGCTGGTCGTTCTGTGTGCTGGTTATCTTTTTTCCATTTACTTTGGAGCTTACATTACCCCCATTAACTGGCTCTGCACCACTGTCATTCTGCCATTCTGGACTGTCACTCGTTAAGTCCAAGGTCTCTAAATGTGAGGAATTATGGCTCTGCTTGTGTGCGCCTAGTTTGAGAGAGCTGGTGCAAATAAATGGGCATTCATCACATTTATACATTGTGGTTTTGCCAGATAGGTGAATGTTTTCAATGTGGCGGGAGATGCTCCGCCTGTGCATGGTGAGAAAAGAGCAGAAGGGGCACTGAAAGCGATTCATGTACTTTCTGAAAGGTATTCCCTTTGTCTCCAGTAATTTGTTATCTTCATCAGATAAAAGCTGCTTTGCATCAGCTGACAGGGTTCCACTGTAGCTGGGATCATCAATATCACCCAAATCTTCATCATCAACATCATCTTCTAAGGTGCTCCTAGAGTCTTCCTCATTGAGTAAGTTGGCATCCATATCTATGACACTGTTGGAGACATCAGACGAAGCAAACCTCTTGGACAAAATAGATGAACCGGTGCTGTTGGGTGTAACTGCACTTATCTGTGCATACTGAAAAGATGTAATCTCTGGAACTGATTTCTCAAAGGTGTTTTCTGGTGTTTTCCCTCCTGAGTCCTCCATCTTTCCATGAATATCAGCAAAACTTATCTTAGATCTACTTGGGCTATGGGAAGAGGAGGGAGAATCAGACTTGGGTGAGCTCCCAGTTGCCTCGCCTTCCAGTTCTGCAATGGAGGAAACTACCTTCACTTTGTCACTGTGCTCCTTTGCCACATGATTAGTCCAGTTATCCTTCTGGTCTGTTTGATAGTCACACCATTCACAGGCAAATGTTCCCTTCACGCATGCTCCAGCTTGGTCAGACTCCTCTGCCATCGCAGTACATTCTGAAGCATCCCCAGCATTCTCCGAGGGAACTTTGCTATGATACATGAGTTGGTGTTTCAGTATTCTTGCTCTGCGTGGAGACTTGTACGTACAATACTGACAGGAATACACTTTTGAATGGTCGTTGTGCGTGATAACAGTGTAGCTGGGCTGTTTATCCGTCTGTGAGGAGATACTTGCATCTGAATCGTCCTCCACAACATTATGCACTTTTTTGGTGTGATTTTTTAAGAGTGATTTTGATCTGAAGTAACGGACACAGAACTTGCACTGGTAAAACTGCAGATGGGTTTCAGCTGTCTGCTTTTGTGATGTTTGGTTGGAAGTGTCAGCGGAGTTGGGACCTAAAAAAAAAAATATGAGTTGTAAATACTAAAACATTTACTTTACATTTTCTTGTCACTATTTAGTCTTTTTGTAATAAATGTAGCCACAAAAATAGTCATGATATACTTATTCTACTATTAAGTGTTCTGTTCTAATCTTCATAAACTTAAAAAGAGACATCTGACTTTTTGTGGTAGACATACTTGTTCCAGCCTTAGAAGACGGATAATCCTTGTCATCCTTATTCTCATATTCTTCCTCTTCCCCCTCCTCCTCCTCATCGTCATCTTTCAAAGAGTCAGACTCATCTGCATCCGCAGGCTGCAGGAAAGCAGTGTGCACTTCCTGAATGTGGGTTTTCAAATCATCATATGACTCGGCACGGAAGTCACAGCCATCACACTGCAATACCTCCATCACTGAAAAGAGGGAGCACTCCCTGGAAAATCAGGGAAATCTGCAGAGAAAGAGAGAGAGAGAGAGGGAGAGAGAGAGAGAGAGAGAGAGAGAGAGAGAGAGAGAGAGAGAGAGAGAGAGAGAGAGAGAGAGCATGAGGACAGATATTTCATTAACAAAACTCAACGGTGAAATAAATGTCTAATTTAAGTGATTGTGGTTGAAAAAGAAGCACTTTATGAGACTCTTACTCAACCATTCACAGGAGCCATGAGCTATAACCTATTAACAATTCAAATTGAAGTGTTTACAATAGTAGGGAGACTCGTATATACAGAACTGTAACAAAGTTGAAGTTGTTTCTGGACTAATGCTAATATTATACGAATTATATATTACTGATGGCAATTAATGCTGTAAACAAAAAATGATCAAGTGACACCTTTTTTCCTCATAACAAATGAAAAAAAGTAAAGTAAAAGCAATAATAAACACATATATAGGACTTAGTTATAGTTATGAGTCAAAAGAGTTAAGCATAGTTTTTCTAGGTTGCATTTGCTGTGACTTAAAAGGTTGTGACAACATTGCATTTGACGTGGGTGGTACAAATTGATAATTTCAAATCTAAAGTTGAAATACTGAAATTTAAAGAGTACAGTGCAGCTAATTCAAATATGAGCAATACACCATTGACAATAGTTTGTTCAATTTTGTTTCTGCAAAAAAAAAAAAGCAGAAAACATACATTTATATATATTTCTGCATAACTAAAATATATGTATGTCACATAACAATGCACAGCATGGATGGTGTATGATAAATTCATGTAAAAATGATTTTACAGCTCTAAAATGACTGAAGCTGTTCATTAACTTTGATTGAAAGCCCCTAGAAACATGACAAAGTGGAGAAATCGAGTGATGCTGATGTTACTCAGAATACTAAGAAGGTCCCATTTTTTGACATCATTCAAAGAACAATGGAGGGACTGAGGAGGGATTATAGACTGATTTGTCCCATTTTTATTACCTTGGGATAAGCAACAGCTGGAGAGCAGATCCACAGCTCAGTATTTAGAGCAGACTATTCCATCAGATTGTATCATCTGCTCTGAAATAAGATTGAATGAATCAACTGAGAGATGAAGGCTTTATGTCTTTGGGTTTCTCTGCAGTTCAGACCAGAAAAATATAAGCTGATGATGTGGCCATCATTTCACAGCTCTTTCATTATGATTTTCTAATCACTTGTCATTTTGCCTGTCACGCTGGATCACACGTCAACACCACAGCATCACAATTTACAAGACTGTCCATTTTACATGACCATGTTCACCTTCTGGTACAAACGCAGGTCATTTATTGTTTCCTTTTTTTGGGGGGCAGTTGCACGAGTGGTAAAAAAAAGATGGTAAAACCACCTTCACTAATTCAGTGTCAGTGTAACACAGTTATATGACCATAAATAAAAGCATTTCAACTTAAAGTTTAAACCAGTTTTCTTTTTCACCACTATATTCTTGGGCAATTACCAGGCATTTCCCAACTATTTACTGTATAACAATTTAATAATTTGGATATATGAAATTTGAAATACAGGGCTAAATGTAGAACAGCACTCAGTGGACTGCAAATCTCTGTCAAGGCCACATAACCACACACACGTCTGTTTATTTGATATACAGTTGATAGTAAAATAGAAGTAGCCCTTTCCCTTTATTCCCTGCTGTTATTGTGTGGTTGGAAGTGTAAATAAATTCTGATTAACGCATTCTTACACACTCCATATACACATCATGTCTGCATATGTAAAAAAAAAAAAAAGTTGTGTGAAAACCTTCTCTGGCTCCAGAAGGAGGAGCACGAAATCTGAGAGCCTCGAGAGATGTCACATGAGGCAGACTTAGTTGAGCCAAAGACTAAAAATTCTGGTGGTGTGGAGCACCTGATCATTGCCTAAGGGCATCACCTTGAGGCTATAACTGACAAATAACCTACCTGAAACTCTGACCAAACTGTTTGCAGTTGAGTTGCAATGTTGGTAATATAGTCATCAGGTTTTGGAAGTTTTGGCAGTTGTGGAAGTAAAACAAAGAAAAAAAAATCCACAGTGCAACCACAATGCTAGAGTGAATTTCAAATGTAGTCAATATTTGTTTGAAATTGTTTAACAGCTATTACATATAACTACAACTCGATAGTCCCACAAAGTCAGTTCTGATTTTATCAGAAGATAGGTTTATCACTATGTAATTCAGCCCACTGCTCTGGATACTGAAACCAAGAAATTTCACATGTGATCCAGCCAGAGACAGTTGGGAATCCCGCCCTGCTTCCCACACCCAACCAGCCTGCCAGTGGAAAGCTCCATGTGAGCAGGCCAAGCCGCCAGTGTGTCCCTGAGCAACCAGGGGATCCATTGTTGTTCAGGGTCAGGTTACAGCCTCACCACGAAGCCCCACCCTGCCCTCTTGGCAGTTCACAGCCGCTTTGAACAAAGTTGCCTCCTAATGCCAGGTTCCTTGACATGGATATCAAGAGAATCCTTTAGGAGAAAGAGGGGAGATGAATTGCTAGGGAAGAGAGAGAAAAGCGTCCTACACAATCACCATCTGCCTAAGAGTTGGCTGTGCCTTTTCAGCCAGTCAAACTCCACACCACATCAAGTTAATGGGTGAGATTGTGTCAATGCTTTCATCTAGTCAGCTGGGGCTCTGACAGGCAGCGGCTGAGCTGCTCAGATCCTCCTCTGAGCTTAGCTTCAAGGGCAGCCATTTTAGGAGCTGACTATGTGTGCTTAGGTGTTCAGCCAGCACACAACATGGACCCACAGATCTGATCCTGTTCCTCAGAGGCAGGCAGCCTGTCAGTGGAAAGCTGCTGACAGAAATCTGTCAGATGCACGGTACTGTACCCAAGCTCTGTTCTTACGCTGCTCAGCAGAAAGCATCTCAGACTCTTGCCAGCCTGTGTTTGTTCCTTTAATTCCTCACAGACATTATCTCTCACATGATGAAATGCTCAGAGAAATGCAAGAAACCGTGCTCCAACAAAAAGCAGAATAGGTCAGAGCAATCGGCATGCACCAACACTTTGAGGGGAGAAATACAGCCGTTGTATTTTGTAGGACCTGCCAACTGCTTTCCACAAGGGGGTCTAAAAATGTTAGGCATGTCTGAACTTCTTTATCTCAGAGCTCTGCAACCCTGAGCCCTGAGGAGAAGACGAGGGTGCAGAGAGAAGCAGAAGGAGAGAGCAGGCCTGAAGGGGAAGGGTGGGAGGTAAAGGGAGGCAGCGAGAGAGCATGACAGAGCCACCTGGAAGACCTTCACTGGTAAGCAACAGAGGACAAAGCCATCAGACTGGGCTCCCCAGATTCCAAAGTCTACTGACATTTGTTAATCACCAACCGGTCTCTCTGCATCGGTGAGCTCTGCCAGCAGTCACACCCTCTACTCAAACTGGCTGACAGCAGCTGCTTAGTCTGAAAGAGGGCATTTGAAAAAGCCAGCATTAAGCTGATTAGGAGCACAGAGGTTTTGTTCTTAACTGTTGGTTACTGCTTCTATCTCACACAAAAACATCCACAGACGTGTTACATTATTATGTGACCAGCGTCTGAAGTACAGATCATTTATATGGCACACAAGACAGGACATGGATCTTGTCAATCTGCACAGCCTCAATAATTAATGACCCATTGATGGAAAATGACAGACTGCTTTTTAAAGGAAAAATACAGTGGCAATAACAGCAGGGAGCCAAAGCTATGGAAATTGATTTTTTTGCAGAGATGAGACGACAACATCAGAGAGAAATCAATACAATCTTAGTTTCAAGAAAGTTATGAGGGAGACGAAGAGAGGGAAAAGTGCAAAGGTAGGAGCACAATATTTCAAAATCCTCATCTATTTTGACCCACTGTGTTCACCTTACTCACTCTGAAGTGAGAAAAAGATGGCTGGGGAGGATCTCACTGTGCCAGCAAAAGGAAAGGCTGCGTCACAGGAGCAGTAAGAATTTGGCCTCTTGCACAAACATGAGATAGAGAGCTGGAGATCAAGATGGCTGCTCCCATTCTTTGATGTCAGCAGCCATGGAGGATTCATCACACTAGGTCTACAGTGCTCAACTTTATGCCACAAACTACAGCCAGAACCACCTTAAACTATAAGAGCTCCCTACATAATTAAACAAGAGGGTTAAAAACAAAACAGGAGCTTCTGCCTTTCAAAGTCATTTAAATTTGGAGAGCTGTACACCTTAAAATACAGTGGCAGCTTTACTCTGCTGACTGAGTAAATAACTATTAACTATAATAAATATTCAGATTATGTAATTTGAATTTTTTTTTTCAAACAAAACAATCACACATGAGGTGCACCTCTCTTTTCGAGAGATTAAAACAACCAACAAATACTTTCTTTATTGATAAGTGAATAGCTCAAACGTGGAAGAAAATGCCATTTATAGTTTATTTATTGCTATTTAGTAGATGGAGATCTGACGTCTCATCCTTTGTGAGTTCTCATTTTTTATGTTTTACGTGTAGTAAACCTTTCACATCACTACACTTGCACTTTTCTGAATGTGCAAAATCTGCCTACATGTCTCTCTAGGCTGGTTTTTTAAATGCTTTCCCTTACAGTACATTTTATAGAGCCATTATCTTCTGTTATTATTCACTAAAAAAGAGCAGCCTTAACCATGAGCAGAGAGGATCATCCCTTGTTTTATGATGCCTTAAGTACTAACCCACTGGGCTTTAATTTGGTGTCAATGTGGTGATAGTTGGGGATATAATGCATTTATGAAGAGCTTTAACTGTTTAAAATGACATGATTTGTCAATTAATTTGTTGATCAATAGAAACATAATGAGCAATTTTAGTCATACAGTAGTTGTGTATACATAACTATACATACTGTGTTAATAGTCAAACTTATAACTTTACTTGATTGTAATCTCAAGTCTCCTTCATAGGAAAAACAACTTACTAGGGGATTTGAATAACGATAATTTTAAGTCAAAACTGTGACATTTTCACACCTAATTTCAGCAGTTGAAAGATGTATTTGACCCTTTACTTCAGAAAAGTCAATTAATTGATCCCAGTGAACTCCAGGTGTGGCTCGCCACGGTTAACATCACACACATCTCAGCAGCAGAGAAAGTGATACTGGTCAGAATGAATGCAGCCAATTTCACTGTAAAAGATTCATGCTGAATCAAGTCTCTGACTGTCTTTGAGAGCCAAAAGACCAAAGTTAGTCACTTCACATCAATTCTAATGGAAGAATGATATCAATCACACAAATACAGGTGTGCAACATTCTTCAGGTCTTCCCAAAAGAAGAGGTGATTACTGCCAAAGGGACTTCTAATAGGGACGTCTGAATAGTTATGTGATTTCAAATTTAGATTATTTTGCAAAAATCTCAAAAATCTTGTTGTCACTGTGTCGGTTTGTGACTGAATCATATCTATTTACAATTCAACAATGCAGCCCATTACAGTGCACATTACTCAAACTCTGATGGAAGAGACTTTGAAGGGATGTCAGTGTAACTCTGGAAAATGGCAGTGAAGTGGAGCTGTGGAGGTCAAGACAAGGTCTGGGAGACCAATAAGCTGTGCTTCTGCTAAAGAGAGAGGCAAAACCCCCATAGGACTGCAGAAGACCAGCAATGTGCAATGTTGACACACAAACAGGGTTTGACATGGAAGTGTCACATGCAGGAAACCTCAACTTTGTCAAATTGGTTAAATCTGATAAAAAATATACATAACATAATATATATATAACACATAAAAAAATAACTGCCTGAAAAAAATGGCAAAATTAGTCAGCCAATTAAAGAGCATATGTAACTGGTTTACTATGAACTAACAAGCAGCAACTTTTGTATGTAACTTAATTTATTGGCATGTATGGACATTCAGTCAAGTTCCATCAACAGGTTACACACACCATCAGCAGAACTCCAGCATCAACCGTTTCCTTGCGTAACTTCACTGGAAAAGTCTTGGAATACAGACCATACATTTAAACCTTCAGGTATGAGTGTGTCTCAGTGCATTATTCCCTAAAAAGGATGTTCCAAGAATTTCTTAATTCATGTTTTTAAAAGTTGTTTTGGTTCAGACAAGGATTGGACTCAATGGATTCAAATGTGAGGCAGGCAAATTAACATTATCTGATCTGTAGTGTTCCTTTGGTGTGAGTGAAATTCACGCTCTGTTTGGCTCACATTTCGATTTTTATCTCTTGGCACTGTAGCAGATAACAACACTGGTTCCATAGAGAAAAGCTGGTCTGACCTGACTGACCTTCATTGTCCAATAATGTGCTGCTGCTGCTGTTGCCTTATACTATCATTGCAGCATAAAATGCTGATAAACACAACTGTAACACTGCTCGAGTCCCATGTTATTTTAGTTTCACATGTAAAGTAGAGACATGTATGTAAAAGAAAATTAACTTTTACGCCAGTGTTTTGTCCCCTCACACCTGAAGAAGTCTCGATTCCTGCTACAAGAAGAGACAAAGTTGACAGTAAACAGGGTCATCATGCAACAAGAGAAGTTCAGATGATAAACAGTAAGTAGGGAAGAACAAGTGGGGTTGGTGATAAGAGACCAGCTTCATTATTGTTAAAAAAGTATTAAACTTTCTTTCTTGATTTGAATTGATGCATATATTTTAACTTCAACGGGTCATCTAGGTCATGCCTATATGCCAAACTGGTTTGAGTCACTGCCATGTGATCGGTTGATTAAATATGTGTGTTAAAAGAAAGGTCAGCATGTATATTATAAAGTGGCCAGTGGGTACATGTGCAGTAATATGCTTAAAACCCATTTTGATCCAACAGGGTTTGACACTGGTATAATTTAAAAATTCCGAAGGCTTACCACCTGAAACAGACAGACTAATATCCTGTATTTCAATGCAACAGTGTGGCAGCATAATAGCAAAAATGGTGAGCTGGTCATAACTCCCTCCCCTCTGTGTCTGTGATCTGTCAATGAAGTTTCCTTAAATAATCACATAGTGCTACTCCTGTGAAGAAAGCTGAACACAGAAATGAGACATTGATCCCACCTTTTCAGAAGACACACAAGGAATCAATCATGTTCAATATCAATGTTCAGTCATCACATTTATCAGACACCTGCTGGAATTTAATGAAACGCACGGGAATAGCTCAAAGTACAAAGAATACAGCGGAAACAACTTAACCAGTGATGGAGATACAAAAGTTACATTGCCCTGTAGATTGTTGGCATACATGATTTAAGTTATTTTGAGCTTTCAGACTTAAGTGCATTCTAACTATGGTGATAACTCATGTTTATATAGATGCTGTGTAATGTTTGATCTTTGGAGTCAAAATTAGAAAAAAATGGCAGATTGAGCAACAATATTAGATCATTTGGTAAGCACTGTGTGGTGTGGCTACTGAGGTTTTATCATGTTAACAAATGTTAGGTGGGCCAAAGGTCAAAAATGTGTGGGCCAAAGGTCAAAAATGTGCACAAAATCATCAAAACGGTCACAGGATTTTTATCAGCCACCTGGCTAAAAAACACAGAAGTTAATCCGTCAATGAACTCTGAAAAAGTGGGTCAACCATTAACCAGCTAAAGTCATAACCCAAAACCTTCTTCTAGCCCTCCTTCATCACAAGCCCAGTGGAAATACTTGATGGAAGCAAAATAGTCTTTAGTAAGGAGATGTTATTAATATTTTGAAATTGAAAAAACACAACCAAACCCATCTCAATTTAGTCTGAGTGGGTCCTTCTGCAGAAGCCTTACTGGCTCTGCTAGAGGCTTATGGTGGTTCATGTTGGCAAAGTTGACATGGAAAGTGGTCTGGAATTGTCTTTTCTGAGCCAGTTCTCACACATCTCCACTTCTGCTACTATTAAACTACAAGGGATACAGCATCTATACTGTTTTGTAAATTCAGCCTTTATTTGGCCAACTGTGACAAAATGACCTACCCAAAGAGTTATATTTTCTGTCCCATCAGACTACAGAAGATTCTTCCTCATTCTCTCAGTCCTTTAAAGTGTGCAGCCCTTTGACTTTCACTAAAATAGGCTTCTTTCCAGTCCCTCTACCATTAAAGACTGATAAATGGAAAGGTGCTAAGGTGTCTGTGCTTCTGTCTGAAGCACAATCAGAGAAACTGATGGGTTGTTTTTCAAATTATTGAGCAATGCATTTCTTGATTGTTTGCCAATTTTGGCTACACAAACCCAAGTCATGTAAAACTGGCTTGAAAACTATACAATGGCTTTAATATTACTGTGGCCACTGAGATCCCAGAAACACATAATTTATACTTACATATTTCAAACTGAATTAAATTTTGTAAACAAACACATTTGTGAAAATTGGTGAAAACAGTCAATTAATTCATTTGTTAGAGGGGACATTTTCTTTAAAGTGATTGCTTGTGTTGAATGGAGATCAAATAGTTTACCGTCATTTCATGATGATCACAAGTTACATTTCTTGTCATGGGAATTTAACCACATTCTTGCAAAATTAAGCATTTTTGTGGTCAGAATTAGTATTCCTGGTATCTTCCTGCCACTGGGCTTAGAAGTTTGTACAACATACAGTCTAGCTCTTGTTAAATGCATGTTGTGGGTTGACTATGTTGTAAAGTCTAACAGTTATTTTTAGCTTGCTGTTGGCCTCTTGGTGGTTTTTCCTACAGAGTTTCCTCTTTACATGAGCATCCATCATAAGTGGATGGCCTAATCTAGTTAAGGTCCTGGTGGTGCCTGTAAGTTTGCCTTCACTATGTTCAAGAAACAAGACTGGGTTGAAACTCTGTGCATGAACCCTGTACAGTCAATGAGTCAAATTGAAGTGCAGTGCAATTAGTGCAATTAGACATGGAACCAAATTAAGCTAATTAACACTTATATTATCCTTGGATTGCAATTTTTGTTAAGTCTAAGCGAGTTCCAAACATTATTCTGTTTGGACAACAGCTCAACTGGACATTAAATAAACATTTTACTTTACAAGTACATGGCAGGGTAAAGTACTTTTTATGAAAATCTTCACTTATTTGGACATTTACATTCACATAGAGCTATGCCAGGTAATATCTAAAACAGTTCAGTGTTGCAGTGCAAGTCTGAAAGCGGCTTTTTTTCAGCCACGGTTCACAGCCTCTATCTCAAACATAGAGAGAGGTGTACCTCTCACTCAGGGGGTTAGTTACTGGTGACTCTCTTCTCTGAAAAGTCGCTCCGGTTTGCCCAGATTTGCTCGAGTTGTCACAAGGTGTGGAAGAGCATCTGCCTCGAGAGTGGGAGCTGGTTGTCCACTGAGTGGAGGGCTGAAATTTGATCCTCGGCTCCACCAGACCACATGTCTTAGTTTGCTTGGGCAACATGCTGAACCTTGGAAAAGAGAGTCACAACTGCTGGAAAGAGCAAAAGGCTAAACTACCAAAACGGTGTAACATAATGGGTCTGATGGATCAGGAATCCAAAATGTATTCTTGTATTAGTAAAAAGGTATTACAGTCTACACAGAAAACAGACTCTTGTTTCTAAAAAAATGACTGTGTGAATGAAAAAACTGTGTGAAAAATGTGTGTGAAACCTGCACAGGAAACCTAGACTGTGTCAGATGAGTAGTAAATACAGGTTCAGAGCCTTTCAGACACTGCAATCAAGCAAGCATTGCTTATCTGTCTGCAGCCTGACCTTCACTAATGTCACATTCAGAGGCTATAACAAGACAACACCTCACTTCAGCAGGCCCAGATGACCCTCAAGGATTCTGGGTAAACAAGGTGTTCATGTATGGCTACCATCATCATCATCATTGACTGATTGCAATGACAAGGAAATAAGATGCAGGAGTACGTTTTCTTTAACCATATTAGTGAAGCATTATGAACATACAAGTGCTGCCACTTGGACAAGGTTTACAATATCACACAGGAGATTCTGATTCAAAATCAAAGTTGAGGCATTACACAATACAAAACTATTCCCTCAGTAATAAATGACAATGAGTAGAGCCTGGGGGATTGGAGGATTTTGATCTTTGGACCTCAAAGTATTCTGCTGACTGAGGCGTTTAAGAAAGAGGAAGACAGGAATGTCATTAAAATGACATTAAGTTGCAATACTGATCCCAGGGAAAAGAAATGTGATTTTCGGGTTCATGTCTTGGTTGTCTATACTGCAAGGTCAAACAGTGCCTGTGTCAGCCCGTCTCTCTATGACAGATAGTTCCCTGACATCACCAACCCAGACAGACAGATGGACAGACAACCTTTAATACTTAATATCCCCACACATCTCCTCTTTGTATTCTTTCTTTAAAAAAAGGACATTTCTCTTTTCAATCCAAGACATCCAACTTTTCTTCCATGTTACTCTTAAAAGCTGCACAGAAAAAAAGAAGCTGGCCATCAAGGAACAAGTCACCTTGCTCCAAGGGTAGTCTTTGTGTTTCCTCCAGAAAAGGGGACAGCTGCAACAGAGAGCAATCAGTAGCAACATTTGACCTCTTTCGAACTGGAGATAACAACCAAGCAGAGGAGACAAGCATTAACAGCCATCTTCTGAGAGATTCTAGTCTTTGGGTTGTTATGATGAAAATGCACCATTAAAAATACACTTTTTACATCTCCTGCATTTACTTTTTAATAAGCCTTCAGAGATCATTATGTGACCTTGAAGGCTTAAATTCATACAAAGCAACAAACGGGGATTGGTGAATCCCTCAGCTAAAGCCAGCTGTGTGTGAAGATTAGATAATGAATACCCATAATCACTCTCTTCATTCCTGTTAATAATTCCAAAAACGACCCTTTCCGTCTTAGCTTAGAATTTATTTTTTTTTACCACTGTGTATCTGATTAATCCAAAAAGCACCAAATGAAAAAGTGCAGATGACAAAGAAAGTCAGGGCACAGGAAACGAAGCAGCTGTGTGAGGAGAAAAATTGGAAGTAAGCAGACATGCATGGCTTAAGTTCTCTGGAAGTCTACACTGCTCAGTCTTCTTTTAGTATAGTCACCTCACTTGGCTGCTCTCTCTCACTGTCTCTCCCTCTCCCTCTCTCTTGGGGATGACAGAATTATCTTCTACATCAGAGCTGAGGCTGGGCCAACGCACCACAGAGGACTCCATTTCACACAGCAGGCCCCACTGTGGCCAAGGCGATGCAGCCAATCACACTGGAGTATCAGGGGCATGGCCATCCACCATTTTGTGCTCCTCAAGGTCTTTGACTGTCCTGCTCAGCGGAGAGGATCTGTCTATGCTGGCCCTGCTATCTTGTTACACAGATGGAAGTGTTTAACTTTAAGAGCACAGACCTGAGCGAGCAGCTTCCTCTCCTGTTGGTTCCTCTGCCGACTGTCATGACAGTCAGCAAAAGCAGAAGCGAGATGTGTGGTTTGGCTCACTGCAAAGATGGCCACCTAGAGTGTGGTTCTGATGATCTTCACAAGCTGAAGCCATCTGAGGAATGGGCCTCTAAATATGGAGCTGTCAACCGTCCCAGTCATACAGTGCTTTTAGAGGATATGGGTACTTTTCTGAAGATAAGAATTCAAGATGTTTATTTACATGTTTTAGAGCATTCACTTTGAAACCTAAAATATTTATTCTAGACTGTAAAGCCATTAAAGTAAAAACAGTGAAACCCTCAGCAACATTATTAAATATTCCATCCAAAATTAAGTGGTTAATTTAATTAACAGCCTCAGGCATGATTATTTTTACAATTTGATATTCGAAAGAGGATATATTTGACTTTCTCGAGAGGATTCTTCCCTTGTGCTTAAACAGACAGTGTAAACAAGTAGGCTACAGCAAAAAGATAAAAAGATTAAGAGTGAAACTTGGACATCACAATCAGAAATATGATGCTGGAAATGTTTCACTCTGATCTCATGCAACTCCTGGGCTAAAAATGCATCACAAGAGTGTAAGGAGAGTGAAGGATGCCCAAGGACAGATCTTGGAGAGAAACCAGGAAGTGTTTTTCCACAAGGACAATTAGTCCAGGAAACCTTACATTCCATGCAGCCTTTTCATCCATCTAACTAAGGAAGCCTCTCCCTGTCACAAATCAATCTGCCACCATCTCAAATTGATTCAGTATTATCGCACACAACATACACGATAAACTTTGATCAAACCACGCATATTAAGGTCAGCCAACCATCAGCAAAATTCCCCAAAAAAAGATCATCTTCTACTGACTTATTTAAGTCAAAGGCCTAAAATCTTTGTTTAATTCCTGTTTTCTGTACAAAAACATAATTTCATGGTTTCACCTAAAAAAAGGTTGAGGAAAATGATGTGAGATATACTCAAGAGGTTCATGCAAGTGGTGCTCAGTGGACAACTGCCAGAAAACTGCAATGCTGATTTCCTTGTAAGACTGTCATGGCAGCTACTACAGTTACAAGGAGCGGGTGAGGTTACAAGCTAGTCAAGATGGGCTATTTAAAAGTGACCAAGAGAGGACACACGAAGTCTTAAAAAACAAGAGAAAGCTGTCAAAGCCAGGCTGTGACATGGCAATTTTTTTAAAGTTTAGCAAAGAGAAGAAGCGAGGTTCCTCTTTTGATTCACCAAACTGACCTCTTGAGGCAGCTCAACAAGTTTGAGAAGGGAAAGATGAGAGACCCATCAATATTAACTTACCACTGAGACCTCCTTTCCAAGCTGCTAAATATTTAATCGTCCTTGGAGAGCTCTGTTGCCTCGTAGGCTGAGCTTGTGTGGCTCCCTTCTGTAAGACCACTCCTGCTCCTGCTCAATGAAGGCCTTGTCCAGTGGCAACACACTGCCCAAAGAACGGGCGTCTCCAAAGAATTTTTTCCACCACAGGCAGCTCCAGCCTGACAGAGTTGGTTCACTGTGTCTCTTTAAGGTTCAGCTGGAAACCTGAGGGTGGTGTGTAGATGGCTTAAATCGATCTATCACTGGACTGTCACATCAACATGAAAGCTTTATTCTTGAAATTTTCATTTTCATTTTCATTTTCTATAAAACTAGAAACCTATTTGCTTAATAAATGTGTGCCAAATAACAGACTTGTCTGAAAGGCAGTGTTGAAGTGCTGATGGAGAAGAGAGGAAAACCAGTTTTGCAGCAGTGTAACATGGCAACTGACAACAGAAACTGGAATGACGCCTCTAACAAGCCACTTCCTTGTCTCCTTTTAAACCCTGACATGATGCTGGATTCACGTGGCTTCAAATTGTAGAGCTGATCATGGCAAGCTTAAAAACAATACTACACAATCAAGTCTTGCTGCTAAGTCCAGCAATGACTGGTGTGTTGAAGGTCAGTCAAATTGAGGAAAAAGTACTGTGAGGTTCTTTTGCAGTCCTGTACTAACTGTAGAGTTGTGGATGTTGGGTATGTTTGTTTCAGCCCACTTACAAGCAGCAGGGTCAGGCTGGATCTCATGAGCCATGCATCATGTCAAGAAAGCAATCACTGGAGCATTTCAATTTGCTTTTGTGCGCCTCCCTAGTCTTCTTCACTGCTGCAGGTAGAGAAGAATGGAGGAGTGCATTACCCAGTGTGATTGAGTGAATAGGAAGGATAGAGGAAGAGAAGGAGGGAAAGTAGTTGTGTGTGTGTGTGTATAAATACAGGAGAGACAGTAAGAGAACCAAAGTGAGTGATGTGCTTTCTTCCAGTACCCAAACATCACCAAAATATCACTTGTTTAATCGTCTGTCTAGATTTTTGGCATAAGCCTGAAATAGCATCCAAAATTCCTCATAATAATTATTTTAACCAACTGTACCTACTGTACCATAGTACAGGAGCTGTATGTACAAGATGTACTGTATTAAGTGATAAATTGACCATGATATCATCAGAAATTAAGGAAAAATGTTCAATTCAAATTATGGTTTCACTGATAACAATATAGACCCTTTATTCACATTTGAAAACTTGATTTACAGTCTGCATATTCAGTTTCTGTTTATGTTGTGGGAAGGGTATTTAAGTCTCGTAGTTCCATCTTTCAGTTTATACAGGACTTGTTCCTCAAACTGCCTGGAAAACCCCAAGTCTATTTTTTATGGGGGGGGGGGGTGCAATTTGTGAGCTGAGATATTATACCTCCTTTTATTATTAATTTGATTTAAATTTTTTGTGATTATGGGCTATAGTTCATTGATATGTAGTTTATGTATTATATTACCATTATGAGGAAGATTAATACATCAAATAAAGCTTGGTTAACAAAATACAGTGAATAAACCTAAACCTAAAATCCTGAGTTTACCTAAGAATAGCATGCATTTGCTCCTGAATGAGGTTCTCTCTCTGTCTCTCTTCTCTATCAAACAGTCTGTCTGTGGACCGCCGCTTTATTAGGAACACTTGGATGGTCTTGAAACAAGCTGGCAAATCCACCAGAATCAAAAACTTAATCTCACTTTGGATATGAAAGAGGAGATTGTTGTGTTATCACATTGAGCTGATGCAGATAGCAGTGGATGTAGTATTTGAATACATACACTTGCAGTGTCCCCCTTATCACACTCCAGAGTGGCAGAGAATGGAGAATGCTCTACAATATTTGGGTTGCAGTTCATATTTGAAACCCTAGTTGCATACTGTATACTACATAACATAACTTAAATAGCTTAAGTGTAGTGCTTCAGGCACAAAATGTACAATTAAATTGGCAAAATCTATTTCATTGCGGTTTTAAATGTTATGACACAGCTGTGTCTTATAGTATGTAGCCAGACAAAGCAGTGTTGTGTAAACACACACAAAAACACAAATATTGCTTCAATGCGTTTTGCCTACACAGCTCAGGGGTGCTCCGTGTCAATTACTTTGTCATAAATTAATTTCAAACATATATTTTTGTTTGTATTTGTTATTTTCATTATTGAATAATCCGATTATTATTTCCTCATATGACTGAATCATCATTTTCCCTAAGAACCTTGATGACAGTTACATTGAAGTGTCTTGATTTCATCAAAACCCAAAGTAATGAATTTTACGGATATTTCATGACCAAAAGAAGAAGGTTAACTCATATTGACCGTGAAGCTGATAAAAATAGCGAATTGTCATGCTGGAGAAATTAGAAATGAAAAAGAATTTATGTTTGAAAATTACTTTAACTGTCCATCAAATGTTTTTGCCTTTGCAGTTTTCACTTTGAACTACTTTAAGATACTCCCTAAAAACTAGGGAAAATCCAGGGGCTGCTTTCAGGCCCTGTTCTTTATAGTGCACTTATACTTTGTGTGCACTATTACCTGACAAATCTGTAGTTAATCAAATTGTAATATAACAAGTCACATAAACAGAAACTGGGGGCTTTGTGGCCTCTTAGAATTGCCTCACTTAACCTTGTTGGTAAATCAGCCTTGCTAGAAATGCCATCTCTTCTACAGGAGCAGCAAACAGTCCCGATCCACCTGACCTTAACTGTGGATCTGACCTGAAAACCTGTGTGCACATATTACCCAAGTACCACTGCACCATGACCACACTACAATTGAGAAAGAGCCAAGAATGTGTTGTAGACTTGTGAAAGTTACAACAGGAACTCTAGGTGCAAAGACACAGCACACTGGGTCAAACACAATCCGTCTCTGAGAAAAAATGAAATACAATCACATCCATGTTTTCATCTCCAGGATAATTTGAAGAGCAGCCACCATCCACCTGACTATTTCCACCCATCTGAGAGATAAATGTGTCGACCGCAGCAGATTTCTGCTCAGCTGTCCTCTATTCAGCTTCTCCTGGAGAACCTGTTTGCCCTGCCACGCCAGAGAAGGAGCATTGCCACCATTTTGATTGCTCTTCTCAGCCCCAGCATTGTCGCAGCACAGTGTGTCAAGCTCACAGTCTCCTTGTCAGCAAGATTTCACACAGGGGCCAGGGGAACTGCAGTGCACAGCCCCACTGTCTCTCTCTCTCTCACACACACACACAAACACAACTGCTACACACATACACACTAAGGCTCACAAATACACATTCAATTTCTTGATGAGCAGGTCAGCAGACACATTTAGGAAGCAATGTGTAAAAAGTTACTTAAGGTTGTACAGAGGACACAGATTGTGTTACAACATGATCAATCTATAAGTCTGAATAAATTCTAATACAATGGAACATACTTGAAATGCAAAGGTAATGAGTATAACCGTAAGAGAAACAAGGGTAGGCAACTAAACAGAGAAGACATTAGACCCTATAGATTATAAAGCACACACCTCCTTATAAAACCCACAGGCATCGGAGAGCAGATAAGGAGAGAGTGTGGACCCTGATTTCACCCAAAACAAAGGATCATCTTGAGAACTTCACTCTCACACACATGCACACAAGAGATAGTGTGTGTTGAGTCTACCTGGTTGAACATTAACTACCAGCATAGCCCAAAAACACTACATTATTCAGCATTAAAATTCCAGTCTCATTCATGTGTCCCTCAATCACCAAAACAGTCACAAACATGGACTGTCCAAGAAGTGTCATCACAAAAACTTAATACAATTAAGCAAACAAAAAGTCTTAGAGGTGTGTTCCAGTGGCAAAATTTGGAAATCCACCAGTGACCTCATGTAGGCTCTGTATTTGAGCAACATTGTTTTAATATTGGCTACTGAAAATAAAAAAAACATAAGAAAATAAAGTGTAAAAACACATTGGATTCTCATCAGAGTGAAGCAGCAGTATTACTTATGCTTGGCTGTGTCTGGTCTGAAGCAGGCTAGCTGCACAATAAATCTCCATGGCAACTTGTATGCCACTTTTTTTTTATGAAACTGAGCCTAGGTTTAATTTTTTTCTGGCAGAAACGTAACTACCCATAAATAGGTTTACATGAGTGTATAATCACTTTAAAATAAAAAGTTTATATGTACTGTAGAGAAACAAGGGCAATCTTGCATTTCTACAGAAGCCTGATTGGACAACTCAGCCAGAGCATGAGTTTTTCCTTTTCAAGTGGAAGCTTACTTCACAAATGTAGAAAAAGACAACTCTTCTGGCATGCGAAGACCATTGCAGTTACCTGACACTTGTTGTCAAGGAAGGGATGCATGAAGGAGCCCTCCTTTGTAACAACCTTCTGTGTCACCATTAGATGCCAGTAACTCTTACAAACAGGACCTTTAAAACTGCAGTGTGTACCTCATAAACATAGATGAACATCTGTTACATTCAAGCCATTGCCAGTTCAGTTCAACACAATGATAGTTAAGTGTATCAGCACCATGCGATAGGCTTCTCGGTATAGCAGTGTTTTGTTCTTGTCGCCCGGTGACATTCATTCTACATCACAAGTGACAGAGGGGAAGCAGAAGCACAGTTACATAGCACAGGTTTAAGTAAGATGGCGACAAACTGATGGACAATGGCTAAAAACCGAAGCAGTGCCTACAAAAACCACTGGTGACAGAAGTTCTGCGATGGCATTTTCCAAGATAACTGGAAAATTCCAGCTTAATCCACTATCGACATTTTGAGATAGATATTTACAAGCCAAGGTTAGTTTAATTAGCATATAAAAATTGGTTGAGTTTTTTTTTTTTTTTTTTAAGTAAAGCCACCTTGAAGTGACACTTTTTCAAGAACTCACTTCTTCCAAGAAAAAGAAGAAGCAGTAGAAAATAAGAGGCTGAAGCATAAGTAGAAGGAGAAGAAGAACAGGAACAAGAAGAAGAAGAAGAAGAAGAATACGGTCGTCCATTCTTACAAGACAACCTTTGTCTTTGCCAATCTGACTCCTGGGCTCTCTCCTTGGAGACTCATCTGCTTTCCTCCATTTTATGGTGAAGCTCTACTAGTAGCCTGTGACATGTACCTGACTTGAGAGCAGTGACAGCAAGCAGGCGGCTAACAGTGTAGCACTAAGCCCCAAGAACAAAAACAACACGTTGGAATAAAACATAATGCACATTATATACGTGCGCTTACATTCATTTGACCACCACCACCAGAAGACACGTAGCTCCAACCCTGTGGAGAACCGAGTTAAAGCAGCAGATGAGGTTAAAACTGAGAGGAGCAGGAAAGGAGGGAGGGGGGGCACGTACTGGACATGGCTTTTCATGGTGTGTGTGTGTGTGTGTGTCAGTGTGTGCGTGTGTGTGTGAGAGTGGACCAACGGTTATGCCAGCTCCTCTGTGTCGCTAATGGAGGCTGGTTGAGAGAGCAGAGCAATGGCTTCTCCATGAAGCTAACGCGCAACAAACACGCACTGACGGACGCACCGTGATTCCCCTGACCAGACATGTCAGAATAACAAGACACACTCCTCTCTGTCTGACACCGCCGCGTCCATTTCCTTGTGTCACTTTGACAACAAACCGAAAGGCGACATAGCGACTAGGAAGCGGTGGGTCGTTTAGGATATTAAGAGGAAAGCGAGAAGACCCACTTGACTTTGGCAGTATGGAGCAGCCAACCCGACTAAAAACATTCTCCCCGGCTTCCTCTCCCAAGTCTGGACCTGGACTACAAGGAGAAAGGGGGGATCAGCTCTTTCCAGGTCATTCACGAGGCGCTCTTCACATTAAATCCCATGATCTACCATGCCGACGTTCTCGCAGACCTTGAAAGCTCAGCCGAAACTGGAAATATAGTGCAAAGAGGGGATAAAAACTCACTGGTAGAGTCTTCTCCTCAAGCGATCCACCCGAAACTTGTCCTCGTATTTCATGCGTGCGCCCAGCCGCTCTAATGGATGATCGCCATCTTTCCTGCTTCTCCTTTGCTGCAGCTGCAGATGACCTGAGATCCGTCTGTCTCTGAATAATGAGCAACCACACAGACAAGGAAGACAATCTGCAAAGCAGGCTACACAAAGAAGTTTGGGAGACTAGCAAGCACCAGAGGGTGCACAAGAGTTTGCGAAGAGACGAGGAAGGAGCATCAGCAGCGGCAGCAGCAGGATGGACAACGTCCCTGTGTGAGAAGCTCATCCTTCATCTAGACTGAAGTCAGGAGGGGGAAAAAAAAAGCCTGCAAAGCCTTATCTGCGGCTCAGACCACCAGCAGATACACGCGGGGCAAGCGGAATTTTATATACAGCCTTTCCATAGTGTGTCTGCCACGTCATGGGGTTATCTGCAGTTCACTTTGGTGGTGATGAAGATGCTGTTGCTTCACACCTCAACCACATACCCAAACAAGCACATTACCACCTAGATAGATAGATAGATCATAACATGTTACAAATGAATAAATATGCATATTATGTATTTGTAACACATCCAGGTAATTTAAAATATGGGAAAATAAATATAACTAAATCTGAAAAAAAAAAAAAAAATCACTCACATCCATGGATGATCATCAATAAAACTGAAACAAAAACAATAAAAAATTACAAATTCAATCACCGCTAACATCCAGTGCTTTGTATATACTGATCCACTAATGTCCCCAAAATAAAATAATTGTTTAATTTTAATAGAAAAATCACTTGAGGAATCAAGAGCGTTATCATCCCCCCAAATAAGATTTAAGCAAAAACAATAAGCTATTCTTAAAAAAAAATCAAACATCCAGTGCCTTCAAATAAAATTTAATTAAATGTATGAAAATATAAACAGTAAGAAGTGCTTCACAACCAATGTGTTCTATATTTCTTGATCCTTTGATTATTATTATTATTATCCCCCCCTCATAAAATGTTTAGAAATCAAATCAGAATTATTTTTGAATCACCAGTAACACCCACTGATTATCAAGCATGAAAATAAAAATAATAAGAAACATCAGTGTATGCGGTGCTTTCTATATACTGACCTACTGATTATTGTCCACCCAGATAATAGTCCATGTTTTATCTAAAAGAAAAATCAACAGACATCCAAGGGTAATCATTCCCCAAATAAAGTTTGAACATAAACTGTAGTACTGTAAAAGTAAACGGATAATTGTATCTAAACACTAAGACATATGTTCAAAAAATCACCAGTGACAACCTATACTATTCCTCGATCCATTTATTAACCACCCCCAAAGAATTAATATTTAGAAATCAAATCGATATGTTTTAAAAAAATATATATATATACCAGTAACACCCACTCTGATTAACATGCATGAAAACAAAAATATACAGAAATATACATTAGTGTCATCTCGTGCTTTCTATATACTGGTCCACTGGCTATCATCACCTTTATTCAAACCAAACAATAATTTCTATTCAGCTCCTTTTTCAAATAATAAAAATTAATAAATGGACTGATACATTAATAAATATCGTTGTGTTGCTGTGTGTTGTCATAACACGGCCACTCCACCGTGAAAGATGCTGCTACAGCTGCAGGCTGCATGCTCTGTCCATGGGCAGCCAAACAAAGAAGGAGCCCAAGACAAAAGGTGCAGGGTCCTGCTCAGATGTATGTCACTGTGGAGGATGCGTGAGAGGGTGGGTGGAGGTTTAGCTACTAGGAGGAGGAGGGTGGAGGGACGTGGCACACAGGAAGGTGGTGAGTGAAAAGAGGAGAAGAGTGACTGACTGAGTTAATCTGAAAGGTTTTGTCTGGAGCAATTTCGCAGTGTTAGTATTAGTCTGTATGTTGCAGAAGAATACATTTATATTATTTAGAGAGTGGACGAATGGTTCTTGGCATATTTTTTCACTGTGAGATTTTTTTTATATATCTACTAACTATCTCGGGAGTTCGGATTTTTATTAATCTTGCAGCAACCCATTTAAAATGGTCGTAGCCAGTCGGCAAATGGTTCAGGCTCATGTCAGAGATGGTGTTGAATGACAATGACATTGCTTTGCGTCACTTAAACAGCTACAGTCAACAGCATTTGCACAGTCGTTCAGCAGTACGTGAAGAACATCTCAGAGAACCTGCCACAGTTCTTCAATCGTTTTAGGATTGTCTCCTCATCCTAATCCCAGATTTACTTCATGATGTAGAGATCAGTGCTCTGTTGAATACACTTTCAGCTAAAGATATTTATCCATGACTGGGTCTAGCTACGAAATCAACCTGGGACCAATCAGGTGCCTTCATGATGGTTTTATGAACTTGATAAACATCTACAATGCTTATGCATCTCACATGTATTTTTGTCTTGTAGCATTATAGTATTTTTTTTAATAAAACACTGTATGTAAAGTTTATTGCATTCACATATCTGAAAACCAATAGGTTTGTTTTTAATATACAGTACATTCACACACTATTATATTGCACTGTGTGCTAAAGTAAGTCCAGTTGCCTCTATCTAAGATACAATGACCCAGAACACTACGCTGCATAGTGTACAGAATTGTGGGTGAGCTGCACTTCTTTTTTCCCTTTTGCAGACAGTAGATGGCAACAAGAACATTTGCCCCGCTGAGTTAAATTAAAGCATGTGGGCCATTTGTTTTTGTGTAAAAGCAAGTTGCAATAAATTCACACAAAAAAGTGGACTCAAACCCAAAATGTGTTGTTGTTATTTTTACCCTCATTATTTCATCTGTTTCATTCCAATACTTGCAATAAACCATCAAATACAAATCAAGGGAGTGGGCCTCACAGTGATTGTTGCCTCATTTACAGGCAAAGACACTGAGAGAAATTACATTTGTACATGATGCAAACACAATTAATCATGTTTGACAGGTGTTGGTGTTGCCTCTTACGAGGTTTGGTAATGAATTATGGATTGTGTAAAATAAATATTTGATGGAATTAAAGTAAAAAAAAAAAAACTTCAGAAAAGAAATTATACTCAGTCACTTTGTATCACATACCTGTGCCACCAGAGGAAAGACAGATTATCTGCAGTGCTGTTCCAAACTGTGACACAGTGTGTCTCAAATATGTGACTTTGGAGCTGAATCATGAGAGAATATGGAATATATAATGTGCTGTTAGGTGGCAAATGGAAACAGGAATGAGTATTATTTAGAGCTTCCATAATGCCAGTCCTCTTGTTGCAATGACGTACATAGCCCTATGTATTTTCCATACACTGTGACAAATGATCACCTGGACCATAGCTGACTTCCTCCTCCGTCAGAGTTTCCTCTCTTTGTTTGTTTCCCTCAGAGCATCTTTGAGCAAAAAAAAAAAAGAAAAAGAAAAAAATGTATGAATTATGTCAAAATACATTTCTCACCAGATCTTTGAAGGAACGTCTTTAGCAAAACGATGTTTGAAATATGCACACCCATGCACACACACTGCGTTGACAGTGCATCCTGTGGGTGCCTGGTAGCAGCCGGAGGTTTATCACGCTGCTTGGACATATGGCTGCTGCAGCAAATCTGATTAATATGGGATGGCAAGGAGTCCAGCGTACAGTGTAGGACAGACTGCACCAGGACATCCCCACTGGTATGGCCTCCCCCGCATGCCGTGCTAGGCCTCTATACACTACGGCTAAAAACAGCCCATGTCGTCAGGGATTCAGATGGTCTAAGCAGTCGGGGAGTGGGGATGTTCTACGGATTTAGAAGGGGACCTGTGACTTTTTGGATTCATTAATATTGATGTATTAACATTACATTTAATAGCTATTTAAGATTTAAGAATACAGTACACTGCAGTGCAGACACAAAATGCAGATTGGAAAGACAGACCATAGTGATGTACAATAAATGTTTTGGATTGTAAGGGCTTGAAAGTAAGAAATAAAGCTAAAGTCTTAATACACAGAGTGGGTGAGCGAAAACGAGGTCATAGCACAGACTGTAGGGTCATAGAGACTGCACTATTTTTGCAATTACTCGGAAATCCACAGGAGGTTATAGAGGTTTCGCACTGAGGTTCCGGAACTCTGAGCAATTTTATTTACCCTTTGTTATCATTAAAATGTTATATATCATGGAGGAAAATAAAAATCAGCCATACATGTTGGCATACATACTGGCCCCATACATCAGTCATCAGCCATAGTTTAAAAGTACATTTTTCTTTGGGCTTTTGCAAATAAAAGTGATTTACTGGCTTTTACCATTTGAGAGGTGAACTCACAGTTAAACTTTCTGTGCCGGTGTGAACTCAAATGTGCACTTTTGAAAACTTCCCAGGACTGGAACTGAGTCACAATGGAGGCCTGTGCAGGTCAACAAACATTATGAGAGGTCAGATCCATGTGAGGACACAGGAGATACAAGGAGGTAAGAAAGAGATTGCTGCCCTGATGTGAGAGTGCCAGTTTTCATGGGAAAGGTATCCACAGCTACTACTTTCAAAAACTTCTGTTCTTTCCCTGAAAGACACAGACAAGGCTACAAATGTACGCATTGTGAACACATGCATCAGTACAATTCTGTTTTTTTTTTGTTTTTTTTTTACATAATTAAGTAAAAGACGTTGTAGAATTAAATGATTCTTTCATTAGATACACATTCTTTGACATTTTCTTAATTGAAATGTATTTATTTTTCTTCACTGATATTATGGTGAAACATTATGGTGAAATACATGCTGTTTCTTTTGTCTTTAAGCTCACCACCTCTCCAGAGCATGATAAGACACATTATCATGAGGCACTTTTCAGAGGAATGGTCACCACCTCAACATCATCATAAAGAGAAACCCGACAGCTCCTTCAGTGAGAAGCACTTGTCAACAGTAAAGGGGAAAAAAATACCCTTTTAACTGGAAGAAACCAACCAGCCTCAGGTCAGAGAAGGGAGCCATATAATTGCAATTAGAATTATGGTTAATGGTCATAGTAAATGTTTTATATAGTGCTTTTCTATTTTTGATGAGCACTCAGAGCACTTTAAACTACAAGTCTACCTTTCATCCGTTCACACATGTATTCATACAACACATCTATATGTGCTTTTTTCCCCCCTATCCTAATTAAAGATCTATAATACCTATTCTCACATTGCCAGAACAACCTCCAGGAGCAATTTGTGGTTAACTTGCAGGGACACACTGGCATGTAGACCAGAGGAGCCGTGGATTGAACTTAAGACCCTCCAGTAATTGTGAGATAACCCACTGTAGCACTAACCCACAGCCACTGCCAAGCATTTATTTTCATTATGTTTCACAGAGATGCTACACACAGCAAAACTGTTGAGACATGTGGGGCAGATGATTGTAAAATTAGCGATGCTTCATTTACTATTTCATTTAAATAAGCTTAACTCTGAAAAGGTTTGAAAAGGTTCCATGAATATAGTTGCATGACTTCAGAATAAGCAACCATGCCATCAGGCATCTGCACTGTACAACAAATTTGGATCTGGTGTGTGTCTTTCAAAAATTAGAAAGATGCAAATCAGGCAAATGTTGCATTATAAGTTACTCAGATAAGTGTCTATCCATGTTTACTACTTGGTCACACTACTGAAGGGTAAACACCTCCTTCTCCTGTTCTCTGTGACTCCAAATTAATCACTCACTCATTGTCTACTGTTTTGTCCTCCACATGAGGGTCGTGTCAGGGCTGGAGCCCATCGCAGCTGACCCAGGGCAAAAGTAGGGGTACATCCCGGAGAGGTCACCAGTCCTTCACATTCACACCTACAGTGTCCAATTAACTTCTGCATGTTTTTGGAGTGTGGGAGGAAACCTGACAACCTGGAGAAAACACACGTGCATGGGGAAGAACGTGCAAACTTCACACAGAATTTGTTAGGCCAAACAAGGATTCTAACCAGTGAATCTTCTCGCTGTGAATCAACAGTGGTAGCCACTATGCTGTTTGGACACCGCAAATTATAAGATGCAAATAAAAATAAGATTTAAGTGAACTGGCTGCACAATCAGAATGCAGCATATACAGAGCACAATAAACTATCTTTTAGAACAAAAGTCATACCTGCTGCATAATCTGAATGAAATGTTCAGCAATCTAAACTGAAATGCACTTGTGAGAGTGTTATATATATATATATATATATATATATATATATATATATATACTGTATTTTGAACACAATAGGTGTCAGCAGAAAGAAATAGGAAGCTGGGAGTCAGTTTGTTCTATTTTTTTCTGTCACAATTCTATTTCCTTTACAATGTGCATCATCAAAATGTTTTATGAGCATCTTTTACTGTTAAGTCCAAATTTGGAAGAAAACATCAGTACACTCAAAACATTTTAGGACACCACAATTCCTTGTTCTTTCCACTGACTTTCAGCATGAAACGTCAATTGATTAAGTTTAAAACAATATGCACTTCCCTTCCACTACTCTAATCAGTCACCCAAAAAATGTAATGTAAGAAATGTAAGAAAGTGGGCCAAACGTGACAAAACCAGTTTGCTTTTAAATTGACAGTAGCTGGGTGATTTGCATAACCCTTTCACAGCTCATTTGGCTATGATAATCTGTAAATATTGGTGCAGGAGGTATCACCTTTCTAAAGGAGCGACAAGTTCCTCTGCCACATCGTTTACTTCATGGCTCCCACATTCTCCAGGGCCAATCTGTGTACAAGCAAATATAGTAGGTAAATCTAGAAGTCGTGTTTTTAATGTGTTACACCCTACAGTTTCTCACACTATCAATGATCTCTATCTATCTATCTATCTATCTATCTATCTATCTATCTATCTATCTATCTATCTATCTATCTATCTATCTATCTATCTATCTATCTATCTATCTATCTATCTATCTATCTATCTATCTATCTATCTATCTATCTATCTATCTATCTATCTATCTATCATCCATCCATCCATCCATCCAGCCATCCATCTAGCTATCTACCTACCTACCTTGACACAATACAATTTTTGCCTAATGCAAATCCCTTTGTGTAAGTGTGCATGGGTGTTCCTGCATGTATTGTACTGTACTGTATGTAGGTAGACAATATCTCATCGTGGGGAATTTTACTGCTTTCATCCTCATTCTCTGACCTCGGTGAACTGATTGCCCCTAATGTCTTTAACCATGGCCCTGCAATCCTCTGGGGTGCAGTGAAGAGTCTGAGAATAGAAAAATCTTGGATTTCTGAGAGGTGTGGGTGTTTCTCACTCCTGATATCAAAGGTCAGAAATTGACCACATTTTATTTGCTTCTAACTAATCAGATCATACACTGATTGGCCCTTACCTACTAAGCCTTTCATTTGTATGCTGGGGACCGAGACAGAAATATGATCAAATGAATTGCCAATATCAAATGGCACATGTTAAAAAGCTATTGGATTTTTTTCTATGTTGGTTTCTGTAAACAGCAGGAGAACAGGGTATGATAATGACACAAGCTTTTTTAATTATAAAGCTATGGTAGTTCCACCTCATGTAGTCAGTGTTTGACTTTTATAAAGTGACGTTATAAAGTGCCAGTGGGTTTGACCACTTCTTTGTTCCACACTAAAGAATCTCAACAATTTGTAGATGGACTAGCATGAAATTCAGAAGCAACATTTACTTTAAGTCACCCAGTGGATGAAATACATTTACTATTTGTTTTGTTTTTATTTTTTTAATGTATGTCAAAATACCTGCACTAACTTATTGCCATCAGCCTCAGCTCAACTATCTGGTTTGAACTGATAAGAAACTATTGCCATGTTAAGAAGCTTACCTGAGCTGGTGAACGTGGTAGGCATTACATGTTAACACTGTTAATAATGGCTTTTTAATATTTTTATGTTAGCATTTGGCTCAGCACAGCTGTGTCTGCATACAAAGACCCTTTGTCTGTGTAAATGTAATTTATGTAAAACACTTCAAGCTGCTTTTAATAGGTTTTTGTACAAATGGTTGTTATTGAGGCACCGTAATTTAACAGGCCTGTGACTTTGTATGTGTGATCATCTTCTAAAATCTGCATTGCTTCTTGTGTCTCTCCCTCTGTCCTTTCTGTTTGCTGGCAGAATCCAAGGTGCCTAGTCTTTATCTCCATCTATGCAACAATAAATGTACTCTGCCACATAAACTAAAACGTCCCCAGGTGAGAGCTATGCAAGGAGACCCCTGCTATCTGTGAACAGCCAAGCATACAGCAGACGGTGGCATCTCTGGGATTAAAAACTGCTGCTTCCACTTTTCCCCTGGCCCACTGACGGATGGATAAAGCCTTGGACTTCACCTTATTGAAAGAAGTGGAGAGCGCCCAGGGAGCCATGAAATCCATAGACCCTACTTTAAATGGGTTTGTAAGAGGCTTCCGCCAAGCAAACCACAGCTGAAAGAGCCCATTAAATAAAGCCCAGCTCCTCAGCAAGGAGCTGGGGCAGACTCATCAGAGAGAAGAAGGCAAAGATAATGATAGCTCATGGGCAGATATGAGACATTGGCTCCACTCACATGTCATGTGGGACCACATCAGTAACAACAACAGTCAGACAAACAGTCTTTTCTCACTTGTTTCTGCCATCTCTCTTTGGAGACTTTGTCTTGCAGAAACAGTTAAATGCAGTGAGACGGGTGATGTACACACAAGTTTGGGACAGGAAACATGAGTGGATTGGGTCATTTACTTATTAACCACAGATTGTGAGCTGAATATACGAGTTATGCAGAGCACAACCCGCAGCAAAATGCTAGGCCATTTTTATACAAATAGCTGTGGATTAAGAATCAGTGTGGGGACATTAACCCACCCTCATTTCCTCCGGGTGGGTTGGTGAGACCTTCACGGCAAGAGGCGGAATGCAGCCTGGGTAGATTTGAATGTCAATGTGGTCAGATCTGTTGGATGGAAAGGTGGAAGAAGGAGGGAGGAAGAAAGGGTGAGGAGGGCCTCTGGCAGGACAGTAGGAGCGTCAGAGGAAGAGAGATTTGTCGTTCTCTCTCTGCTCCACCTGCTGCCTTGTCATACGGGGGGGGGGACGATGTGGGTGAAAGGTGGGGGGAGTGGACCCCGTTGAGAGACAGAAAAATAAAGGCACAATGATACAGAAAAAAGGAAGAAAATATATGCATATCGTTCGTATTTGTGGTGCCAAGCCCTGAAATGCTAGAGCTAACTACAGGGACTGGCAGGTATGCAAATAAAAGGATGAACCAGTGCACCACCAGATTACTTTTCCTGCATTTACTATTCATGTATTTGCAAGGTGACTCACTACAGACAAAGCAGGTGATCAAGAGCAATTTCCTTTTCCCTCTAGCTTTTCTCCCTCTCACTTCTTCCACATCTGACTGGGAAAGAGAAGAGGAGAGCAAGCAAGACTTGATAGATCCATAGCCTCAGCAGAAGTCATAAGCCTGGCAAATGCTGCATACCACAATTGCAAGCCTGGAGATTTGATATGTATTCCATGGGTAAACCTTATTTAATCCATTTCGCTGTCAGCTCCCCTTGAAGCATCTCCACTGACACAGTGCAAGAGAGAGACAAACAAGACACCAACATGAATAGCTAACAATCCCAATCCAATCACTCTGGAACGTTTTATGTCTTTTCCTGTTTCTCCTGACCAGTTTGCCTCAAAATGCCGATTCTGTTTTCCAGAGGTTTATGCTTGTACCCAAAAGCAGAGTCTCCCAAAAGCATTAAAGCAGCAAAATCTAGTGTAAAGAAATGGTATGATTAAAAGTCTGGAAAGTTGCACCTCAAAACCCCCTGACGCCTTCCCAACACAGAGGTCTCAGCCCCCTGCACTCCCACCATTAATGGGACAGTTGACATTGATCAAATCATTCCTTCAGCTTCTCATATTCTCTCTTTTTCTTGTTGCTGCCACTTGGGACCACTCCTTTATTTCCAACCTTGTCCATTACTACGCTGACCATTTATGTGGCCACGGCTAATTCATCTTACCAGACCAGGATGTCCCACAGGACCCAAGCTCTTCTATTCTACACCTCCAAACTCATTAGGTTGTTGTCTGTGAGGCATGAAGGCCAGGACTTAATTTAATGTCAATCTATACACAGGCACAAATACTATTTTAAACTGGAAAGGAGTGGCAGATTGAAAGACAGACAACGCTGTCATTTTTAGACCAAAAATGATAGTATAGCTAAATATTATGATTATTCAATGCTTAAACATGGTAGGGAATCTGTAAAGGCTGTAAAAGCCCCATTGAATGGGAGTCAGTCACGTCTACAGGTATAAATGTACAATATACACTGTCTGGCCAAAAAAAAAGTTGCCACATGGATTTAGAGAGGACATTCACTGGAAAATCAAATTTCTGATGTTTTTTGGTGTGTCCCCATGTCCTTCCCATATCTAAACATCACTAAAGTGTCACAATAAACACGTCAGCCACTTCTGAGAAAGAAGGGCTCCTCTGTTTACCTGCACTTAAGGAAGCGGTTTTGAAAAATTGAGTTTAGTTACGTAACTAGCACATTTGCCGTGAATTGAACCCTCCCCTCACCAGCTACTCCTGGTCATGGGCGTGAACATTCAACCTGAAGAAGAAGAAGAAGAAGAAGAAGAAGAAGAAGAAGAAGAAGAAGAAGAAGAGGAAGCACTGCGGAGCAGTCAGTCTGGTAGCTTAATCTGAGCTACCAGCGGACTGACTTAATCTAAAGAGTATATGAGATTTTTGACCATGATTATTATTTAATTTATCTAAGAAGACATCAAAACTCAATTTTTGGATCAAAAAGACCTATGTGACCTTTAATTAAGCAAATAGGTAAGAGCCTCCTATTGGATAATTACTGCATGGGTGATTATCTTCCAGCTGGCAACAAGTTATTTAACCCCAACTGATGCAAAGAGTAGCTTCTCATTTCCTAAACAACCATGTGGAAAGACACATCCTGTGGTCGTGGGAAAGATGTAGGGTCAAATTATTGGATGCATCAAGAAGAGAAAACATCTAAGGAGATTGCAGAAACTACTAAAATTGGATTAAGAACTGTTTAACGCAATAATAAAAACTGGAAGGATAGTGGGGAACCATCGCCTTTGAGGAAGAAATGTGGTTGGAATAAAACTGTGATCAGCGATCACTTAAATGTTTGGTGAAAGCAAATCAAAAACAACAGTAGAACTCGGGGCTATGTTTAATAATGAAAGTAAGAGCATTTCCACTCAAGGGACTGGGGCTGAACAGCCTTGTAGCCTTAAGAAAACCACTAATCAGTGAGGCCAATAGGAAAAAAGGCTTCAATTTGCTAGGGAGCATAAAGATTGGACACTGGAACAATGGAAGAAGGTCATGTGGTCTGATGAATCCAGAGTCTACTGTACAAGCCTGTGGAGGCAGTGCAATGATCTGGGGTTGCTGCAGTTGGTCAGGTTCAGCAACATTATGTGCCCAAAGAATGAGGTCAGCTGAAAACCTGAATATACTGAATGACCAGGTTATTCCATCAATTGACATTTTTCTTCCCTGATGGCACGGGCATATTCCAAGACGACATTGCCAGGATTCATCGGGCTCAGATTCATCGGACTCGCGAAATTTTCAGCTTACTGAGCACGATGGCAGGCTACTGTCCCTTACACAGTCACTTTAATAGCCTCTGAAGACTTTTTGTGAGCTGAGTTCTATGATTGCAACCTTGCGATCTCCCGGTAAACACAAAGGAAAGAACTGTGGGGGTAACGCGCCTCTTTTAAAATCACAAATTTGTAACATTACATCATGGTCTGAGGGGATACAATGCATAAAAAAGATGTCTCCACTGCACCCACAGCACTACTAGGTGCCACAGTTTCTCCAAGGTCGCACTCCATCTCTCCGCCAAGGCTGTCATGCAATCATGAGAAATAAATGAGAAGCACAAAGGATCCTGAGGGGGAAGCTACAATAAAGATCGTGCTTTGGTTTCTAAAATCGCGATGGGGATTAGGAAAAATGTCTGCCATGTTTCATAAATCATCATATATTAATATACATTTATCTAAAACTCCAGAGAAGCATTCACATTTTGTAATGTACTGCTCAAGAAGAGGCCCAGTGTTTATGAATTTAATTTTGGTGAAACTTTCCCTGTTTGGTCAAATCTCAAGAACTGACAACCAAGTCTATAGTAACTCATATTTGTGTGCGACCGTGTCTGTCACATATTTCGGTTGTTTGTTTTTGACTGTAACAGAAACACAAATTTTACAATTCCTCATGTTAATTATTGCTGTATTTATAGGTGCTGACTTTGTGAATGTGGTTCTTACAGTATAATCGAACATTTCATTGAAGGAAACCAACATTAGTTAAAATTTTATTTGCTAATTTTGTTGATAAATGCAGAGGGAAATTATGTCTCTATAGTATCTGTAAACACCAAATTAACATGCAACTCATAGAACCTTTCAGAATGTCTGACAAGTACATTATTTTAGTTCACTCCTTGTATGGATATTTAAATGACACATATATGCTCAGTAACTCCAGGATATGCAAAGAGCTGTAAAGAGCAGTGACCAGCTGTAAAAATCACATCCATGAAATTAAATCTTGTCTTTCCTGGATTCCTTGAACCCAGTTCGGTAATGTCAGTCATCAGTAAAAATATAGAGAGGATATAGGTATGAAATATTAAAGCTGAGGTGTAAGTCAAGGAAGCACAGAACTTGTCGGCATTTAATTTCACTTCTTTGTTGAGATTTCTTCCTGAGACAGTTGGCGGCGTCAGCAGGTTCTTGCCACTGGAACAAAATTCATGGGACAAATGTCCATGTCAGCAGTTTCTCCCCCCTCAGCCGGTGTGTGAAAGGACACCACACTTGTCAGTGGAGGTAAACCCAAATTAGAAGGACAAATAAAATGGTGTGTCTGTAAGAGTGGACATTTCTGAGAGCATGTCCTTTCGGCTGAACAATATGAGAACTTGTATGGTAGTCTCACAAGGACTGACAGATACGCAGTGTGTGTGTATTCCTTATGTTGTGGGGACCTAAATGTGTTTACACAGGCACATTATAGGCTTTTTGTCTTCCTTATGGGGACAAAAATGTAGTCCCCATAATGTAAAGTACTACTTTTTAAGGTAAAAAAAATATTAAAATTAAGCTACGGTAGGGTTAAGGTTAAGGTTAAGGTTAAGGTTAAGGCACTAGTAATTAGGTTTAAGGGTAGAATAAATCTCCAGGTAATTCTTGTAAGTCAATGCAATGTCCTCTGAAGTCAAGGAAAACAGTGTGTGTGTGTCTGTGTGTGTGCTTATGACTCAGGCCCAGATTTAGGCATTTGGCACAAGAGTTCCAGACATAACAGAAGGAAATATTCCATGTGCTTTTCTTCATATTAATATGTACAGTATATAAACCTAATGCAGTCTCACATGCCTATTAGATGTTGCTTAACAAGGAGGTAAGTATTGGTCAGAATTCTTACAAAGAATAACCTGGTGATTTGTTTTTCTTTTCAGTGCTTCTGTGATCTACTGAATTTAACTGACATTGTATATTGCCTGCCCATACAAATGTTTCTGTCTGACATATTTAACATGTCAGACAGATTACGTCAGATTACGTGTGCTCTAGGGCAGTCATTCCCGGAGACCGGATTGCAGCAGGTTAATCGTGGCTCACCAAATAAATATGTTGATTTTTTCCCCAGTCTTTCACCTAAAACTGTTACACGTAATGTACTATAAACAACAAATGACTTCACCCAAAGCCCATCAGTTTTACAGGACTCTCTCTGTGATCCTCAGTGAAGCAGCATTTGGATGTAAGCGCTTGTCGCACTGAATCATTCCCGCGCTGAGCACAGGAAGTGATTTGTCATATGTCAAGACAGACAGAGGCAACGGCAACACTGTGTCCTGAAGCACCCATTAAAGGTTCAGAGGTGAATTTTACTGATCGAAAAGTATGAATGGGATAAAGTTTATCAAGTAAACGCTTCTTGGTCTGATAGTATTGATTGACAGAGCCTGTTTTCAGATGATTTCTGCCGATGCAGACTAAGCTGAGGCAGAAAATAAATATCAACTCTCTTCTGAATGCCAAACATAAGTTGTGATTGATTTATCAAACCTGTATCTCTTGGAAATGTCTTGAAAATGAGATCTATTCAATAATAAAACTTGGTGTTACAGAAACTGCAGTAATTCAGTACTAATAAAATATTGTGTCATACACAAATTTGCATTTGTCATGGTTTATATTTTGAGTTGTGTCATGATGGTTTGGCATCTTCAAAAACTGTTTGTGAAATACTGCCCCAGAGAGGTACAGTAAGTCAAGTTAGGAATTAGTAGCTGGTTGGCATGTACTAGGCATTCTGCTCATTAAACAGAAGTAGTAAAGCTTTAATCCACATCCTGCCTTGCAGCATATATGCTTACATACAGTGCACACATGCACAGAAACATAAAATCAGCTCAAAAAAGTTTACCTTCATTAATTTTGCATGACCGAATGGCAGGAGCATGTGTTTCAGTTTTTTCACAGAGCTGCTGATGTAACCGGGTGCAAATGACACCAGTTATACCTGTTGGAGTTTGCAGCAACTGAGAAAAGTGTGGGAATGGTTCTAATGTTGCAGGGCCTGGATCCAGACTATGGCTACATTCTGTTTATGTCTTCTGAATTGGTGAGATGGAGCTGCAGCTCCAGTCTGCCCAAGTCTAATCCTCCCCACTTCTGTCAAAATCCTTACAGGGCATTGTTATGAAGTTATTGATCTGATGGCAGCTTGTGCTTTTCTTGATATTTGAAGGTATCAAGATTGCATCTGCTGCAGTAAACACAGTCATCATATGGTGTTAGGTTTAATTGTGTTAGGTGACAATGTGAACTGACATATAATGGGTGGATGTAGTGAGGGTGTGGAACACATTAGCTGAAAACAGTGGTGTTATTATATCTTCATATAAAGTGGTTGAGTGACAGTTCTTAAAACCCTTTTACCCTACTGAACTGGTCCATGACTGAACAATAAAAATGACAAGACTTCAGGCAATGTGTGACGTACAGCAGGCACGACACTCTGCCAACATACTCCTTGAGAATATTTCCAGATATTTTCATGCTGGCTTCTCTGATGGGCTCCTTTTGAAAATTTTCCATAAATATGACAAGTGGGCTGGAAGGAAATTTTTCTGGAAAATATCCAGGGCAACATTTGTGGACATGTGCATTGTCACATACAGCCCCACTGGACAAAATGTCTGGACTTCAGTACATGACTACAGTGTTTACTTTCTGTAGGTCACCAATGCTTTAAATGATTGTATCAATAGCTTAATATACATTACCTCACCTTTGCATGCCAGATTGATCCTTATATCAGCAACTGGAGCAGTGTATGAAGTGGGGGGAAGTGCCAGTGCTCCCTTTATCCATACGAGTCGTGTATGTTTGTATTACAAAATCATTATGAACACCAAATTATGAAAATCTTTGACAAATAAAAAATACCAGAAAGTGTTAGTGATGTTCAAAACATCTATTTATTTAAAGATTTAGTCCACATTAAAAAAAATGTGTTACACACTTTGCCTGCTGGTATATTTAGATTATTCCTACTTTAACATTTGCACCAAATGTTAAATGTTATGCACACAGTCCAAGTGTGGCAAGAAGCCAGTCAATACAGTATAATTAAGCAGTGAAAATTTTTAATAGATATGGTTGTTTGGCTTCATTGCAGATCATCTGTCCGCGTGCTAGACAGTACCAACCCACTTCAAGCAGTGAATCGGAGCCAAATCGAAGAGGATAAAGGAGTGTGGTGGTATCATGCACCAGACATCATCATCAGCCTTGTAATTGTTTCTGGCTGGAAAAGTTGGAAACTAAGAGCTCTGGCATGGATGCAAGCAGTGGAGCAGGTAGCAGGAACTCTACTACTACAAGACTTTAACACCTACAACATGTTTGATCGGCCTGTGGCGAGCCTGCCTTGGCAAAGGGACCAAAAAAACCTCATGATGCTACGGCACACAAATAAAGATGTGTCCATACACAGTAGCATGTGCTAGTGATTACTAACATGTGGTGGTGATACGTAATATCTGCTGTTATTTGGCTATTCAGCGAGAGACGTTCACTGCTTAATCCTACGGTGTTAACAAATGGATAAAGGAAATCAATATCTCCACCTCAGTGTACAGCAATGTCTTAACATTAAAGCCCCAAATAGGGCTGCTGTAAAAATGTCTTTTTCACAACGTATCACAGTAACAGATAATTGTCGCCGAGTTAGTAGGCTCGTCAATTCTCATTTAAGAAAAGGATTACAAATATTCCTCTTAATTTTGTAATCCAGGAATCTATCATTTGGGTTGCGTCAAAAACTCAGCATATTTCTTTATGTTATAGAAAAAAAAACTGAACTGAACATTTTTTAAATACTAATGGTTTCTGGATGTCATAGTAAGCATAGACACACACACTTTCTGAAAAATAAATGCTGAATTTACGCCTTTCTAATCTTACATGTAGTCTCATCTAATCTACAGTTTTACTTCAGGGGGAACTTTGATGCAAGTGAACAATGTCAGGGCTGGTGGCAGGTACACTATATGTAGAAATGGCTTCTGATTATGTACTTTAAATAGCTGAAAGTCATTATTTTCTTTTCCCATATTTGTTATACAGAAAACATTAAATATATATAAGCTTGAGGCATTGATTAATTTGTGTGCTGTTGACTGGGATGGAATTTAGATGAGAATTATGCCAACAGCAGTGCAGCAGAAAGAATAACAGCATGTTAATGACTCAGCCAGTTTGCGAACCCATTGGTTTACATCAACAATGACGGCTCGGAGTGGTTCTGGAGAACTGCGTGCCTTTTGAGCAGCAAGGTAATCATATCTTTTTTAAATGAGAAAAGCTCTTGTAGTGTAGGACGGCACACCATGGGGAAAAAAAGCATGAATACATTTCTTAAACATTCATTTTGCCACTGACGAGGATGTTAATTTTTTTTGTGTGTGCTTTTGTCCGATTTCTTCTTGATTCTGTGCATGTTTGTGCTTATCCTGCTGTCCACACTCTCTTTACGTACAGTATAATCATGTCATAAGGCAGGACCTCACAAAGACAGTTTTTTTTTTTCCTTTAGCTCCATCTTATCTCAGAAAGACTGGAGGCAGCTTGTCAGCTTTCTGCATGTTTTATATTCAGGGGTAATATCTGGATTTAGATGAACAGCGTAACCCAGGTGTATCTGGACACTGTCTGTGCAAAATTCAATCAAAGCTGAGCCATACCTGCTACAGCTCCCTCTTCTTTTTCCTCCCTTTTGCTATTTCTTTTAATTCTTCTTCAATCCACTGTGGCCTGTTGATATGACTGGAAGATGAGCAGCATTGCCACAGCACCTGACAATAAATATTTGTCTTTTTCTGACCACTTTTATCAATAGTATATACCTCACATTCATACAGTATACTGTTATAGTGCTTTTAACATTCACACCCCCTTATTACACCAGGTTTTAAAATTTCCCTTGTCAAGTAGCAACTTTCTTTATTAGGAAATTTCTAAAATTAAACATTTAAACTCTATGCTCTCACTTTTACTCATTTTGACTGTCCCACATTTTAAGATATTTGCAGTTTCTGCAATAAATTGATTTTAAACAAATTGAACACAATTCATAGTGTCTTTGGTTGTAATTGAGCATTAATTACATTGTACATTAGTGTAAGACTGAATTTTGACAGGAGCTGAAATGGACAAATCACACAGAGTGTGTGTTTTGAAGTGGGAGCTACTCATTTACAAAGGATGACAACATCCTTTCTCTTATGAGGCCAAGGTAGTTACATGAATTAGGAAGTATTGAGCAGAGGAGTCATATGGAGTAATTTAGATGAAGTACTGAATTAAACAAGGTGACAGAGGGGTGGTTCTTCATTCAGCCATGCTCTGTGGTGCATGTTTGCTTCTGTTGCGTTGGGGATTGGATTTCTTCTCTCTCTCTCCTTTTGGGCCACCAGTGATTAGATGAGTCTATATCAGATAGTTTAATCCTTGTTGGAGGGAGAACCAAGTTCCATGTGACATGTGCTTCACACACACAAACACAGAGATAGAGTGAGAGTGAGAGAGAGAGAGAGAGAGAGAGAGAGAGATGCTCACACACACAATTTGAGATCCAGATGTATCTCTTGTTTTTTAAGTGGAGCTGCATCAACAGGGAGGCATGTGGCCCTCATGGCACAGGCCCAAGCTGCTTATTGATGGGCAGATTTAGCCCTCATTTCATTCAGACATTCCTCTGTCAGATCCCTTACCCTCTCCTTCTTTCTCTCAGATCCCCTCCCAGCATATACACACGCACACACACACACACATATATATATATATGAAACAGGCCAGTTGGGAACAATAATATCCATGCTCTCTGTTTGCAAATTCACCCCAGACTGCTGATAGACAAAGTGGTTTTAGCATAATGAAACGACTTCTGTTCTAGACATTAATATTCATATTTATAGAATTTGCTGGTGCTCATACAACTTGGCCCTTCATGCACCTGACAGACATCTTTGTCAGTAAGCATGTGTTTCTCTGCACATCCAGGTGCACTTTGTTTTTTTTAATATTTTTACTTGTGCAATTGCATGCGACAGACATTTCCATTATTTCTAATCCCCACATGACTGCATATTTGGATCAGGAGGTTACAGTTAAAGTAAGACACTCACTTATCTGTTCATGTCTGTTTAACCGCTCGGTGAGCAGTGGGAGGAAGAAGTAGGAACTACATACCAGGTAAACACTCGCGGACAGCAATTACAATGGCACACTCCTCCTCATCGTCATTAATCTGCAAGTAAGCTATAGCCCAAATTTGCCCTGGCTTAAAGCCGACATGCATCAGGTGCAGGCAGTTGCCACCTAGCCTCAGTCATATGTTTTGGTTGTGCCCTAAATTGACTCTAGTTCAAGTATATTTAATACATACATGTCTCATACATGTGTAATACAGTTATTGACTCTATCCCATTGACTGCATTATTTGGGGTTGTCCAAGGTACCAGGCTGAGGTTATATCATTGTCCACCCTACTTGTTAGTCCAGTGGTCTCAAACTCAAATGACCTGAGGGCCAATGAGCATCTGGTCTGGTCAGAAGGGGGCAGGTCTAGAGGAAAAAACAACTGTTCAGTAGGGAATGGGTAACACAAACTGAAAATTATAAGACAACATTCCACAGTCACGACATTGCAATAAATAAAATTATGTTATTTTACAGAATTTCAAAGTAAAAGCGTTTGTTATGATACTGAATGATTTATGCCGCAAATGCTTTATGCTGTGGGATGTATAAAATCTATTAGGGGGCCACGTATATTCCGCGGGCTGCAAGATTGATTCCTCTGAGTCTAACCCGTCTAAAATGTTTTGTACTCCTCAGCTGGAAGATGGTTACACCTCCTTCTCATGGGTCTTGGGTGGAGGAAGTGATGGCCCATCTTAAACTTGAATTACTTAAATATACTGCCGAAGGCACCATCCACAAATATCAAAAAGTCTGGCCACCATTCCCTCACTACAGAGTAGCCTAAGTATAACAGATATAGACAATGAAACAGTCAAACGTGTCAGCTACTGTATGTAACCAAATGTAGGCTATAATACTATATGGGATGTTAAGCAATAGACCCCCATTCTATGCCCTGTATGTAAACTATTTCAGTGTATAGTATTAACAGAAAATTACTGGGTCCTAGATACTGTTCTTTTACAGAAAGTTACTGTATCATTACAGCTACAATTACTGTATAGAGATTATTTTAACTTCACAGCTATGCCATATCACCGTATAAATACTGTGAGCTGCACTAATTTCACAAAAAAAAAAAAAAACCCACAAAATTGCAATATTAGATTGTGAATTATGACAGTTAAAGCCAGTGAAATAATAATTACTGTGAAGTTTACAGTTGTAGCCACAAAATTGGGGGTGGCTGTAGTTTTTCTCTCTCTTTGTCATTTAGCTCCAAATGAGGGCAAGCAATGCTGCCCATCATGAAATATTCTCTTCTAAGTCACTTTCCATGTAGACAGACACAGCTGGCAGGAGTGGATTCAATGCATATGAGCTGCCGCGCTTAAAAGAAAATCAACAGCGCTGCTTAATTATGAAGCATACTATCATCAAATGGAAGACAATGTTCTTTCTTCCCATGCACATAATAACACAGCAGTTTACGGAACAGTTATAAATAACTAAGCCATCTCTTTGCTCTGACAGCAGTTAGAAACATTAGCAAAAATGTTTCTGTTTGAAAGTAAAGAAATAATGACTGACTGGTGCAACTGGGCCCAAAGTGAGTGAGAAAACCTGTCCCACCACCATTTATACTGTCAACACTAAATTCGGACCCCGCAACCTGCAACCTCAGCAGAAATCAGAGCATGCGACGTGTTTCCAGTCTTCAACTATGTATGTTTTGGTGCGTTTCTACTGCAGCCTCAGATTTCTGTGGACCAGATGTCGTCTTCGTTGCTTGGAGCCCATCCTCCACAAAGTCTGACATGTTGGTCACACTGAGGATATTTTCTTCTCACCACACTTTAAGCCCACAGTCTTTCCACTGTTGCTCCAACATTTTTCCTCTGACCTAACTAACAAGGTGTTTCCGTCCACCGTACTGAACGACATAAAATAAGCAGTTTCAAAAGTAATCAGGTGCCACTTTATTATGTACACAGAGTTTAAGAATACAGTCAACTACAGGGACAATAATAATTCCGTGCTCTTACTTAGCTTTGTGGTTGTTTTATAAAGCTCTTGAATTGGATGACTGAACCCAAAAACTGAACCCAAAAAAAGTCCAAATTGAAGTGAAGAATAGGTAAGTTGATTTAGTTACAAATGAAAAATGAAAAAAACAAGCAAACTAAAAAGAAAAACCTCACGTGGTGCAAGACAAACTACTGCAACTACTGCTATTAATAATAATATTTATAATAATAAAATGAGAAAGAGTATTTTGTTGCCAGTCTGTCTTCTGTACCATTTCCTCTGTCGTCCACTGCGACTCATGCTGCATCGTACACACACACTCACATCTCACCATGTTGCTCATTTTATCCCAAACACGAGGCCAAACTCTGACCATATTTCATCACACATACATACACACAGGGTTACAAAAGCTCTTAGTTGTTTTTTTTTATGTTTCCTTTTTTGCAAGTCACTCATTCTCCTTGAGACATGTCTCTGTGCATGCAGTATAATGAAAAAGCCCAGGATATATAGAAGATGACACAAAATCTGCTTTGTGCATTCAGCTAATTTGTTGTGCAGGTATTTCAGAACTCTCCCTCCCTCTACAAAACCCTGCAGTCAAGTGGTAAATTTATAGATGGAGACAAATGTGGCACCTGAGTGAGTCTCTCTTCCTCAGAACAGTAGTTTTTTACATGTCAGACCAGCATTTCCTTATTTTCAGTCATCTTTTTCTCACAAGCAAGAAATTCTAAGGTTCAGTTCAGTTTTATTTATATAGCGACAAATCACAACAGACATTTTCTTAAGGCACTGTACGTAGTAAGGCTGAAACCTTTACAATATTACAGAGAGAAGAGAAACCCAACAGTTAACATAATGAGCAAGGCATCAGTGGAGAGAAAAAAAACAACAACTCCCTTTTAACATGAAGAAATCTCTGACGGAACCAGACTCAAAGATGTGTGGTCATCTGCCTCGAAGGGGAAAGTGATCGGATGGGATAATATGGTGAAACTAGTTCTTTAAGGTATGATGGGGCCTGATCAGCCTTATACATGAGGAGGAGGATTCAAGGTTGAGTGATGTATCAGAGGATTTGTCTGAAATCCTGCAGGGAGAGAACAAGAGGCCTGATTTTGTCATGTAATTGAGAAACAAAAGCAAAGGTGATTGCTGTGGAATTAGAATAGGGAGAGTGGGGAAACAACAGTTGAGATGAGGCGTATCACAGGAGGCTGGGAGAAGCAAAAGGTGTTTCATGGTTTGCAGACGGGGGGGGGGAACTGTGTTTATATTGCCACGTAGACCTTCTGTCCCCAAACAATCACATTTCATCCGTGCTTTGATCTGCACTCATTTTTCACTGATGAAGCTGGATCTTAGATATTCAGCAACTTGTCTTAGGTGACACGTTTTATTGAGACAGAGGGGTTGATTCCTTGCATAGATGTTTCCTTTTTCTCAGTGGTGCCCATGGCACAATTAGTATGCAACAAAGACACTGCAATGTGGCCACAATCTGAAAGGAGAAAATGAAAGTTGGAGAAAATATGATGTGTTTTCAGAGCCCTGGGAGAAAGGAGCTAATATGCATGTCATTCAAGCCTACTGGCGGCAGATAAAGCTGAGGGATCATTTTATGCTGGAGACTGTCTAAGATATTGGTGTGAACTAACTGACCGGATGCTGTTTTCAGAGTCAGTGACCTCCAAACAGAGATTTATGCAGAGCGGGGGAGTGAAGGAGAAGGAAGCAGTGATTCTCATTTGTCCAGGACGTCATTCAAATCAGGCATGGAGTGACACTTCAATTAACTCCCCGTCCTCAACAAAGTTTACCTTGGTCGTCAGAGAGGCACAGTATTCCGTCTCTTCCTGCAGGATTAGCTAATCATATTTCCAATCTCAGACCTGTCACCATGGTGTTGCTGTGCGGCAGCTGGTAGTCATAATGACAATCTATTCTTCAGGAAGTGAAGAGATGTTTTTCCCTCAATTTCTTCCAACCAAAGCAAGAATGCTATGCAATAACTCCCTGTCATACAGGCAGTATCTTTTCTCTGCTTTTGTGTATGTGCCTTCTTTGACTTGTTATTCGTCCTTTCATCCATCCATCTGTCCCTACATTTGTTATTCATTGTGTCTGTCTGGTTATTTCCAGGTTTGGAAACAAAAGCTTCCATGGATGCATTAGACAACATTTCCTCCAAAACTATAAATACAGAATTGTTTTTTAAAGATAATTTACTCTTTCCCAGAATTCCAACTCAGGGATAGATCACACCACAGTTATGATTCACCATCACAGACAATACTTGCACAGGGCAGCCAGCAGCAGAAAAACTCCAGGCATGACACCAAAGCTTTGTGTCTGCAAGTTTCGGCCACAGCCTAGAGAGAGGTTTTTCAGTCCCACACATTCACTTTCCTGGAGAAGAAAACTCCATTGTGGTGTTAAAAGCATTTGGATGAGGGTAAACGAAACACACCAGGGAACATCAAGATTTCACAGAAGTATCAGATATGGACCAGTGGAAACTGACGTTCCAGATGTTTTAGAAAGGCTGCTCTGGCCAGTATCACCACCCTGTGCTTCTGGAGCAAAGCATCAGGAGACAATGGAGGAATGCACGCAGATGTTTACCGTTACTGTGTGTAGGCCTAGTTTGGCTTGGCTGTCCTATGATGGATGTTATGACAGAGTGACACAGCGTCTGCCGCAGCCAAGGATGTCCACAATGATGCAGTGCATTCTCCACTGCTTGTATCAAAAAAAATACTGCATTGTAAAATCATTGTTGCAGAACAGATCAGAGTAAATATGTCATCATGTAGCGTATATGCACTGGATAATTCGTAGATGTATGCAAACTCTTATTTTTATAAAACTCTTATAAATCTTATTTTATTTGTAAATGTTTTAACTGAATTCCTACATACAGAGGTTTCATGTGTAATTATACCATGCACTTGAGGTTGTGCTAAAGACTAGTATATTGTGATCTATGTGCTATCATCAGCATGCAAAGACTGTTATCTTTCAGATAATAAGGAAGTTAACATTGTTCACTGTCGGTCATCTTTGTTTAGTGTCTTATCATGAAAAACAGACATGAGAATGATACTTCATCCAATAACTGTGAAGACATTTGACTCAAAGCCAAAATGTGTTTCGGTGAACATTAAAATCTTTAAGCTTCATCTTCTGGTTTAAGCTTTTTATGCCATTGTATTTCATAGATATTAAGTGCACTTCCCATTTCCCCAAATGTGCAGAAAGTGTGCATTTGCCACTAGAATTATGACACTTTTTAGTCCATCTTTATGGCACCTACAGTATTCATAACTGCAATAATAAGTCACTTAACAGTGCTCTCTTATTGTGCACATCCTCTTCTTTATGGTTAAAACATTCACATTAATGTTACCCTTAAAATAACATTATCCTAAATTATTTTACACTGTATATCTCAAGGAAGGATAGCATGACAGAGATCAGGTGGGTGATCCTACCATCTTTCACCACTATTATGTTCTCTGCTGTTGTTTTTAAATGTGCTTTATAAAAAAAATTGGATTGGATTGGATAATCATGAAGCAGCAAATGTAAAGATGTTTTGTTCATTCAAATAGTGTTAATTTGAAAGAAATGATGTAAAATTATGATACTCCATGTGCACTGTTAGAGTCAGCTCAGCTGAAATTTAACAAAGCCACACTTGTAGTTTTATAATTATTTTGCCTCTTGTCACTCTTATTCAGGTGCATCTTAAAATTAGAATTAGTCAATTTTGCACACACACAAATTAGCAATAGTGCATTTACCCCCATCCTTGTTTTACACACCAGTAGTGAACATAATCCAGGTGCTGGAGCATCAGACAGCACTTATCTGCACCAGTGAAGCAATGAGGATTGGATGCCTTGCTCAGGGGGCACCCCAGCCCTTGACCACTCTTGAGATGTGAACCGACGACCCTCTGGTTACCAGCCCATTCCTTTCCTCTTGGCCATGGGCTGCCCCATTACCTTACTGCTCATCCAACAAGAGGTCCTAACTGGCATTTTGAAAATGTGTAATGTAAGAAATATTACTGATTATTTAAAGGATCTTCAAACGCTTCAATAGGGTTTGTACTCTCTCAGAATCCAACACTCGTCACTGAACATCAAGCAGCTCTCCCGTGTTAAGACTCACATATAAGGCTACGTTATCAAAAGGTGACGATGAGTCACACAGACATCCAATATATTTCTTTTTTTCCCCATCAGAGTCAAGGTGTGATGTGGTGTGTGCAACACATGCTTATTCCCAAACATAACAAATATATCCTTATGTGGTAGGACAAGACTCCTCCATCATTACACACTTTCAAAATATGCTTCCATGGTCATGAATATGAATTCAATGCTCCATAAAGAGATGGCTCTCAACAACAGCTTCCAATAAGAATATTCATACTGTATATCAACTGAGACATGCATGAATAAATATAATTGAGTGACACAGTGCAAAGGCATAACAGGAAATGAGAGTCAGAGAGAAACACTGTATGGAGATGAGGAGATGAATGCATTAAGAGTTGTGAGCTGAATATTGAGTGGTGTCTGAAAAAAGTAAGGAAAATAAAATAAAACAATGCAACAGTTGTTAACTGTTGCAGTGCGTGGCCTTGATTTCAATTTATTACTACACTATAATTATGTTCATTATTTCCATGAAACCTGCCTTTTTCATTGCTTTACCTTTAAATGTGGGTGTGAGAAACTGTATCAGAATGGGGTAAGTTGTATGTAATTGAATAAGTGATATTATACGAATTATAATTCAATCAAAGCACTTACATGTGGTTTCTTCAGACCAGCCTTGACCAAAGTTGTGTAAACCTCTCCCAACCTTTAATACCCGCATGCAACATGTTGTGTATGGAATAAATGAGGAAATGGAAAACAGACAGTATGATTTATAAATACAATTTATAACTCACAGATGCCTGCATTCTATCTGGAATAATAAAACACTTTGACTGCTGCTCTTCCTGACTATAATACAGGGTATCCAGGTCTTTGTGACAAATCCAGCACAATGGCCAATTAAAACCATCCCAGTAGCAGAACTGCAAATATGCCATTCCAGACTTAACACACTGCCATTAAAGTCCCACAGCATCGCTATAAATTCTAAATGTATTATAATATCTACAAAATAACACCATGAATGTGAAATAAAAAGAAAATCATCTACCTGCTGCACTGTGACAATCTTTTATATACTTAATTATTTATAATACTTGTTGCAATTCTCCAAAAGGACACGGGATAAATGAGACAGCCATCACATGCACACAGACACATACAGTAGTTAAAAGCAAACATGTCTTTGGCCCAATTCTTCAGTCTAAGGCAAGAGGGTATTTTCATACCTGAGATAATGAACATTTTCTTTAGTGATTCTTGCAGATTTAGGCATGAAATTTCAAACACATTGACCTCCTCATCAGCTCTGTGTCAATTTCAGTGGTTTTCTGTCCCACATGTGTTGCTCAAGAGTGACATTATTATTAATGTGTACCTCAACATCCACAATTTAACAAAAAGAAGCTCTAATCAGGCCAACTTATAAAAAAAACACTTAAACCTGTCCTTAAAGCTGCTTAAAATGTCATTAAAGTACGTTATAAATATTTTTTTAAAAATTGTTTTATATGAATGCTAACAAATGCTATATCAGGTAAGTTAAAGTAAAATGTTTTTCTAATATAATAACATTTTTACACATGAGAAGCGATGAGTCACCTCTTTAAGATGAGCTTCCTATCAGTTTTCAACTTTTCAGCAACAAGTTTTCAGCATTATTTTACTAGAAGGAAATTTGAAAATGTTAAAACTACAGAGGGGCAACACATCCGGTAGCAGAACATTGTCAGAACTTCCCTCTGGTGAGATGAAGAAATGTAGAGTTTATTTATTCATATTTGATTGAATTGTGTCTGTATATCCATTAAACTGATTACAGAAAGCACTTAGACACCTCAACACTCCATTGCCTTGCCTACTTTCCCACTGTGTCAAAACACCCAAAAGTGTCATTCATTATAATATTGAGGATTGAGGATCTAATATTGAGGATGTCTTCACTGCAGTGTTTGTGGGTCCAGTTCTGGTCATGTCAAACCTTGCCATGTCTGCGTGTATCCTCTCACACAGTAGGTGAAACCAGTTTGACCGCAGTGCGGACACAGTCCAGTTGCACAGAATATGCTCTTGTTTGTGTTTTGTGACACGACTACATAGAAAATGATGTTTTGGTGCATGCAAAGATGCTTGTGAACCAGCCTTTATATAACCAGGGTTGAGATGACCTGTGGTGGTGGGGCCCAACTGAAAATATTTTCATGGGCCCCAAAAGTACCGGTGACAACCCTGCATTCTACTCGACAGAAATCATATTTCAGTGTAAGTCAGTATAAAGAGCATTGCCAAGTACAAACATATTGCAATGGCTTTTCACAGTCACTGTTTGAACAGGCTTCATTTTACAGTAAGTAATGCGTTAACAGTAACCGTGGTAGTTTTACAGACAGTTCCATAGGGGGCCATAAAGGGTACAACTGTCTCCCACAGGAAGGATTTTAGAGCAGATGGTTGCCTGGGTGTGCAAGCTGGGTGGCAACCCTTCCTGCCCTTTTTTGTCACCCTGGCATCACGCAGCTCCTTCGTGAAGAGCAGCTGACAGCAATTCACCCACTCATATGCACAGACACTGTGTAGCAGCTTGTCCTTGATGTAGAAAAAGACAGATTAGAAACAGATTGTGGAGGAAGATTCGGGGATGTTTTAAATCACTCACTTTCAAAATTCTCCATAGTCTATAGTCAAACATCTGTCCCATCAAGGTTTCAAGTATTGTAATTCAGTGGCAGGCTTTTGACAACCTTCATCTCCAGGGATTCCAACTTTTCTTGATTTTGGTGGGGTATAAGCAAATTTTCCAATTTCTAATTTTGGTGGCTTGAATTATCGTTTTTCAGACATAAATTTGGCAAACACTGTGGGAATTTTTTGTAAGTCCTGTTTTTCTTGGTGGGTTATAATCAGGGTTTATTTAGAAGACAATGATCTCAACTACTCTATCTTGATTGTTATCATCCAGTTTACCCGTGTTAACCATTCCTCTTTTTCTCAAAAATCGTCACATTTTCATTTGTCACTGTGAACTACCACCTGCTTCCCTTGTCCTCACCAGACATTTCCTTTGTGTCATGATGGACTTCCCCTTCCTGTCCTCGTCATCCACCAAAACCCAGTTCTTTCTCCTCATCACTATTAATGTCCTCGGTCAGCAAAGCTTGGAGGCCCATGAGCCACATGTTTAAAAAGCAGTTTACAATAAGCGTGACCTACACAAAACGTTATACAGCCAGTGTAAAATAAGTGTTGATGTTTTGAATATACTCTTTCTAATTCTGCCTCACTAGTTTTCTTGCGTCTTGTTCTGGCTGGTTTCTAATGTATTCTGCCCCTGTGGTGGCCTCTTGCCAGCCTCTCTCTCTCTCTTCTGTTTTTTAACAATAGTGAGGGAGGAGGTCACTTGATGCCTCTTCTGCACTTGACTCAGCTTTCTTTCACTCTCTTCATTCTTTGATATGCTGTTTTCCCAACTCTTTTCTTCTGTTCCCACTTCTTCTCCCTCTCTCTCTTGACAGCCCCCCCAGCCCTCTGGGTAATGTTGCTCTTCCAGGCTGTAACTAAGTTCTCTCTTATTCTCTCTCTCCCTCTCCCTCTTCCTCCTTCCCCCTCTCTTTCAGATGAAAATAGCAGATATGGGACACATTACAGAGGGCGGGTTCTTTAGAGGACGATGTGATCTCATGCAAATGTACATCACACATCAGGAACATCTTGTACGTACACTGACCGGCCACTGGATTAGGTACACCTGTTCAACTGCTTGTTGATACAGATATCTAATCAGCCAATCACATGCCAGCCACCATGTCCAATTAAGACATAGTTGTAGTCAAGACTAAAGTTCAAATTGAGCATCAGAATGTGAAAGAAAGGTGATTTAAGTGACTGTACAAGGCTCGTTTATTGGTGCCAAATAGGCAGATCTGGTTATTTAAGAAACTGCTGATCTACTTGGATTTTCACCCACAGCCACACCTGGTGTTGACAGAGAATGGTCCAGAAAATGAAAAAAATATCCAGTGAGTGGCAGTTCTCAGGATGCAAACAAATTGTTGGTGCCAGAGGTCAGAGAAATTGTCAGACTGGTTTGAAACAACACCTCTCTAAAGTAACCAAATCAACTTGTATCTACAACCAGTGTACAGAGTAGACCATTTCTTAATTGACTACACTTTGAACCTTGAAGCAGACGGGCTTCAGCAGCAGCAGATCTCACCAGGTGCCACTCCTGCCTCTTTATTAGGTGTCGTGTGTACTTCACATGGTTAGTGTACATGAAAAGTCCAAGTACCATTTATGCAACAAATGTAAAGAAGGGATGTTGTGGGTGAAGAGCAGGTAGTGCACTAACATAACCATGTGCTGCCTTCCACAATGAATGGTCCTTCATTGCAAACTTGTAAAAAAAAAATAGACCTTGTGTTGTGCGCAAGGGCACTCTAATCTGTAATATTATTTTGCGTCACAGCATTAAAATGCACACCAATGACAGACCCTGACCAATAGAGTGCTATCTTTATGTTTTCATTCTTTCACTAAGTAAAACCTTCAGTTCAACCTTGAGGCACTTAATTTTTTGCTGTTTAGCTCCCTCCTTTCCTTTTTATCTTCATACTATCCAGAGTATAATCGGGAGCCAGCAGCTACTGTGACTGCAGCTCCATATACTGTCTGTGGAGTCAGCAGAGGAATGTGCCATCAGGTCCTGATCGACCTCCTTTCAACCCCCCTCCACCCCTCCATCCTGGTCCTGGACCCTGCTGGCGGCCATGATGAATGATTCATCCTCTCAGCGAAAAGAGCTGACTCATCACTGCATTTCCGCTCCATATTTCCAAACTGGGCAGGAGCTAAATGGCTTTACCAATAGTCTCCTCGCCACCTACAGCTACCTTCTTGTTCGGCTGCCGAATATGCAACTATCAAAATGTATTGCTGCACTTTGAGTTGAAGCCATGGCATCCAGTTCATCTTTTTTCAGGCAGGCCCTAATAAATGCAGTGTTGGCTCTGTATAGTTTTTAAAAGAACATGCTGCCTCATGAGGTTATATCTTAATTCAAATGAGGCCAGAGTTGAACAATCCATAGTCCATATCCAAGTTTGCACCAGCTCTATCTGTCTCTTTACCAGCCGTCTCTGTGTGCCTGTCATGCTGGGTGCACATGAAAGCACACGGCGATCAAAAATAAGTTTCACTCCTAACACACACCAAATGCACACCCACATAAGCCAGTCTTATCTGACCTGATCCTTCATTTAAACATCATCTTAAAAGTCAAGGTCACTAAAGAGTCGAAAATCTGACTGTAGTCAGTGTCTGTCTCTTTGAAGATATTGGTTTGGAAGACTTGGTGCACACAAATATTCAGATACTCAAGCTCACAGTGTGACATTCGGAGATGAAGGACATTTTAGTTATGCTCTGCTGCAGTGGGCTAATGGTCAGTAACAGATTTATTTTTGTCTATGTGTGAGTGTGTGTGTGTGTGTACATTAACAGATTAACTGGTTATGGTTAAAGTTAGGGATAATACTAAGTTTAGGCTGTCCACATTCATTTTAATGACACAATGTATGTGTGTTCGTGTAACCAATGGGGACTCATGTCCGTGTGGACAAATTACTGAGCTCCCTGTGGGTCAACACTAGCTTTTAGGGTTTAGATTGGGATTAGGCATTTACTGTGATGTTCCATTTAAGGTAAAGGGCAAGGGAAGCATTAAGTCAAGGGGGGTGTCCCCTACATGGACAGTGAAACAAGTGTGTGAGTGGAGTGAGTGTGTTGGTGTGTGGGCTAGGTGAGGGTGTTTGTCCTTCACTTCATTCTGCAGCAGTTATTATGGACATTTGAAATTCTGTGCCTGCTTCTAGACTGAGCGGGGGATTACTCATCTGCCTCAAATATTGTGCTTCTCGGTTGGGCTTGGCTTAGTTGCTGACTTAATGAGAGTGGAAGGCTTTGTTGTTGTGAATTTCTTTATTCGTCCAAAAGAGGAGGAAAGGTGCTTCACTGAGGAGAAAGGAGGGAAAAGGGTAGTTACTCTCAGCTGCTTTTCCTGGTGAAAAGGAATGGCAACTAATACCTGAGGGCACTTCCTTATCTGCAGCCTGTCAACACAGACAGGCTATATCATTCACCCGGGGCTTTACTCAATGTGAGAAAGCCAACCACCAATGGGAATAAGCCCTTTCTTGAAAACAGTGGTGTTCTATCTCTTACTGTGACTCTGTAACCTTTATCATACAGTATTTATGGAGAAATGGCTCCTCACACTGCCAAATGCTGAGACTCTCTTTCATTTCCTGATTTCAAAGCAGGGCTGAGATGTTCTCAGAGGCTCAGAGGAAACAGGATGAGATGAGGATACAGGAAATGCATTGTGGGACAAAGATGAGATTATGGGTTGGGGAGAGAAGATCAGGTTGAGATTCAAAAGATGTGCTGACTGCAGATGGTGTTATTAATGTGTGTGTCTCTGAGATTGTTGTCCTCGCACACTTTTGCGTTGATCCCACATTGAGGGATGATAGTTGATAGTTGAAAGCAATGCTCCTCTATCCTGTTTTTGTTGCACACAAATGTGAAACAGAAGCTGGGAATCACTGTGTGATACCACGGGACTCAAATATTTAACTAACACTGGGTCATCTTAAAAAAAAAAAAAGTGACTGATTCTTGCCGATAAGATTAATAAGTGAGAAAAAGTTATTTAACACAAAGTATGAGAGGCAAGGGTGAGATGGTTTGGTCATGTGCAGAGGAGGGATAGTGATCATTTTGGACAAAGGATGTTGAAGATGGAGTTGTGGGGAGACGGCAGAGAAGGATCATGGATGTTGTGAAGGAGGACATGAGGACAGTTGGTATGATGAAAGAGGACACAGGGGACTGGGCCAGATGGAGGCAGATCATCTGCTATAGCAACCCCTAAAGGGTGAAGTCAAAAGAAGAAAAGGAACAGGATGAGGTGTCTAAATTTTCATTGGGCAACCAGGATTGGACTCTTTTCAAAGAAAATGACCTAAAAACAGAGCTGAAACTCCAAAGCAAACCAAAAATAACTACATCTTTAGAACAACTAAAACCACATCCATCGTAACTCATTGTCCTTCACATGGAGTTGAGAAATTCTTAAGTTAAAACAACATACTCTAAACAATGCTCTTTGTTGATGAACCCAGGGGATTTTCCTTGAGGGATTCACTAAAGTGTATATCACAAGAAGAAATCAATGACCTTCTGTGGGAGGTGAAGAAATTCTGCGGTTGACTTCACAGCCCACTAAATAAGCAGCCACAGACAGATGATGGTAAATGAGTTGGAGAAAAGATAAAATATTTGGTTGCACTCCTGTCTCATGAGAATGGAGTGATTCAAATATATAGAGTGCACTCGCAGGTGTCCTTCTTCTACTAGAGGACAGAATCCATAAACAAAAAAGATGACAATAATCTTTTATCTACTATGACTTTCTCTGAAATGCAATGAAGAAATAAGTCACAATATTCAGCTGAAAGTCAGTTTAACATTCATTGAAAATATGACTATTTCTTATTAAAAAAATTCCTCTATGGGTCTTATATTTGACACTGGCTGTGTTTTTGGGACAGAAATTACATCCTGGCGCTTTCAGTTTTTTTTTTTTTTTTTCTTCCTTCCCAAGTCTATGTCTGCTTCCTTCCATTCTCTCTCTCCCTCTGTCCTCATCTTGCAGGATGCAGGATCCAGATCCAGTTTTGATTATTATTATTATTATTATTATCAGTAACAATAATACTGCTGTCATTGTTACTATGCTCTGATTAAAAGTTCATCAGTATAGTTTCTCATCAATAATGTTTGCTGCTGCTTGTATAAATGACACTGTAGTTCTATAAACATGACATAACTGATTCTAAACTTGATTGTAAAGGTTTTGGCCTTATTATGTACAGTGCCTTGAGATAATGTATGTTGTGATTTGGCGCTATACAAATAAAATTGAATTGAATTGAATAATTCAAAGTTGTCCAGAGAGAAACAGGAGAAGGCAAATGTCTGAAAATGTCTGCAGCTCTTGTTAGTCATCAACCTTTTCCAAACCCTGACTTGTCTGAACTGATCTTCTCCAGATCATCTCCTCCACCTCCAGAAACCAGGAACAAATCTAGTACATTTTATATCAAATTCTTTAAAAAAATATATATTCAACTAGTTTCATTCGAAGAACAAAATGTCAAACCACCAGAGGAACAGTGATTAGGAGACTGAAAGGTCAGGCTGTCATCCTCTACTGAGATCATGAATGTACAAATGTTCGGTGTCTGGCCTTGAGTAGTAGACTGTGATCTATTGACAGATAACACAATCTGTTATTTTTGAATTTCATAATATTTCTCTTTCAACTTTGAAGCACTTTAGGCTACTGTAAAAATAATACAGGGCAGTTATGATGATAGACGTGACATAATATATTTAAAGTGGAGGGGTTTATTAGAAAAGTCAAAACTCTTCATGAACAAAATATGTGAAATGTATAGAGATTAGAGTTCTACTCTAGAGTCATAGATAGTTTTTTCCCATTTCCCTATGATACTCTATCCATCATTTCATAGTAACACAGAGTCTGGAGGTCTATGTCTGATAATGACAGTAATGATGAAGTATTGAGGACCTGTAGTCTCCAGAGTTCTGTGTGTCTCACATCCTCTTTCTTCCCACTCTGATGTGATTGGTCGCTGAGTTAATTGTGGAGGTCACGGATGGATTGGGAATTGAACTTCTTCCTTGGAGACCACAAAAACTAGATCACTCAGAAGGAGATGGCATTATAAAAAGTGAACGATTGCTACAATAATAAAGACAGCATGTGGACCATGTCCTTTGTAGAACATCATACAAAAAGAGATGAGTGAAAGTCACACAAGTAATAATGTTTGAGCAAACCCTACTACTAATTCACCAAAGTAAATGAAGGAGTTTCAAATGAACTTTAGTGTTAATGCATACAACTGTGTATTTGATGAGATGCCTGGAACAAATATTCTGAGCATAATTTTGTGTATTTTAACAGTCTATAATTTTAATTTTAATTTCAAAAAATCTGATTTGTAGTGACATTTGGAATATTAGATGAATTAGATGTTTGAACACAATTCTCTAGAGGTTATACGCGTAATTCAATTACTGAAAAGACAGTGCAGGATGTGCAAGGTTGAATATGCAGCTGAACCATTTGGACAAATCATAATAATTTAGCACCTAATTTCAGTATTTTGAATGAAAAGGTGGTAAGTGTGAAAATTTTAAGATTTAAGATTTTAACAGCTACTTAAGTCTTTGGTGATTTAATTGTGTTTTACAGATTTGAAACCAAGTATCTACATTAACCATTTAATGGTTAATAAATAAGTAAAGTAAATTAAGTTACATCCTATATGCAAAATCATTTCCAGTCACAATAACATAAATATTCCACCTCATTGGATACATCAGTGCATGTTACTGAGTTCCCATTCTTTGATCCTACCCAGGCCGAGTTGGGTTAATCCAGGTATTGTCTGCATGTCCATGTCTGTATTGATGCTAGGCAGAGTTCCTCCAGAAATATGAGCACAAACCTGTTCCCGGGGTAGTGAGGATTAATGATTGAAAACAAGTGAGAAAGAGAGAAAAAAAAACAACTATAAATACTGATGCTTCAGAGAGCTGGGATCAGGCTGCAGCTGTGCACATCAATAAGCATCAGTCTGGGCTGAAAAGTGAGTATTTCTGCTCTGTTTTAATCTCATCAGTGTGCGTCGTTTTGAAGATAAAACTTACAGTAAAGTTTTATCTTCAGCCTCAGCCATACTGTATATTCCCAGATCACCCTCACAACATGTGTAGGTTTACAGATCTACAGGTTTACAAAACTACCTCACTCCAAACATCTGGTGGTGATCAGTTGCTCCAGTCTTGATTCAAGTGTCCAAGACAACCATCTGCAGATCTGATGAGACCTTGACGTTGATAATTAAGTGCTGATCTCTTTTTCTGTATGTAAAGGGACAGCTGTAGATCCATGGTAACCGCCATGTTCATTTTGTTCTTAATGTTCAGTGGAAAGGAAAAGCTTTTGCTTTAAGGAAAGGTCCGTGAAGGGCTCCTCCTTTTTTGGACTAACAATCGAGCACACATTTCTCTTCTGTCCCTGATGAGGTTGACTTAAAGAGCTCAGGTTTCCACTCTGCCCTCTGAGGCTGTGAGTGGCAGCTGGGAGCTTCATCAGTCTAAGTTGAAAGGAGGTTCTCTTCTTACCACTGTCTCTTCAATTCCCTGGGAAGTGGATACTGCTTTGTCTAAGTCTATGGAAGAGTCCACGCTAAGCTGATGTTTTCAGGTTTATTCTTTCAGAAAAAATAATATGTTGTCCGTGTCAAGCTGAGCTAAAGCTTCGTGGTGTAGGTTCCCGCTTTTTGTTGATGGTCAAATTTCATCAATTGAAAGTTCCAGCATCATGATCAGGCTGTTTCAACTTCAGTGGACGCAGCCATTGTCTTGACATTCTTCACTTGATAAAGTGATGAGAAGGTCCACCTTATTTTATTCTTCAAAAATACAGCGTGACATTATGCAATGCAGTCATGTAGGGCAATTTTTATCAGAAGGCATGGAAATGTCTTGTCTGTGTATTTTTGAATCGATGCCGCCATGTTGTCCTCCTTTGTTGGATACGTTTCACAAATACAGCTTGATTGCAGTTCTTGTGTGACATGATACTGTATCTCTGTAGCCACCACAGTGCCTAAAAAGTAGGTGTATTCATTCGTTTGGTTTGTAAAGCCAAATGAGAAACATCCTTCCAGTTTGTCCGTTAAAAACTGTTTTGCTCTCATATAAATCAAAAGTCTATGTCTAACAGGCCTCTGGGTTTTGTCTTGGACTCAACAGACCAACAATTCTCTTTCACCTGGTGTCCAGCTTCTGTCCTCGCTCAAGTCTGGACACATTCTTCACCAGAGGCAGGTTAGTCTCATTGCCAGGTTTAGCTGGAGTAGTAACAGATGGTTGCTGGAGCAAGTCTCCCTCTTTCACTTCCCTCACTCTGGCTCTCTCCACACAATAACCCCACTGCCGTTCTCATGGTAACACTATATGCCAAGTCTGAAGGATTGGATTTTTTACAGGACATACGAGCTCAGTGCTGTACCAGAGGTGGACCCTTAGCCCTTGCTGTCTTTCTCCTTCTCCCCTGCATCTTCATTTTTCTTTCCATCTCCATTGAATGTTTCATTCTTTCCTCCTCGCTGCCCCAGGATTCCTTTGTCTCCCTGATCCGGCTCCTCCTCCCCTCGGCTCATCTGTCATTGCTCCTTGTTGAGTCAACAGTTCCTTCTCTTCCTCCTCCTGGCTTTGTTTCATCATCCAGAAATCCCTAACATGACTGGGCTATATCAGTCAGCAACTATGAATCTAACCACCTATCTAATCTCCTGTGCTGTATCTGATGTGCTATTGTTCTTCTATTCCAGGCAGCGCTGATAGTCATACCATATGACTGATGGTTTCAGCTCTGGGTATAGTCTCTCACCTTAAAAAAATGCCACATTTCTTTTGTTTGAAGGTTCTTACAGTGAGGCTGGGTTGAGTGTTGAGTGCACAGACACATACAACACACTTATTAAGGATATTAGGTTTAACTAGCCACGGCACAGTGTAGGAAAGGCAGCCAGCTGTTCTTCGGACCAACTTAGATTTCTAGAACAGTGGCCATCTGTGGCACGCTGATTGATATGACCCATAGTGAATTCATAACATCTACAAATCAAATGCATGACCACACATGGACAGCGAAGGCTCACACTGCCCAGGAAATTCAAATCACGAGAGTTAAGAAGCTGGCTTTCTGTGTGTCTTGCCATCTTTCTGTCCACAAGGTGAGCCTCTCTCTACCTCCCCCTTTCTTCTTTCTTCCTCTGACGACATTGTAAATGGAATGAGTCTGGTTGCATTGCTGTATTACTGCGGGATAAAGTATCAGTGCTGGTAATCTTCCGTGGATTAATGGCTTCTTCTTTATCTGCTGCGGCTGCTCCGCTCAGATGTCTGGCTGGGCCAGGAGCCTCCTGCTGGAATACTAATGACAGACAGACAGACCGTTCCAGCTCTCACTGTCCCCAGCCTCATCCTCAGCCTTAGCCCTGCCCACGAAAGCTGTGTAGGACTATGACTACGTGTAAGTGGAAGAAAGGGAGCACATGTGTGTGAAGTGCATGTGCATGGAGATAGAACAATCCCACAGCAGAGGACACATAGACAGAGTCCCTCTTTCTCTCTGTGTGTGTCTTTAGATGTGTGTTTTGCCCCCAAGACCCTGTCACCTCCTTTTGTGAGGTAGCCGCTGTCCTCCTTGTCCTGGCTGACACCTGCTTTGCATACAGGAGGGGCCAAGTGGAGAGGAGGGGAGGGACAGCGACGGTGAAATGAGGGTCCCCCAGGATGTGAGAGAGAGTGATACACACAAGGAGGGAACAAGGGAAGGAGAGGAGAGGAGAGGAGAGGAGAGGAGAGGAGAGGAGAGGAGAGGAGAGGAGAGGGAGGAAGAGATACAGCAGATTAGCAGAAGAAAACAAAGCAGGCTGATTGAGTGAAAGAGAAGAGATGGAACAATGGGAAATATGGACAGATCCCAGTAACTGGACCACACAACATCATCACTATTCTTCTGAGCAGATCCACTGACAGACTCTCATTTTGTTGTAAATAACCCGCTGTAGGGTGTAGTTATTGTGGTGTGGTAACTCCAGTTCTACTCCCTTAGCAAGGTCACATTTACCCCACACAGACCCTGGGCTAAGAATATCCAGTAGGTCCTTTATGGCAAAGAAAAAGACCAACACTAAACACCATCTGCTTCCTCAGTGAAAGAAAAAAAAGAAGAGGAGGAGAAGGAAAGAAAGAGGAGGGGGAGTGTCAGAAGCACACCATGTACCAACTACTGACCATGCTTCTGTGAACAGAAACACAGAGAACAAAGGAACTCTGTACAGCCTGAGATCACCACATCTCCAAGATGGAACTGGTACCAGAATGAGAGCAGAAGCACCAACTGACAATTTTTAAAAAAAATTAATCTAATCACCACCATAAGATGATGCTTATCTGAAACATCATATTAAACAGTCCTCAAGAAATGTCACTAAATTACCTCACTGACAGAAGATGTAATTAAAAAAAATCTTTAGGGTACAAAAAACAATTCCCAGAAGCAGCCGAATCTTACTGACTTTATATAAATAAATTATGTCAACAGCCTTGGTTTCATTTAAAATAACACTATCACCACTATGCAAGAGAAAAGTCACCATAAAATTTAAATTAAATGTAAGCTTGAGTCTCACAGTCACAGTCAATCATATGAAGACTGAAAATTAAGCATTTGGCACAGCTTCTAAACAGAGACCATAACTTTAATCAATAATTGTCAGAGTTCCTACAAGACACAAAACCAGGGTCCAGAGTTATGAGCACAGCAGGGACAACCTTTTTTTAAGAGTACATTCCCCTGTGCGCTGTGTAGGTAAGTGGTCATAAAGTTGGAAGTAATGTCTGATATACTGAATTTGGAAAACTTTACTGTAAGATGGGCATATGGACACTATGTGTACAACTAATTCCAATGTAAATGCAACTTGTTCAAAAAGAGAATTGTATCTTTGGTGAAACACAACCACAATTCTGCAAAAGCTATTTTAGGCTTCATTTTGACATATAAAATGATATGCAAACCTGTGATCCCCATGAACTAATTCCATATTTAGTGGGTTTCTAAATCTAAATGTTTTTTTTTTTTTAACAAGTCAGATCTTGGATAGTGGTTCACATCAGCCCTCTGGTTCTGAGATACATCATGAACACAAGTCCTGACATGTGACTCCTGACTCATGGTCACAATATTTTTAATATTCTGCTCCTTTTTCCTCTCCTAACCATCCCGACAGAATCTTCTCCCGTGTGTTCCCCCAGCAACTATCTCCTTACTTTCATCTCCCTTCAGCAGATAATGAGTTTGATTGCATCACAAAAACTTTGAATTCTCTCACTATCTTTGATCATTCCCAAACAATCCAAGTATCCTCAGTAGTCATCAATAAAAAAGGGAATATTTTGCTGGCATGAAGCACTTCAAAACATGTTCAACAGTATGTTTTATGGACGCATAATCCATGGTGGACATTAGCTCAGAGAATCATAAGTGCACATGGTCTCACTAGAGATTATGTAAGAGTGCCTTGTGAGGCCATATAACATGCAGCATGTGACATCACATGAAGGCATGGCTGAGATGGAGCAGGTGCACTGCCACAAGCCAGAAGATCAGAGCTGAATCAAACTCTGATGGGAGTTTGGGCAAAATGTCAGTGACACAACTGTGTTAAACAGCAACCAGAACAACAGCAAAAAAATATATTTGGGTTTTACCACTGAACTAAATAATGGTGACAAAAATTGTCAGTGAAAACATTTTGTAATAAACAAAATACACTAGAACAGTGTAAGTAGTTAAATAAAACTAATATTATAATCCAAATTCAACACTAAATCCAAATTTCAATGACTACTGCAGTTCCAAAATTATTCAACCTCCTAAATAGAGTTCTTAATACGAACACACATTTGCGAATCACATGTTGCCTCAAGGGCTTCATTAGTTGCATCAGCTGTGCTTGAGGTAGATCACCTCAAATACCTGGATTGTTGACAGTGACATTTGATTGCATAATTAAAAATATGGCCAAGTCATGAAAATTGTCCCAAAAGTTCGGAAAATATCATTGCAATACAAAAAGATAGCAAAGGCACTGAATGTTCCTAGAGATACAGTTAGAAGCATAGTTTGCTTGTTTAAAGTTGAAGGAACGGCAGCTACTCTACCTTACCCTCAGAGTCCTGACAAGGCAGGTGGTCAAAAACCCTCGACTGACTGCAAAAGACCTGCAGCAGGACTTTGTGGCAGCAGACACTGAGGTTTCAGGTTCCACAGTGAGACGCATACTAAACTCTGAAGGGCTCAATGCTCAAACTCCAAGACCTACACCACTACTGACCCAGTAGCACAAGAAAATCGGCTCCAATTTGGTCAAAACTATATAGATAAGCCAACGAGGTTTTGGGATCCCGTTCTGTGGGGCAATGAAACAAAACCGGAACTTTTCGGGCCTATGGATCAGTGGTATGTCTGGAGGAGGAAAAAAGCAGATGCAGAAAAGAACCCCCTGCCTACAGTGAAGCATGGCGGTGGCTCAGTGATGCTGTGGTTCAGCTTTGCTTCTTCTGGCACTGGAAACCTGCAGCGTGTGGAGGACAAGATGGGTTCAATCAAGTATCAGGAAATCCTGGGAGAAAGCATACTTCAAATTCCATCAAGGCTTGGTTTCAGAAGAACTCCTGGAAGATACTAGAGTGGCCATCACAGTCGCCTGCCTTGAACCCTGTGATAGTTGCAGCACGAAAACCCAAGAATATTAGTGAACTGGAGGCCTTTGTCCATGAGGAATGGACTAAGATTCCTCAGGAACGCTGCCAGATGCTGGTGTTGGTGGTGATGCATCACATTTGCAGAAAGTCATAAGAGCAAAGGGTATACTAAGTACTAAAGATGCTTGTCATGAAGGGGTTGAATCATTTTGATACTGCAGTAGTCATTAAAAGTGTCATTTTGTGTTGATTTGGAGAAACCCCTTGTAATATTAGCTGCGTTGAGCTATTTAAAATGTTCTCGTTTGACTTGTTTATTGAATAATTGTGATTGCAACTGTATGTATATCTTTGTGAGGACCAAATAAAACCACACCAGGTTGCAAGTTGTCATGTTAGGTCACATATAAAAAGGGGGTGTTTACGTCTTAAGACCGGTTTTCAGGATTAAGGTTAGAATTAGGTGTAGATTAGGGTAAGAGATAGGGGCTGGGGAAAGCACTATGACCATGAGCATCCACCCTAAGACTGCAGTACAACCGCACGTGTGTGTGTGTTGTGTCTGTTGAGTTCTTTGTGCCTTTGTTGCCATTCTGTGTCACATCAGTACACAAAAGCACACACACACACACATACATGTATCTACATGTGAGCTGACCCCTTTTCTCTACTTTGAATGTTCTCTATTTATTTATAATTATTTATTATAAGAATGAACCCCATCCAAAACTTACATTTATTTATTTTATGAATACTTGATTATTCTCACTTTGTTTTAAAATCTAGAAACGTACAATGAGGCAACATGTCTAAATCAGGATAATTATCTTGAACCAACAACCTACAATTTTGCTCTTGAGTACAAATGAACTTAAAATGTCCCCACAAGAGTGCTGCACTGGCTACAAGCACAGCTACAGCAGACAGCACACATGCAGGCAGCAGCCATTGGCTCTGCACAGAGGGTCCCCTCCTGTCCCCATCCCTTCTTGTCTGCAGCTGCTGGCCAGCCTGTCAGTTCCCAGGCATCAAGCCATCATCACAGATGACACCTCCTCACGCCACCAAGTGGTAGTCGCCAATCCTGCACCTCTGTTTAGCAGGGGAGATACAATACTGTATATCCCATGCAATAAAACCAAAATGTGTTCCATATTTGGCGCTCAACTCTACACACACTGGATCATTTTGGATGAGGATGAAATGAGGTGAGGTACTGTATAGTGTTTAGAAAACCTTCAAATAAAGGGGAAAAAAAATGTAATTGTTTGAACTATTTTTACCTGTGACCTAAAACAACAACAACAACAACAAAATGGGTCACAGACTCGTGCAGCTGGTGTGAGACCCTGATGACTTTAGCAGTCCTTCTCAGAAAGAAGGTCAGGACCCGCAGACGGGTTGTGGGAGATTTATGTATTAATGCATATTTTGGGAGACAAATACATTTGCTTAATTTTTTTCGAGACTTTCAACAATTGCTCAATAACACTTGCAGAAAATGAGGATGTGATTTGTTTAATCAAACATTTTTCAGAAATGTCTACGATATATTTACATATCTATTTTAAAATAAGAGAAATGTAGTAACAGAAATGTAAATTTGCCCTTGTTACGTTTTATATTCTGAGAAATGGGTCATCATGGTTTGTCATCTTTTAAACTGTGCAGGAGTTGTGTACTGTACTCTCTCCTCTTCTTTGTTTTACAAAATAGTGGAGACTTGAACTGTGACAGTGTTTATCTTTTTTGTACAATATACAGTGTATGCAGGTGTATCGAAATTGGTAGGCTAACAAGAGGATGGTGAGTTTTTCTTTCTTTTTTGTTTGTTTTGTATGGCCTTTACATATCTTGTATGTATTTTCTCATCATTATTGTCTCTATTTTTTTTTTGTCTCCTTATGTGTCAATTTTGTTTTTATGTATAGACTAACCCTATAAATCTAACCCTAACCCTGGGCATTGACATTGTGTAAATAGTTCTTTGTGTCATGTTCCTCTTTAAGTTCACTTCGAGCAAATACTAAAAATATAAGGATATGGGAACCTATATCCTATAAAGGAAATATAAGGAAAAAAATAAAAGGTTAATCACAAGAAAATACAGTACAGACTGTTTGGGAAAGACTTTACAGCATGTAGCCAAGTTGCAATGTGTATTTACCCATTTTTATTACCTGTTTAATACAATTTCATGCGAACCAAAACCCGGCCTTAATGGGGCAGAACCTAATTTCAGACGTTCTGGTTAAAGTTACAATTAAGATTTGAACTGTAGTTAGGTTAAGGTTAGGTTACTGGTAATGGTTGAGGTAAAGGGTAATGCTTTGATGAGGCTGTTCAGATGAATGAATGACCGTTTGAGCGTGTGTTTATCATGTCACCTCTGCCCGTCACTGTGGAATCATTCAGAATGCGTGTGCATACAGTATCTGTGGATTATGCCTGGGAGGAGGCGGCGTGTTTGGGTTTGTAGAGGGCTCAGAAACAGGAAGAGTTGATCTTTTTTTGTCCCACAGTTTGTTTGCCAAATCCTTGCTATATCTATGACCTCTCCTTCTGCGGGTTCAAAGTCACGCAGGAAGGTGTGCATGGTTTCACCACTGAACTAGATAATGGGCAGTCTGTGTGCACATCTAAGGATTTGTTTTCTGCACCCGACAACAGGAAAACAAACAAGTCTGAGGATAAAAGGAGGCCGAGTAGATGAGTTGTTGGGCAGGTGAAGCAGGAACAAGGAGCGGGGGTTTGAGGGCTCAGTGTGTAACTGTAGTGGGGGTCACACAGGTCTGAGTCTCATTAAGTGAATCTTTCTGGGAACTTCCAAGTTCAGACTTATCATTGTGTCACCTGCCCTCCTGTCACAGGAGGCTGTGAGAGGAAAACAGCTGCTCGTTAATGTGTCTTTCAGTCTTCCAGGTCACACGCTTCGACATTGGAGCCCGTAACATCGATGCAGACTAACTCCAGGAAATATTGCAGCAAACACACGCCTGTAATTGACATGCACAATACATGTGAAATCTGAAGACTGAGAATATTGAAAGTCAGGTAAATCATCTCAACCCGAACCTCTTTGATCATCTCTGATCATCTTTCCTTCTTTCTTAATTCCTATTCGCAGTGAAGGGAAATCACCATCTGGGGTTACATAGATGAGAACAGAGGGGATTGGAGGGATATCTCTCCAGCAGCTTTTTAAAGAGTGTGAGGTGTCAATCAGGTGCTGATGTTACCCTGATGCAATCTTTCAGCCTATGAAGGAGGTTACTCTTGGACAATGTGCTACTTTCTATCAGCTTTTTGCCACATAAAATGTGTAGGACTGTTTGATTTGACATTGTCCAATATTCTGGGAATATAGGACAATATAAAACATGTTTCGAAATGAAACTAGTTATCTGTTATTTAGTGAGCAACACCTATGTTACCTGAAATGTATAAATCTGTCCGATAACATTGGAGGCTCGATATCATGAGCAATCGTTTTATAAAGCATTCAAATGTGTTTATTGTCATGCTCTTTGATGTCATCCAACACGTTCACCAGAGAGACACAGCAAGAAGCTTTTTCCTTTTAAATGTTCATACGTTCCAAGAGTGCAAGTGGTCCATATAAATAGAATAAAATATCTGATTGTCATAGAATATAATCTCTTTTAAAAATATCTCAAAGTAGGAAATATAGCATGTTCAGTACATGGAAGCAGAATATATACAGACAGAAACATACAGATAGAGACATTCATAGATCAGCAGGTGCACAGTGCTGTTCCCAAACCCCGAGATAAAATCATCCGCAACTTGTTCTCATTATAAATATATATATTAAAAATTAAGCTACATAGTGTAGTGTCAGTGTGCAATCAGCCCAAGGATTTTATGATATTCACATTCAACAGCATAAATACTGCAGTACTTTAAGGATGGGGTGATTATCCCAGAATAAGTTACAGAGTCAGAGTCACTTTTTCAACAGAAGGCTTGAATTTTGATTCCTGAAAATCAAATAAAAAGCAAAAATGGAAGGAAAAAAAATACTATATGATAGACAGAAGAGAAAGTCCTGATATAAATAATCTACATCAGAAATGACTCCACATCCCTGCATAGAGGTGAAATGATGCTACAGGGCAGAAGCTGACTAATCTGTCTTTTTGCAGTTTGGCGTCTCTGCATTCTCCGATTCTTCTTTGGCTTTAAGTGATTCACTTTCCCTCTTGACAGGAGAACCTGGGGTGTGTCTCCCTGCTGCTCCATTCCCACTGGATTCTTTGGTTTTGGTACTGGAGGATGTCCTGCTTGTTGTGCTGGTATCAATGCATGCTTTCTGTACCTCGTCGGTGAGGGCAGCATATGGAGAGTAGCCGGTGAAGAGGGTCTTGTAGACGGCCGACTCGATGGCTGCAAACGGTGAGGTGGAGGACTGTGTCAGCATCATCCTCGACTGATAAAGAGAAAAAAAATATGTATTTAAGTGTTTTTCATTTTTTGTTACAGAGCCCACAGCTACAGAGCCTAATATTCCCTATTTCCTGGACTATATGTAATATTTCCTGGACTACACACATAATTAACAAGAAAATGCAGCAAAATTACAAACCTCACCAGCAACAGATAAATTCTGGGTCATAGGCCAGATCTTTTTTATGTGCTCATAATACAGTATTAACACTCCACATATGACAGACAGACAAAAGGCACCATAACCATAACATTTTTACACAGGTTACGTGGCCGAACAGTAGCGGTGACACACGCGACTGTGTGACAAAAAGTTTGCAGCATTCAATCCAGACGGTGACGATATATTATCTGTTATTTTTCTGACAAAAAAAATGGTGAATGCAGGTTGAATCTTAGTCATACTTATACATACAAACAGTAAAAGTGGCCTAATTTAACATCACATAATGAGGTGATGTATATACTTCTAATCACATACTTAAGCATTTCGTGTAGCTATATCACTTGTCTAGCTTAGACATATTATAAAAGCAATAACTAAATAACATTCTCTATTATTTACTTTGAAGGAGGGCTATAATATCTGCATCACTGGGAACACAAAATAACAACAGGTTGGACACAAATTCTCAATCTGATGAAATGGTGCTGCGTTAATTTGACAGATCAGAGGTAAAGGGAGCAAACAGAATGGGAGTTGAAAGGAAACATGGTAGATTTATCTGTGTCTCAGTCAAGAGCACAAGTTTCCCAGAGATGAGAAGAGGAGGATGATGCAAGCTGATGAAAATGATGCAAAAGCTGTAGCCCTATGGGTAATACCCAACTAATGTGAGTCACCACAGCTAAAAATGTAAAAGAAAAAAGAAAAAAAAAGTAAAGGAAAAAAGTAGAGGAAGGAAGGTCATTTGGAAGACAAGTCATCACAGACATTGAGGAAGCCTCGGCACCAATAGCACTGAATTAGCTGAGATCTAATTAAAAGGCACAGAACGAGTCACATCATGTATGAGCTACACAGCCTGACCAGACTGACCTTGTTGACGACGATGAAGATGGTGTAGATGAGCATCAGGTGGTGCTTCTGCAGGGGCAGGTAGTGGGTCTGCTGCAGAGCGAACAGCACCGCCCCTATCAGGGTGATCTTGGTTGGGCTTAACACACACGCAATGAGAAATGATCAGATATTATGAACTATATTCAGTGCCGGTCTCCTATGTTAATGAGATATGACACTTATATCACACCTCGCACAGAGAAGTTTCTGAGCCATAACAGTGAGATCAGGTAGTGAACACGGAGGAATGAGCGAGAAGATGAAGCCGAGCATGTTATGTTCCTGGGCCTCTTAATCTTGGTTATATTTATATTCTGAGATTCAGCTTTGTTTTCTTTCTTTTATTTACGATAAAAAATACTTCTTTTATCTTGATTTATTGATTTATTCTCCATGTGTTTTCTATTTTTGAGTGCACAAAGATGCAATTTCATCACTCTATCGCATGAGCAAAAATAAACACTGCCATTACAATATACTGTGTCTGTACTTTTCTTAATTACATTAGGATGTACTCCAGTGCAAACAAATCAACCACACTTCCAAAAACTGTTTTCATTAAAAGGTCCGGACAGAGTATAAAAATTAGTGATATCAGACTGCAGACTGTAACAAATGGAGGACACCTTGACTCACCCTCTCCCTTTCCCAAGCACATCCGTTAAGTACGGTGGCTTTGGCATTCCAAAAAGAATGTCATTCTTTTTTGCATTTGTATTGTAAACTTCAGTTTCAAAATATGCACTCTGGTTGGCTTGTTCTTTGATGGTGGCCATCATATACCAACGCCCTTGATTATTATAGTACCTGTAAAAGGTTTATTCAAAGGCTACAAAAAACAAACAATATATATTTTTGATATTTATAAGTGATTTTTCACATTAACAATTTCTGCCAATAAATGTTAAATGCTGGGCCTTTAAATTGTACATTAGGCTCCAAAGACATTATACTATTCACTCACTGTGAATTAATAATGTTCTCAAGCATGTAATTCACTTATATAAAATCAAAAGAACCCTTAAGAAAACTTACTAAGACATCTTGAGGAGCTCATTCGTCTCTGGTTTCCACACGCCTCGAACAAGCTGCTCAAAATTACTGATCAGACCACCTCCAGCACCTGGCAGTCAAGACAATTATAATACTTTAATGTGTGTAATGACATACCTGAAACTAATAAATCTAACTAATAAAACCGCAAAACCAGAAACATCTGAAATGTAACCCAGTAGCTTCTGACCTCGAGCCCAGCCAATGGCAATCATGACAAGCAGGCTGTCCTTATATTTGCCGTGAGCCTGGGTGACCCCACTGAGCACCTTCCACGTCCTGGTCACTTCCTTCATTCCTGACAGGACCAGCCTGAGAGGAGACAGGGCAGCACAGCAGTACACCAGGTCCATGGGGCAGTAAAACACCAGGTACCTGTGGAAACACACATATCGCTCTATTAACTCGTGTACACACCAGGGTAGGAAATTCACTTTTTTAAAAAAAAACAAAAAAAATCAGGGTTCTTCAAATGAAATGTAAGTCTTTTTAAGATCTTTTCAGCACCACTTAAAATTCATGTAAATGACAACAGCACATTCTATACAAAAGTGTAAGGGACATGATGGAGGATCAGTATGGATACAAAGCCTTAGAAAATAATTATGATAGACCAATATTCAATGGCTATTACTTTTTTGAAGTACACATTTAACCTTATAACCTAACTAACTACTAACTTCTAAATCAAGATAAATGTCACTAATCTGTGACATTTGTCTAATCTATAATCCTACAACACTTTTAATTGGAATTTAATAGACAACTACTGAGATGATTTTCTCTGAAAAAAATATCTTAAAACTGGATGTGCGTTTCCTATATTTTCTGGGTTATATGGTTCCAACAAAATAATTGAGAAATAATAATACTCTATGATCATTACAGCGTTGTTACACAACAAATCTAATCTGATCAGGTTCTGTGCAGTATCTTAGCTGTTCCGAAGACTGTGCTCTTGAGGACAGAGAGACTCAATTTGAAGAATACAGGATACAGCCCATAGTGCTCCTATCACCACTGAGATCACAGTTGCCTTCACTCTCCACATCTCCTTAGCTCTCTCAGCACTAGGTATTTCCTGAGCTTCTCATGTTTCTTCTTCTTTATGTTGCTGTCACTTGGGATTGCCCCATCTCTCACCACTGTCCAACTTCTGCTGTTCATCTTATGATGAACAGCCACCAGCAGTTGGTGTGTCTGGACCTGGAAGTCCCATAGGATCTTCACTTTGTTATTCTCAACCACCTTTATAGTCATGTTCCACCTTGGGTGAGGTGATCCATGTAAGTCATGTTTCCAGTGTGCAGTGATGTGCTCCACTGTCTCAGGATCAGGGCTCCTGCCAAGTGTGGTAGACCCCAGCCTCCATTACACCCGTGTGGCTAAGAGTGGCATCTGTGCTGTCCTTCAGTCCATCCCTCTACAGCCATCAGTATGTTTCTCCAATATCAGTCCCTCTGGCTCCTCTTCCCTGCTGGTTTTTCAGCTGCCTGAGGCCTTCACTTTGCAGGTCATCAGGTCTTCCTGATTTCATCTTCTTCTTATTATTATTATTATTATTATCATTATTGGAAGTAAGTGGATAGTAGCTTTCGACACCCACTTGTCCTCAACATGTATGAATTCCATGAATGAAATATTTCGGCTGAAAATCTTCACTTGACATAAATTGTACCATTTTTAGACGACAGCAAAAGGTCAGCAACACATAGAGGGCTGGATTCATTAGTCAAACAGAATTAAATACTCCCTTCATTTGTTTGAGCAGTGTTCATATAAACTATTGTATCTCATGCATGGTCTGTGAGGTACTTCATTTCTCCAGCAGAGGGAAGTGTTTTTTTTGTTTTGTTTTTTTCTGAGAAGAGTGTAACTATATCTGCCACCAGGTGAGGGCACCAAAGGCTTCCTATTCAAAGATGAGGCCTCTACAATAACCCTCTCTTGTTTTATTTAATGTCTTCTGCATGTCATTCTCCATTCACAGAAAATGAGTTAGTTCTACATTTCCTCAATGAGAGCATTTGGCGTTAAATTGCAGGGATGCACTATGAAAACCACAGTGTCATGTGTCTGTGAGGGTCTGTCACTTTTCCAATCATACTCTTCTTCCCCTTTTTAATCTACAGATTAGAATATTTTTTTATTCCTCAGGTATTTACCAGATGACTGATGCAAGCAGAATGCTGGTGCTGTTGGACAAAGGTGCTACGGGAGGCTCTGCCAGCATGATCCCCGACAATACAGCGCCACCAAAACAGAAGAGCATGGAGCTGAACCAGCAGGCCAATGGACTGACTCTGGACACCTCAAGAGCTCCTGCACAAAAATAGATACATAAATATATAAAATATTTACTATTATTATATTATATTTTATTTCTCACTTTGGTTTTGCATGTCAGAAAATGGTGAAAAATGTAGACCATTGTCTCCCAAACATGTTCTGTCTGTTCACCAGATATATTTTGTTTACTGTCATAGAGAAAATATTGGCATTTAAGAAGCTGAATTCGAAATAGATTATTGAAATAGTTGACTATTAAACAGGGGGGGGGGTATGGGAGTCACGGGACTGTGAGGAGTTTGGGAACCACTGTATTAAAGACTCCCTGGACTAGTTTCATTTATTTTCGCAGTGTACCACACTAGTGAGTGAGTGTCAACTCATTACACTTACTGTTATTTTTAAATACTGGTGTGTACCTGCGGCTCGGGCTTTAAATGACTCAGCATCACAAGCACTGCACAGTACCTCCACTGTCTTTAGGCATGTGGAAGCGGCTCATTTAGTGATGTATCTATCGCATTTCAGTAAGTAAGTCACTTGCTAAGGTCGAAGCCTGTCAAGCAACAGTTTTACGATTAACAGACAGACGTTCCTTGAATTAATAGAGATTTTACAGCACATTTTTACAGTACTTAGATTTATACAATGCCACCCATTTATCTCTCTATCTATAAAACATGAGGCAAGTAAGTAAGGCATAATTCTTAGTTATATTACAACACAAATCTCTCCACTACAATAAAGACTGAAGAAACAGCCTTTATAGATATACAGTGGAGTTGCCACAGCGGGGAGATGTGAAATACAACCCCCCACTCCCTGGAACTGTATAAACATTAACCTGCTCAGAGTTGACAGACACAGGGAAGGGAATGAGGGGAAGGTCTGTTGAGCATAGCTACTTTATTTGCCTGTGGGTCTATAGCTCAAAGTGCAGAGCAGAGGCACAAACGTTTACAGTTACAGCACTGCAGATAACGCTCAGCTGCTGGATACTCCCTCTGTGTCCACACCCTGCTTTTAAGAACCCCCAATTTGCACAATAACTGTGTGATTTGAGCATTAATTCTTCACTCTAAAAAAAATTATTTAGTGTAACCTATAACACATAGGTATAATTCTTATACTTAAGTGTACCAGTTCCATCTTGACCCAGCTGAATGCTGTACGCATATTTATTTTCCTTAAGGGGTTAGTTAACTCTGAGCCACCTGCCCAGAGTCGATGTAGCTGGACATAAGACCCTACTGGTAATCTTGGGATTACAAGCAGATTATAGACTCTTGTGGAGACATTGGTAAATAAGATTTATAGCTCTGTGTCTGTGTCTTCTGCAGACTCATGGGTTCAGCCCGTATGATTTACACCAAACTTTCCACTGAGTTTTTAAAGAATCTGAAAAAAAACATCTGACATTACCACTCCATCTACCAGTCATTTAAAAAAAGACTGGTGACTGCTATGACTTATTGTTTGGGGGTTTCTAAATGAGAGACATTTGTTACAGTATCATTCTGATTGATGCTGCTGCTAAAATAGATGGTTTCATGTGACCATTGGATTCTTAAACAGCACTTGATCTTTGAACCTAGTCAAGCTGGAGATCAAGATCTACTGCAATTCAACTACAGGTACTGTTGTCTAGTGGTTTATAAACTGAGGATATTGGAGCTAAAATGGTTCATCTGATTCATAAATTATTAATTCATAATCCATTTTAGAGTCAAATATTTAAAACAAATGAATTACACTTTTTTCCAACACAACATTAGTAACTGTAATTAATAGTTTATATATCGTGTAATATACAAGAACCTAAACTGCAGCAAAAAGAAGCATCAGAGTCATCACTTTTTCTCCAATTTCAGTGTTGCAAGAGAAAAACCGGTGACACAACCAGGCAGTTTTTATCATCATCACAGAGAGTCTGATGAAACTTAAATGTCGTGCCAAAGTTGGAGGATGAGGAAGTGTGAAGCAGCCAAACATCAGGTAGGGAAGAGCAAATTAGAAATGTTCTCACTGAGTAACACACACCCTATTCTCATTTCAAAGACTACATGAATCCAAAGCATTAGTCCTTTGTGTTTTACCCAACGCTGGCATGTGCAGTGACTTGCTTACAGTGTAAACAGGGTTGCTTTGTCATCACCTTTAGTCCAAAAACACTGCTGCAGTCAGTGTCTGAGCCTCATCCTGCACAAGCAGCAACTACTAAAGCAGGACCAATTATGTTTTTGTGATGAGGTGGAGAAGAGTGCACAATTCTTTAAGCTGATTTGGACATATCTGCATTAGAGATGCACCATTAAGCTGCACGCTAAAACAGAAAAGCGAATTAATTACACTTGGCTTGCACTGAACAATAAACCAACATCAAACTTGACAAACCAGATCCTTTCTCCAGGTTTTTCATTTCAAGGAAATACATTTACAAGTCAAATCAGACCAACACAAGCTGAGTACAGCACAGGTGTAATATGGTCTGTGGTGATAGTATTTTCTCTTCCTTTCTTTTGTTTCTTTCTTCCTTCTATTACTGAAGCACATATACAGTAAATAATATCTATTGTATGAATCATATAGTAGATGAAAAACAAAAAGCCACAAATAACAACATCTTTACAAATGAACACACCTAAAGGGGACAACTGAGATAAATTATATAGCCTGGTCAAAAACAGCTAGTTAAGTCTCACCCATTATACACACAGAAAATTATAACAGCTTCTACTCCTCTACCTGGAACTCAAGAACACTCCATTCTCTTGTACTGCATGTCTCTTCTTTGCTCTGACTAAATTATCTTACCCTGCACCACCTCACAAGCAGATTTTTCCTTTTTATCTTTATTACAACTCTGCTCTCTCTTCTTCTCTTTGAGCAGTCATTAAAGGCAGAGCTCGATGAGAAATAACAGCATCTTATCTTTGGTTATTTTTGGCTTTCGAGAGAGGACCACTGACATATACAGTAAAAGCACTGCTTCTCTTCCATGAAACTGGCCTCCTGCTTCCTGTACAATCCTCTCACACTTACAGATTTGGAAGTGTGCTTCAAATCACTTCACAGTAAAAGTATGGTGACACTTGTGAAGCGCTGAAATAACAATGTTCTTGATTTTTTTTTTTTTTTTTGCAAAGAGCACTGAAGTGACATGTGTAGCTCAAGGACTGAGCGCCCAGAGTAGATGCACTGCAGCGCAGGAAGGAGACATTAACACAGGAAAGACAAAGGAAAGGAGGGTCAAACGGTTCATAACATTCCTTTCCTTTTTGGGGAAAAGAAGAACTGGAGCTCACAGCATAAGTGCTTTTCTTTGTCTTGACTTTTATTTGAGCCGCACTGAACTTCTCTTTTGGTACATTAACAATATGGTAATAATTTGTAATAGATAAGTAAGGAGGAGGAGGAGGATTAATCTCAACATCATATTGTGGTAAATACTAATTCTGATTCAGAAACATGTTAATGTGATGGTTGTACACTGATGATAAGCTGCAGTTATTGTCATTACCAAGTTTTACCTGGCTATTACTTTGGAAATTACTGAAGTATTGTCTCCTCATTACCGCATTATTACCATTGTTATCATAAAGATGGAAACTGTATTACAAATAAGCTGGTATTACCATAATACTACCTCCAAAAATATTACCATATTATCACTGTGTTATTACCGCAATGTAATGGACGTGTTCAAACACGGTATAGGGAACTTCACCGAGCACATTCACGCATAGTTACCATCTCAATCTGATACTACGGACATGATTGTTTCCGTGGTAAATATCTTAACTCTGTCGCCATCTACACAAACTCAGAGTGAGAAAATATGCAGATTTGATGTTATGTTTATCGTTCAGCTACAGATAGATGAAGTAGAGGACAAAGGGTTAAAAGATCACAGCAGCTCAGATGCTTCACGAGGCATGTTCGAAAATAGACTACAATGAACCGTGTGTGTGTGTTTTTAAAGTCCACCTGTCTCTGTAGCCACTATCTCAGTAACCATAACCATAGCATTGACTCAGTTCCTGCCTTTGGTCTGAGCTGATACTGTGAGCTGCGAGTGATACAGTGTGTGTTTCAAAGATTTTCTGCAGCATGTGCATGTGCAGTGTTACAAAGAGGGCAAACAATAGCAAATCCCTAAGCTTCAACAAACGTCAAGCTGACTTATTAATTAAAAAGATGAGATCAGTTAATGGTCAAAATTACTCCTGCCAAAGTAAATGCTAAATGCTTAATGACGCCACTGTCGGTTTGTTTCTGACTGTTGCCATGACATCAGTGTGTTGCCATGACATCAAAGCAACCCAGACACAGACAGACAGTGACACAGACTGACAGACAGACATTGCTTCAATTGAGAGATAAAGAATACAATTTAGAATAACAAAAATCTATTCTACAAATTTTGAACCTGCCAGTATGTTCCTTTGATACTAATCCAAAGGTGTCAGGAAATCATGAGATAGATTATAAATGAATTATATGACCACAATATTAGCATTATTATGAGTACATCCATCAATTACTTGATAGTTACTAAGAATGTTTTTCAACTTAAAAATATAATAAATGTATGTAAAGTCACATTTAGAAACTGTTGTTCAATGCAAGTGTGTTTCATCCTATTAACATCAGTTACATAAGAAAAAATGAATAAGAATTCATTCAGTGACTTAACTGTTGTAAAGGTTTATCGGTACCATAATAAGTTTATGCATTATGATTATCTTGAAAAGTTTTGTTGCTTTTTTTTCCTTTTGGCTTCTCCCTCAAATGTTATTTATTGTATTAATGCTGATTACTAAACTGATTACACTTACAGAGCTGATCAAAAGTCTTGGGCCATCATAGGAGATGCTATAATAACCATACAGTATCCTTATTTCTCTATCACTTTATTGGAAAACATCCAGAAACATGTATAAACGTAGTTCTAAAATAACAAAATAAACTAACAAAACGCTTGAACAATAGTACAACCCTGGCTCTCTTAAAAGTGCAATAGAACCCTAATTAATGTTATGCATAAATCCTGTGTTTGTCCCACTATTTCATGTCAAAAAACATCTACAGTGAAAAGGTGTAGGGTCAAACTCACTGACTGCTTGCTATTTATACAAGACCACCTTTCACATCATTTCAATCCAAATACCAATGATCACAGATACTAAAACAACAAAGCTGGTGGTGCCCTGAGAGCTTTGCACACACATACGTAAAAAAGGCAGGAAATTAACTTATTTGAGAAACTGTGGCAAAAAGACGACAAAAGGATCAAATTGTTGATGGATGCAGATTATGATGACAGGCTAATTCTGGCAGCTTAAAATCCAGTATCTTACACGATCTAAACCAGGGATGTCAAACTCATTTCATCTTAGTTGAGTGGCCACATACAGTGCAATTTGATCTCAGGTGAGCCCGACCAGTAAAATAATAGCATAATAATCTATAAACAAGAAGAAATCCCAATGTTTGCCTTTGATTTAAATTTAATGATCTTTTTTACAAAACATGAACAACCTGACATTTCTTGAGAAAAATAAGTGTAATATTATACCCAAGTTTACTGTTTACACATGTGCATTACAACATACGGCTCACTGGCACTAAGCAATTTATCACATGTATCTGGAACAGAAAAATATTGAATCTTAACATAAAATAACATAAAATACTGTTAAGATCCTAATCATTATGTGAAACTTTCACAAATTCATTATGTGGGCCGGACTGGACCCTCTGGTGGCCGATTCTGGCCCACAGGCCGCATGTTTGACACCCCTGATCTAAACTAAACAAAATAATAAAAAAGTAATTAAATAAATAATAAAACTAAAGGTGACTTATCATGTAAACAATTAATCTTTTAAATAACTAAATGAGGTGGGTAATGGGTCAATGTCAAAATTACACAGACAAACCTACTGTGAGTTACTGCACTGACCTCTTGTTTTATGTTTATAATCATTGTACCTGCTATGAACACTTGTGTACAACTTTGAACTAAATTGAAAAAGTTTTGATTCTTGGCGTATGACGTCTAAATTCAGACTCTTCTACATCACATGAGTAAAACTAAACAAACAATGTAAATATGGATATATCATGTTTGACTTATCACCTCGTCTCTGAACGCAGCACTGTGGCTGTGTGGCGTTCAGGTGCAGGTTTGGCCCTTCGTGACTTAAGTTGAACTAAAGTGTGAGCTTCGCGTGTTTGTCTCGCACTTACCTGGCTGTTCCCTCAGAGCCATGACTGACACCGTGTAGTGCGCCATGTCAAAGTACGGAAACATGGACAAGCTGGCCAGCCCGTGGGACAGTTCGTCCAAATAAAGCATGCCGAACACATCCATCTTCTTCTTTTAAAGGCTCTTCAGCTACAGTGAACGAGCCTAGTTCATCCCAAGGAGGAGTTCAAAGACCATGAAAGGCACAGCTTTCAACCCAGAGCATCAGGACAAACACGGGGCGTCATCCACCATCTGTCAGGTGGACACAATCCTGTCACACACAGCTGTGTTCGTCCGCGTGGACGTGGGGACACAGTTACCCACAGCTGGTTAGTTATTCGACTCGAGTTATCGCTGCTTCCTGCAGGGCAACAGATCTGTAAACCTGGAGGATGGTCGTCACCGGCGCTGAGTCGCTGTCACGCAGCGCATACGCGGAATTCCTGCTCTGTGTTCCGCCATAGTAGTGATGTGGCGGGAGGAGCAAGGGCCACTTTCTGATTGGAGGAACGAGAGGACAATGAGCCAATCACGTGACAGCGGGTGGCCGTGGATGCCTGAGTCTGTTTGATGCTACGCCAGGTCCGCCACCAGAGGGGGCTCTTAACAAAACTTATTCCATAAAACAAAACAAAATGACTTTAAGGTACATTGTCTAAGAAAATAATAGTATTGAGTCCTAAAATGAGTATGATATGTCATCAGAAATTAAGGAAACAGGTAAACCTGAAATTCTGAAGTCACAGATAATGACACAGGCATTTTAATCACAGTTTAAATTTGTAACTGTGGCCCATAAACTGTGAAAAATCTGTAAAATTATATTGTCATATGAGCCTGGATGTAATTGGTGATGAGCAGCATAGGACAAGGATGGCAGTCATCCCCCCAGGTGCCCTAATGGACAAATAAATGTTGCTAAATACTAAAAACTAAAGTGCCCTCTTGAGTCACAAGACACACACTGAAGTACACTCTAGAGTGGTAAAAACATGAGAATGTGCCCCAATGACTGCCATGCATTTTTGGCCTCTAAAGCAAAATATAAATTTTAAAAATGTATTGTTTCTAAACACTTTTCTCTAGTGGAGAAAAGTGATGCCCTAACAAGTTTGTTTTCTATGGGTGCCCTTCCAATCAAAAAGGGGCCCATTAAGAAGTTCCCTGCTGCCCCTACTTGACAGTGTCCCAAAGGATGTCCTTAGAGGAAATGATATTCAGTGCTATAGAGAAAATGCTCATCTCTGTAATAGAAAGTGATGCTGTGCTGTAAAAGATGTCCCTGTATACCTGTGTGAGAATGTGGTAAATTATACAACAGTGGCACCTGTCCCACTAGCTTTTAAATTTCGCAGTGGGCGCCCTTTTAATTTTGGCCCCTGCCCTTCCAAATGTCTACGCACGCCACTGGGGGTGAGCATATGTAATTGCTTGATTAAGTTATAATGTACCGGCTGCTATTATAGTATGACTTCACAACGTACACTTCAAACTTAATCTCTAATCTGCTTGACTTTAATGCCATTAAACTGTAGGCTATGGACAGTAGACTGTGCTATAACAGTACTGCACAACACTAAGCTGATGCAGTGTTTTCTGGCTGCATGAGCATGATAACACCTGGTGGGGACCCATCACTTTTAATCCCCTCAGTGCACTGACATCTGTCATAATTTCACCTTTAAAGTAAAATAGAAGTAAAAACTGAGATTTACTCCACAATATTCGCTCTGTAAGGAATTCGAATAATACACTCAAACTGGAACAATGTCTCAGTTTGTGCAACTTAACTTAAACGCATATAATAAATCACATAAATGAAACTTCAACAGCCCTTCTCCAGCTATGTCATATACACCATACTGCACTATACTAGTGGTCATTTTTATATGAAAAGGCAGTCAGTAATATTAGATAATCAGACAATTAACTTGTAATGTAATGCTGGTGTCACTTTTTATTTATGCCTTCATTTTTTTTGATCATTTAAAGCAGCTGCAATTTTATATACACAAACAAAAAATGTGTTTCTGTAGCATTTGAGAGGATGTGATGTTACAAAATGACCACTAGATAGCAGCAGTTGATTTTCTTCTACAATTCTCATTGCGTTGCCTGCGGCTCTCACACATTATGATTGTCAAGTGCAGTTTAACTGCTCAACAACAGCAACCAGAATATCACATTCTTAGATAATTTAATGTCACTAAGGTAAGTAATTCAGAAAGTAAGATGAACTAAATTCATAAAAAGAGGCCTCAGTTGATAACTATCAATGAATGGAATAGTTATTAATAGTTAATAGTACATAAAACATTGGGCTTATTTAAAGCATGACTTAAAAATAATGTTAACAATCGCCCTTTAGTGAGTGTTTATCAATGTGCACAAGTCTTTTGGCAGCTGCCAGTTACAGCGGTGATGGAAAATCTCATTGAAGGTGATGTCATTTCAAAGCTGTCATGACTACAGACTGTTGTACAGCTGGAGGACACGGATTACTTGGTGATGTGAACACAACATTGACAGTGAAACACCAGTGTGGACCAGTCACGTGTGTGTTGGTTTCCAGCAGAGCAGTAGATATGTATCAGCTTGTCAAACTATTTCTAAATTGTTCCTCATGTCATCATTGGAAGATGTACATTATTACCAGGGCCTGCTTTTAAGGTATGACTCAGCTACCTCCAATAAATATATAATAGGACTGTAGGTCTTCTAGGTTCAAGGCTCAGTGATTGTCACTGCTTTAAACACACACAAACACGCACACGGGTTTCTATGACTTCAGAGGACATTGCTCTGACTTAAATGAATTTCCTGCAGACTTAATTGAGCCCTAACCTTAATTACTAGTGCCCTAACACTAACCCTAACCTCAGCCTTACTTTAAAACATGTCTTCCCCTTGAAATGCAGTAAATTACATTATGCGGACTTGATTTTTGTCCCCGTAAGGAAGACAAGTCCCAAAATGTGACTGCAGATTTAGGTCCCCACAACATAAGGAATACCAGGTAAACAAACACACACACATACACATGTTCTCTGAGCACTCCTCATCAGTATTCTGCCAGCAGTGCAGGATTAAATTGTGTCCAACACACTGACAGCACAGAGACAGCCTCTCATCCCTTAGATATCTGGGGCCCAACATGAAACCAGGATTTCAAAACTGGAATCTGTATTTAATTGAGTCTGTCATTAGTGTGTCATCCCCACCTCCAGTTCACATGCACCCTCAATTATGTAGTCAGACTGAGGTGAAGCCAGGTGAGCTTAAGGAGAGTTTGTTAGCGTCATGTAATACAAGTGAAGGTCAGGAAGAAGCATTCCATTTTAAATGAAAAACAGATCTTTCTTCATAAGCAAAGATGCAAAACATCTCTTAAATAAAATTGTGAATATTTTTCTTGAGTGTAGAATAAGTGTTTTCACTTTAAACATAACCTTAATAACTGTATATTTCTCCGTAATATATTTAATTTGTGTCCATGATGTTTACTTTGTTTGATATACCCGTGTTTGTCTGGGATCAGTAGATAAACAATATTGTAAGTGAGAATCAAAAAACAGAGATACAGGCAAATGAAGCGACGTCGCCTCGATTCATCTCCTTTACTAGATGAAAAATACCAGTAGAACAATGTCAGCCAGACTTTACATTTTTCCACTGCACTTACGTACACACATGCAAGCCTTTTCATCCTTTTATCACTGTGTATTAAACTTGTGATTATTGATTGATTTTAGGGGCAACAAGCCGCAAACAGCACTGACATATTTGTCCCTTCATCAAGTGTAGTGAACGTGTTTGTTTTTTTCAAAACATTCAGTCGAAAAGGGTCAACATAAGAATTCATTTAAAGTTGTGTTTTCGTCCCTCTGAATTTCAGTTTCAGTTTTTCTCTGTCTTTAGTCTTCATCATCATCATCACCTCCTGAGATAAATACGTGGCTCTTCATCTGCTCCATGCTCCGCGGTTTTAAACAGCTACAGGCAAAGATTGTTGTCTCGCCACCATTTGGTGTAGAGGGGTGTTTTTTGGTGAGTGTGTGTGAAAACGGCTGCTTGCTGTGTCTGCAAGCAGCACTTATCAAAGTGGTGGGAGTGGATAAAAAAATGTTCCAGCAAACCAAACAATGAGCTAAAAGATGCTGAGATGCTGCATAAAGCTGAGAAGAAGGGACGCAAGCAAAACTTTCTGTTACTCATTGTTCCATTGTTAGCACAAGGATATTTATTATGAAGAAATTTAATATTTTACCCTATCAGCATGTACTACAGCACAGTATAATGTATCATAGACTTCTCATTATTTAATAGAGCATAATTTATCTTTCAGGTTATAAGTTACAAAAAGAGAGATTTTTAAAGATTATTTTGAAAAGAAAATGCAGAAACAAGAAGGGGAAAGCAAGGCGCACAAAGATCACATAAGACAGGATGAGTAGTAGCGGTCTTTCATTCACTGTTGCTCAGATGCTCAGGTGGCAAACATCATAATAAAGACTCACATGACACGTAACCAGACACGAAACGCAGGACATTTCTACTGTATCGTAGACGACACTGGCTGGTTAGCATGTTGTTGCGTATATGTGCAGCAAAAGAGCAGATTCCATCAGTGAGATGCAGCAATCAGGCCCATTAATCAAACTGAACCACTCTCTCTGGGCTGTGCATTAAATGACTTCATACTAATATAAACTTGAATGGACAAGGATTTTCTCATTAACACAGCCACCACAAGCAGGGAGGACTTGGTCAGGCTCATATACAGTGGTAATTATTTCCATGATGAAACTAAATTAAAGACATTCTCTGCGACTGAAAAATTGCATTGAAAAACAGCAAAACAGAGTGCATTTACGTGAAAGGCCCCTTTACACCTGGCATTAAAAAGTGTTTTCTGTGATCGGATAGCCGTCAGGGATCACCTGGCCACTTGCAAGTGCAGGTGTAAATACACTCGAGACACACTGGGGACAGACTGTTATTCGATCTGCCGAGCAACGTTTCGGGACACAAAGAGAGTCGTAATGCCACATCTGTTCCACTGGGTTTCTGGGAAAACAAAACTGGAATTTAGTACTGTAATTAGTATCTTTAAACCCCCAGGATTTTAACAAAGTTGACCAGTGTTTACAGGAAAAAAAGTACTCCAGCTAACATGAAAATGTACAGTCATGGGACTGTGGGTGTCATGGGTATCATAAAATGTACCATAACGCTTCACTTCTGTGTAAAAACCTTCATGGTGTTCAGACTTCCCTCTGTGTCTCCATGTTGTAACCACAAGCTCTCGACTCACTCATGGGTGTGATTTTTCTGTTGAGCCGCGACATTTAGCCCATAAAGACATCGGTCTCAAGGGAAAATTTGTTCCTTAATGGCCACAAAGAAAAAAAAAAAACATAAAAATGGAAAAGGACTATTACACCTTTTCCTTGTATAAACACATTAAGAAACCCACCTGACACACCTGCTCTTTATAAAGGCTCTGTCCCACTGTATTTTCAGAGGTGAATGAGGTTTTCTTATTTCCAGACAAGGACTTGAAGGTTAACTGTAGCTTTTTATAAACTTGATACAGAGGTTTTCTGACAACAATGGGCGATTGTTTAAGAATCGGGTCACAGCCTCTCTATCTGTTCTCAAAGCTGAGGTGAAGAGATTTGTTTACATCAACATACTGTATATTTAGGACAAGATGACTCAGGGTGATGTGATTCCTTCACGTGTAAATCCCCAGCAACACTGCCTAAAACAGAAAGTAACCACAAAATTCTCCGGAGCAGCCAGTAACATATTTGAGGTTAGCTAAATATGTCAAGCGACAGTGACATGAGACGCCTCGTGTATGGTTACAGTGGTTTGAAGAACATGAGTGGAGCGATTATATTAGAGCTGTACCTTTGCTTGTGTTTGTCTCCACGAAACCTTATTTACACAAACATTGAAGTAATTGAGGTTGGGATCAGCTTCCACAAAGAAGAATGATGGTGAGAGCAATAAACAAAAAAAACATCAACAAGGAAACAGCGCGATAATGCGAGTTTCAGGAGCTTCTGCAAACACAAGGGAGCTGGCTATATAAACACCATGTGTATATGAAAAGACAAGGTCAAAAGGATCAGATCAGTTCTTTCAAGTCATCTCACTCTTTACCTGCCAAGTCCAACCCAATGAAACCACTGTGATCATTATCAGTCAGAGAGGAAGGAACATTGATCCGGGCTTAATCAAGACAAAGTCCTGAGTATTAGCTACAAGCATGAGGAGAATGTATTTCATTTAGTTGCACAAGAAAACTGGTTTAATATTGAACCTCTTTTGACAATAATAGCATGTTAAATCCAATCAATTTATTGTCCTCTCAGGGAAATTAGATTTTCGTCCACAGTGCTACATTCAGCTGCAGAACAATACCTGGTTCAAGAAGATTACACAACAGGAGAAAAAACAGAATGTTAGTCAATTTACTGTAACAAAAAGCAGAAACAACTCACATCTTCTCCTCTTACAAGTGTGTTTTCATAGAGATATCTATATAAAGTGTGATTGCAATAATGTGTTAATACAACAGTATGTCAGATAATCTCTGCCTCCGCACAGGCTTATCTCTGGCTGTGTTCACAAAGAAAAAGACTGGTTACTGTAGGGTGAGTGCAGGAACAGAAGGCTTGATGATGATGCATTATGTATGTGTGTGTGAGACAATTCTGTAGAGTGTCTACTGAAAGCGCTCCATCTGAACGGACCACGCAGCGTTTTGGGCTTTGAACACAGTGAAAGGGAGGCCAGGCTAATCCTGAAGGGGAAGATGTTGTCAAAAATCACTGAGTCAGTGAACGGTTTAAACTACAGGGATAAAATACAACAATCATTTCACCTCCATGAATAATTAGTACACAAGTTGATGCAAAAAAATGTCAACAGATCATGTACAGCTGTGTGGGAGAAAATAACTGTTTCTACATCAAAATATAGTGTATAAGAAGAGGCATATAATGGTCATATCAACTTCTTCTTATTATTATTCTGTATTTCAGACCAGCAGCAAATCCTCAGTCTTATGGGACTGTGATGGAAACCAGCTCTGTCTGTTGTGCTTCTCATTAAATCTGCTCTAATCAACAGATTTGCATTTGTTAACACTGGATGAAATGGCTGTGAAATGAAAGGTAGGTTGTAGTGACAAAAACTGCAGATAATTATTTCCCTACCAGACAGTTTCCTTCAGCTTTACTTCTTTTTTTGGCTTCACATCTGTTTTTGGTTCAAGCTCTTCACAAATTTTCCTTTCACTAACTGTCAGACACCAAACGGGCCAAAGAGACACCCGACAACAGTAGTTTTAAAAAAGCAATAGTGGAGTGTTGGAGTAGTTATTACAAAGCACGGAGTTTCTGTCAGTAGATGGTATATATATATATATATAATATATTGCATATAAATAATACCACTTTGAAATACAAAGCATAAGAAGCATAAAAAGAAACATTTTTTATGTACTTTAGGAAATGGTTAAAAGAGGCCACCGATTTGTGCCACTATGTTTCCACATCAGACTGAATGGACAAACCAACCAGAGCATTCCTGTGTTTTGAGGAGAAAACCTAAAAACCAAACAAAAAATACTGACATTTTTGGTATGAGAAGCCCACCGTAGCTCCATGTCACACTTGGGAAAAGGAGGAGTGGACAAGGTCTTTGTTTGGTACAATCTGTAGTCTCGCCATTAGATGTCACTAATTGTTAAACACTGGAACTTGAGGTTAGACAAAGCAATGCAGATCCAACTACGGTCCAAATTCAAATTCCTCTGATATTGCCTCATATCAGTATAGCTTTATGCAGTTCATCATGTGAGAGTCAGCTGTCACAAAGTGCTTGAATGGAATCAGGGCTCAGGAGTGTGACACATGGGGCAGCTTGGTCAGCTGCACATAGGATGCACACGGAAGGTCAGTCAGTGAGTCAGCTTGTTGTTTTCTGCCTCAGGAAACTGGATGTATTTGGGACATTGGCTGCCTCTGGGTCTGGATGGAAAGACTTCTCACCCTCCAGACTTATCCACAGTGCTCTAAGCTCTGAACCACACACACAAAACCTAGACATATCACTACCCTCTATGCTATCTATGGCATCCGCAGCCAATGTGTACACGTGTCATTCTGACCACGCAATGATGCAGAGAGTCGGTTGGCTGACGTCATATTGTGGTAAATTAGTAGTCATGTCATAAACAGATTGTTTTAGTCTCTGATTACGTACATATCAAATGATGGCTTAGCCTAAACACCAGTGACTCTGCCCAAGTGTCCTCTCTTTGATTACACACATAGAAGGTTTTAATGATAATCATTCTACTAAAGAAAATCCAGTAGGTTTCCCAATAAAGTAAAGGTTTGATTTTAAAAAAAAAACACATCACCAAAATTGTGTCATAAAAGGCCAAGAAGAGGTTTTCATTCAACCAAAGTTATTGCGACGTGTAATTTTCTCAGGATTTTTATTTCTTTCTTCATCTTTCTCCACATGCCAGCACAGTTTCCACACAGAACCAGGAAATGAGGAGTGTCAAACACACCAGTGTACCTGAATGACGTCAGGCTAAAGATTACACAAGGACCAGCTCCGTTTTTACAGTTGGAGCCCCTCCAGCTATTAAAACAAATGAAAACACCTCTGTACGCACCATACACAAAGACACAGAGGAAAAGGGGTGGAGGGGGAGCTACACCCTCTTTACAAACCTTAACAATTTCCTCCCTCTTATAAACTTAGGCACATGTGTGTTTTCTCTCTATTATCAGGCTCAACCATATCATTTCAAGTTGACCAAATCTGGGTGTTGTCTGTTTCTGGAGAAACCACGCCACCAGGCTGGTGAAAGACATGGCTATGGCGATTTATTCGGTGGAAAAAAAACATGACTGTATGTGTTAGTCAGAGATAGTTACAGTGTGAAGACATAGAAGTGGAAACTACAGGAAAAAAATAATTCACTAACATATGCATTGGAAAAATAGGGCATGATTTCTATTTTTCACTGTACCTAGTATTCCTTATGTTGTGGGGACCTAAATCTGTTTACACAGTCCCATTATGGGTACTTGTCTTCCTTATAGGAACAAAAATCAAGTCCCAATAACGTGAATTACTACATTTTAAGGTGAAAACATGTTTTAAGGTTAGGCTGAGGTTAGAGCTGGGTTAAGGTTAGGGTCAGGGTTAGGGCACTTAAAATAAGTCTCCAGGATATTAATTAAGTCAATGCAATGTCCTCTGAAGTCATATCTCAGTATATGTGTGTGTGTGTGTGTGTGTGTGTGTGTGTGTGTGTGTGTGTGTGTGTGTACCTGCGTGTGTGTGTGTGTGTCAAATAAGGGACTTGTGATTCACACTGCAACAAAAAACCGAATGTTTTTCAAGAAGACGCGTGTAAGTGTAGACGTACCACTCAGTAGAGGTCAAACCAGTATTGACCACATTAACCTTTAACTTCAGGAAGTGAAGATGACCCACAACATTACAGACTGGGAATGTGGGTTATGTTTTCCCCATAACAGAGCCCCTGGACATATTTTGAATGAACCATAAACACATATTATTTTTGATGAGAAGCTATTGTCTCAATTTAAAAGAACTATTCCTAATACTGGTTTCATATAAGGACGCAGTAACATTAATGTGTTTTTTTCCACTGAAATGCCACAATGTTAAGGAAAGCGAAATCCCGGCTCTTCATCCCTACACCATGTTTGGTGCATTTCGTTTTAACTGGGGACGAATAAACAAATAAACAGGCAGATAGGGGTGGTGGAGGTAAATATAGAGAAATCTATTTTAAAATATATGGGACACAAGTGGAAGGATTCCACTGCAAAGCATTAATCAGCATTAATCTGTGTGACAGTGGTTCGGATGTTACTGACATTGTTTTTTTATATTTAAAAATCCACCATTACAGCTTTAAAAGAAATGAAACATTTCAAAGAGCTGGATGACAAACATGAGGCAGGTCGTTCTGCCTCTCTCTCCACAGACCAGTGATCATTTCCCCCTCTCCCTTCTTAAATCACCATTAAAACAATCATCAGACAGTTCAACTGAAACGGCTAAACGCACAGAGACTCTGCCAGAGGCACTGTTAGTTTTCTGTCTGCTTTTAACTGGTGAGAAAAAAGAAGGGTAGTGTTTGGTGTGTTCCTCTGTGGAGCAGCTCACGGTGGGAAAAACTGGAAGTGTCTGGCACTTAGTGAAAAGATACGAGGTCTTGGTGCAGAGCTTGCTGTCAAGGACACTTTGAATTAATTATGTCTGTTTAAATCCTGAGTGACATAAACATGTTTTTGATTTTAATACAACTGCAAACAAATAACCCACTCTGTTTGACTTAGGGTGATCCATTGTGTTATCCACATCATTTCAAGTAATGCCTTTAAATACTACTTATTATTCCCCTGGTTTTGCCTTTCAAATCATACTAATTCCCTGTGCTGCTCCAGACTCGCAGATTAATCAAGGATGACTTGAGCGGTTGTTGTGCCGGGGAGGAATGCTCCTCTTCACTCTCTTCATGTTCAAGGATAATTGGCGCTGATTACTGCCTCTTACTGTGTGTGTAGTCACTGTTGAAGAATGACTCAAAAAACACAGATGCTCACACTCTGGAGACACACTTCGCTGTTTCCAAAAGAAACTTGGCATGCAGACAAAAAAACGCACGCACAAGTTTCCCACATTATCTGCTCTAGTACCTGCAGATGAGGACACTTGTTTATTTGAGCTGCTGTGTCTCTTAAAGACATTCCACTGTGTTTTTTTCCCACACCGAGTGTCATGCTGGTATGTGGTGAGGGTGGACGGGCTTAGGGCAGTAGCCTCTTGGACTTTGTGTTGAGAGTTGGTGCACTAATGTCCGAAAAAAAATGGCTCATCTGTCCATCACAATACATAGCACACATTCCTCTGACTCATGTCCAGACATGTTAGAAAAGACCAAGGGAGGATGCACACACAACGTTCTCACAGATATGGTTGTTTCGAAAAGAGAAAGTGGGTTGTGTGCGATCAACAGGAAGATTTTGCATTTTGATGAGGGTTAATTTGATACTGATTAGTGTTGTTATTCACTGTTGTTTATTACAGCTCAACATGCTTCATCAGACACCACATACAGCTTTGGCAAAAAAAAAGGAACAAGAAAATGATATGACAAACAAAGTTAAAACAAAACCACATGTGTGGAATCTTATTGGTCAGATTCCAAATGTCAAACAAGGAGAGTGATGAATTCACTATTCACTAGTCACCAAACTATCTATTTATGCAGAGAAACACACAAGTGCAGCATATCCCTAAAGATCCTGCATATTAGCAGCATTTTAGTGAAACCTGACTCCCCACCATTCAGAAGGCCAACTGGCAGAGAGAGAGGAAGAGTGGCAGATCTGTCCCCTATAAGACATCCGGTTTATAACCTGCAGGTGTCCAGCATGTTCATGTTCATACATACACACGCACTATGTCCACGCATGCAACATCTGAACAAACTGGGCCTTTTGCTGAATTTTACTATTAAGATAATGATGTTCCCTTTATTGCACTGCTATTGACATTTACAAGTATTGTTGATAAGTGTGACTGATCAGCACAGCCACAGAGGTTTTGGTTTGTGTAATCCATGATGACTAACCCCAAAACTTAAAAATATCAACTCTTGCCAAAAGCAAGGACCACCTACAGTATCTCCTACTGGGATTCACCCAATAGCTGTTCTGCAGTGCACATCATCATTTTCAGATAGTTTTATGTCCAACACTGAACATGCAGGTTCATACAGCTATGTTTTCAGGACTCTCATTGACTTCCATTCATTTGGACAGCCAAAACAAAGTGTTACCCCCAACCTTAACCCTAACCAGTTAATGCCTAACCCTAATCTTAACCTTGCCACATTTCAAGTCTTAGCCCTAAATTTAACAGTTCCTTAGAATTAGGACCATTTTTTTTTCCATGAGGACTAGTAGTCCTGACAAGGTCAGTATTTATGCCAGACAAGGTCCTAAAGAGAGAGAGAGAGTGTGTGCAACAGTAGCTGAATTCATATTAACTGTCCTGCTGCTGTTAATTCCCTAACTCAGGAGATTATAGCAATAAAAATAATGCACCCACAAAATCACAGGTGGGTTTTGTCTCCTGAAAAATTACAGATGTGGATTTGGTCAAGTACCTGTTTGACTGCATGTCTGTGATGTTTACAGGAAGTGCAGTAGTGTATTCTGTGGGTCTGTTGGCATGGCACCCACAGATAAATGTGCATACAATGTAAACCATTGCCATGTTTATCGGATTGAGAGTGAACATGGAATCCTTTTCACTTCTATAAATTTGGGAAAGAGTTTACTTATTTATATTTTCCTCCTTTATTGCTCTGCTTATTTCTCCTCGTACATCTTTGGGTCCACATGTCTGAACCAGTCCTTTTCTTCCTTCTGCAAACACCACCTCTGAGTCAGTCTCTTCTTTCAGGTTCCCAGACAAACTTCATAAAGGGTGCACTGTTTAAAAGGTTGAGGGAAAATGGATGAGAGGATGAAACAGAAAAAAAGTAGGGTAAGTTTTGGAAGCACAAGTTAGGACGGTGCAGAGTGCTGAACCAGCACCCAAAAAACCCATCAAGGATCAATTCTAAAGGTTTCCTCCTGAAGCAGTAATATTCTGCAGAACTCCATGCTATATAACATTCATAGGAAGCACAGCACTTAGTGTCCTGTATCACATTACTGGGATGGGGAATATATAGTCAAAAGGCCCAAAATAACCAGGAAAAATACTAAACCCAATATTATTTTCAAGCATTATTATTTTTTTTATTATTTATATATATATATATAAACTGTTTTTTTATGTATTTCAATGGTCTATTGTCATAACTAGTTTACTGAGTGCTCTTGTGGGTGTGTTATTTTTTAATTTAAGCCCCTATAAGTTTGTACCACACCCTCACATAAATACATTTCTTCTGGCCATTCTTCTCTGACCTCTGGCATTAGAGAACTGCCACTCAATGCAGATTATCTCTTTTTCAGGCCGTTCTCTGTAATCCCTCGACATAGTTGTGTGTGGAATATCTCAGACCAACCTATTGCACCAACAACCATGTTCAAATGTTCAAAATCACCTTTTTCTCCATTTTGCTCAATTTGAACTTCAGCAGGTTGTCTTCACCATGTTTACATGCCTAAATGCACTGATTTTCCACCATGTGATTGGCACAGGTGTACCTAATAAAGTGACTGTGAGTATGTGTATATATGATGGCTCTGTGATAGTTTCCATGGGAATTCCTGTGATGTCCAGACTGGTGGGATGTTGTTTTGTAGCTGTGTCACCATGCAGTGCTGTTCCATGTGTCCCAGAAGGACTGCGTCAACTAATGCAGTCAAAAAATAGTTTATTTTAATTTCACCTCTGTTAAAACAGAACTGCTCCACTTTCCCCTTGTTGCCGGCACTTAATTCCACCCAGTGTTTCTCATTATTTAAACAATAGAGAGAAACTTGCAGTAGGTCAAGGCTGTCATTTAAGAGCCAGCTGAGCTGGCAAAACCACCCAAAAACTCATAGACCTACTCATATGAATCAGACCACCATTTCTAATTGGTGACAGGAAGGAAGTTGATGAATACCAGGAAGTCAGGTTCAGTGAAATGACCCCGCAGCTGCAACGGCCTTGCATGCAAGTGGCACCAAACATTGAAAAAAAATCCTGCGTCTGCCCTAGTCTGGCTGCTGTTGCTTAGCAACCATGATCAGGTTTAATCACAGCCGGACCTTTATTTGCTTGTGACAGCAAAGCATGCCCTGCCCTTCAGAGAGGTCACCCCAGACAGTGTGTGCACACTTTGGATAATGCACTATTTGAATAAATATTTAAATATTAATTGTTATTATTCATTATGATTAATACCTTTATACACTAAATGGGAAAACTCTCTCACAGTTGATAATTGTTCATTGTATTGTCATACTCCAATTGCTGTTTTGTCCTTATTCAGTAATTTGTTGGTATTAATGGTTTGTTAAATCCCCTTATATCATTATTGCTTTAAACCATAAAGGTTTCTTTTTTAGCTCTACACAAAAAAGGCAAAGTTACCACAGGTTTTTCAGTCAAAACATCGTCGAACGCATCCTCATTTTAAGCCACTGGTATATTATTAATTATTTTGGTCTATTTAAGCTACAACTCACCTCACAACTAAGGGTTCTTAATATCCATTTGGTAATACTGTGTACTGTGTTAAAAGTAAAAGCAGCCACACTGATTCACATATAGATTACAGAATTTGAATTTCCAGCGGTAATACAGCATGCGTGCAAACACTTTGCAGTAGCATTCATTCATCTTCTAGACATAACTGTAACCCTTTTGTCAGAAAAGTGGGGTCTCCTCATCACATTGCTGACACCGTTGCGGACAATCATACCTGCATCAGTTTTCTCTCTCTTAAACACTTACTTTAGCTCCACTCTTTCCCCTTCCTCTGTCTCTTAGTGTGTTATCCTGCCTCACCTTTTTTCCTCAGTGTCACTCTCTGTCCTTATATGGAAACAACAGGCAAATGCTATTTTTTTCCAAGGTTCCTCTGAGCCTGGGAAGTGATTGAGCAGTGGAAGCAGCCATATTGCACTTAGAAAAGCCATATTAAATGCTTTATTATAGATTTGATATGTGTTCATTTCTAATTTTGTCTCATGGACATAGAGTATTACCTTCTTTTCTAAGTCTCATATGTAAAGGAAGGAAAAGGGGAAACAGATCAGACACAGTTAGACTACAGAGAATTTTTTTATTGTAATTACATACGAGAGGGAAATGTAACTAAAATAACAATAAATCAATAAATGACAGAGAGAGAGTGAGAAAGGGGAAAGGGAAAGACGTTTTATTTTTGCTTTCGAATATTGTAATGCTTTTTATTGACTGCATTCAAAGGGTAATGAAAGTAATATTTAAAGTCTGATCACCCTCCTCTGAGGGTGTCTGCAGTTAGTTGAGTTATTTTTGTTCTAGAGCATTCCGGATTTCCTGTGTAACTACATGGACAGGCAGAACTGATACAATCAAACACATACACACACTGTGCCACAGGACAAAATGGGACAGCTAACAAAACCACCGCAAGTATATTAATCAAACTACTGATGTGAGGAGACAGATGGCAGGATGTTTGTGTGTGTGTGTGTGTGCACTCACATGCAAGGCAGCTATGACTGTCATGTACTTGCTTGACATAAACCTTCCCAGGTGTTGCCTCCTAGGGCTTCACTGAAGTCAGAGCATGTGTGTATATGTGTGTGTGTGTGAGGACCAAAAATTGTATAAATCCTACAGAGTGAGGACATTTTGGCTGGTCCTCACTTTTCTTCACCCCTTAAAAGTGCTTTTTCAGGGTTAAGACCTGGTTTTAGGGTTAGGCTTAGAATTGGGTTTAGGTTAGGGTTAGGCATCGAGTTGATCTAGTTGTGATGGTTAAGGTAAGGTGCTAGGGTATGCATTATGCCTATGAGGGTCCTCACTCTGATAGAAGCGCAAACATATGTGTGTGTGTTTATCTAGATGCACAACTGTCTGGGGGCAAACCAACACTTTCATGAGCGCGTGTGTTTTTCTACACTCAGGTTTCGGTGCCAGTGTACAAGTGTGCGTGTTGTGTCATGCCTTAGTCAGAGTGAGTTTTCACAGTTAATCTTGTGCTGTGCCTCAAAGCAGTTGGCACAGGGAGGGAGAGACAAAGAGAATTTCCTTGAAACTGAGGCAGGTCTCAAGTGTGCATTCTTCTCATACCAAAAGGTAATAAGTTAGCCAACAAAGATATCTAATACTTATAGTGTTAAAGGACCCATGTGTAACACTGAGGATATATATAATTACTTTAAAACAAAAAACTGTTTGGTTTTTCCAGCTCCTTTTCTGAGATCCTTGAGAGGATAAAGCAATAGAAAATGAATGAATGAATGAATTAATTGTTCTCATAGTTTTAGCATAAGCCTTTAATATGGACTCTAGATAAGGGCCTTGCTTGACCATGTTTCTACAGCAGCCTGACAAAGGAAGCCTAACACACAAACAAAGAAAAACAAAATCCTTTCTGGTACGTGAAGTCCACCATAGTTCCTGATGTGTTTCAGAAAGGGACGGTTGGCTGAAGGAGACCTCCATCTGTTACAATCTGTCTCAGTCTCCCAGTTCAATGTCATTAGTTCTTACGCACTGCACCTTTAAGTTTGACATGAAAAAAAGCACCATGAAAAGATACTTTATTTATTTTATTTTCTCCTAAAATAACCATATGAAAATAAAAAATCCTCTTAATGTTGTTTTTGAATCATGATCTCCGTTTTTATTTGTTTCAGTTTGGATGACTTTTTTAACCCCTAAAATACTACAGTCATTGAGGACTGCAGCTTCTGGTGGTCACGTCTTGACTGGACCTTGACGTAACTGTCACTTGCTGGCACCACATATACGGGAAGCGGATCACGATGGATCTCGTGACAGGAAACAGGGAAGCAGGAAGTTGGACTGATAAGCAAGAGCCACCGCAGACAATGGACAACGGTTAAGAGGATCACATACAGAGATACTCGTGGACACTGAATTAAAAGGTTTTGTTCAGGGTTAAGACCTGGTTTTAGGGTTAGTTATTTAAATGAGATGGTCAAGGTTAGTCTAAGAGTGTCCTCACTTGGAGTGCTCTCTCTCTCTATCACTCTCTGTGTGCGTACACCTGGTATTCCATATGTTGTGGGAACCTTAATCTGTTTACACAATTGCATTATTTCCTTATAGGGACAAAAATGAAGTCCCCATAATGTAAATTATTACATTTTAAGTTGAAGACATGTTTTAAAGTTAGGCTGAGGTTAAGGTTAGGGTCAGGGTTAGGATTCGGATTAGGGCACTAGTAATTATACTTAAGGTTAGAGTAAGTCTCCTGGAAATGCAATGTCCTCTCAAGTCATGGAAACCAGTGTGTGTGTGTGTGTTGGTGTGTGCGTGTGGGTGTATGTGTGTGAATATGAAACATGATTCATGACTTACAAAATGCTTGCACTGTTTACTTTTGTACCTAGTACTATGAACTTATTGTTTCACTGTCTGCAGAAAAAAATCCACACTCGGCAGATTCTCTGCTATGACCGCAATTGATCATGTTTCCTGTAAAATGTTTTCTCATCAAAAAAAGGCTTAAAGGAGACAAAAGGATGTGGATAATTCCAGGGTTTATCAAATGTTTAGGAAGAAAAACGGAAATGTGTTACTAAAAAACAGTGTATTCCACAATTGTCCTTGTGTATAAAACGTGCCATGAAAATAAAGCTGCCTTGCCTTGTCGCCTATAGCTTAAGTTTAAAATGTCTTTGACAACAAAATATAAATAACCTTCTCTAATCATATGCAGCAGGAATCTGAAAACTCTTGCTTTCCTTTTGGTGCATTCCACTGCTACAGGTCCAATTTCCAAGGGACCTGGCAAAAGAGTTAAGGATGCCATTACTGCCAGTGATTCTTCCTTAGCAGAGGAGGTGAAAGGTCAAAGCACAATCTGAGCCCTGCAAATGGGAAGTCACTTTTTTGTGTGTTTGTGCACAGTTGTGGGTGTCACTCAGAATGAGGTCAAAGTGAACTGACCAGTCACTACAACCCTCCACCTTTTCTCTTCTCTTCTTTTAGAGGATATGTATATATATAACTTTAAATCCAACATATCCTGGATTGATCCACTATCCAATCGGGGATAGCATTATTGTTTCCAAATTAATGGTCTTCATCCTGAAATTCTTTTCAGGTGTCCTCTGTAAACGATGAGCCTGTTTTTGTCTGCCTCCTTCTGAAATCAATTGTTTGGAGTAGAAAATATGACGTCATTATTAAAAATAAACATGAAAGCTTGACTTTTGTGCATGTGTGCATATGTGCATACAAAAATAATTCCTTTTCAATCAATTCAATCAATCCTTTTCAATTTAAATATTTAAATACATATGTATATAATCACCTCAGGTTCAAGAAAGTGATCCAGTAGTTCTTCAGGCCCTTTGTGCTCTGGATTTGTGAGAAGTCTTCATGACAAATCCAGTGGTCATTCCTGACCCCAACCTCTTTCTCTCTGGCACACAGACACACCCACACACACACACACCCTCAATGCCACAAACAGAGCATAGCCAATTAAATAAGATGAGCAGCAAAGCTTAGGGTTATTGGAAGCACACAAAGGGCTTTTGTGAAGCTTCCCCGAACTGACACATGCAGGCTGAATCTATGGGACTAACCATGCATACATTATTATGTGGCCAGAAACCATTATGTACTTGTGTGACTCACAAACATTGTACATCGTTTCTACATCTTTTCTACATCTTCACACATCGCATCAAGGTCAGGTTTTACATAACTTTTTTTTTTTTTTTTTGCAGAAATGAAAAGAGGTTACATGACTAAATTTGACATGTTTCTGTCCTTCACTTTACTGTAAAAGCTTTGTAAATACAAAACATCAGAAAGACCTTGAGTCTTTAAAAGAACACTAGTCCCGCACTTTGGTACAGAATGTGGAGAGAAATCAGAGGAGACTGAGTGGAGGTGGGGGGAGACAGCTGGACAAAGAATGACCTCTCACAGAGCAAAAAAAAACAAAACAAAACAAAAACTATTGTTCAGGCAGAAAAGAATTGTTATTAAATGAGACAAAGAAGAGGGGAAAAAAGAACAACAGAAAGAAAAGACAGAGGAGTGGGCATGTCTCAGCTCGTCCAGGCTGACAATAGTTGAATGATACAGTGTCTGACCTGATAATAGTTTAACATAGTATTTGTTTATCTGCAAAGAAACACACAGGAGGTTAGTGTGAATTGTATCACAGTGGGGTTTTCTTTTTACTGTATATCTTCAGAATATGATATAAATAACAAACAAAAAGGGTTTCGAGAATAATTATATGTTTATGATTGTAGTTGGAATAAATGTGAACTAGTTTATAAACTAAATCAGTTGTGCATTTTATGTAACATTTGTTTAACTGATGCAATGCAGCCAGTGCAACTTGGGTTCTATATTTATCATACATTCATTCTGTTCTGAAAAAAAAACAAACAAAAAAAAAGCTATTTTATTGTTGCCACCAGGCTCTAAATATTCATACATTACATGTAATGTTAGCATGCAAACATAACTGTAAACTGGAATCCACACAGGGATGTATGAAGATGAATAATTCAGCAGCAGGGAGAGTTTTTCATCAGTCCACACACACACAGTTACAGTAATGACAGTGCCTTGGTACAGTCCTCAGGGTCAAACCTGGTTGTATGTGATGAAGACGTCAGATAATTTCAAATGACTTATGACATAAGGCTGAGCTGTTCTAGGAGCTGTAGGATGGTTCAACCATCTGCTGACCCCTCAAGAGAGGAGGAGGAGGACTACCTTTCTGAAAAAAGAAAAAAAAAAGATCCCGACTAAACATGTGGCCTGAAATATCTAAATGTAAATCGTTTCAGATAAAGGACTAGTTTACCATTTCTTCAAGAGTTTCAGACAGCAATATCGATCCACCAGATAATGCATATCTTGGAATGAACACTTAACTCTGCCCCAAGGCAAAAAAGTCCTTTATTTTTTAACTAACTTTTTCCCAAAGTGTCAAAGATATTCCTTAAAAAAATCCAGTATATAAGAATAAATAACATCTCAATGTGAGACTGCAGACTGTAACAAAACAGCCTTTGCATAAAGGATGTCATTCGTCTTTGTTCATGTAGTGGATGAACACTTCAGAACCCAAAATTCATTAACTGGGTGGTTTGTCTGATCAGGCAAATATTGTGGTGCAGAAAGGCAGCCTCTGTAAAGCAAGGCTCTTGCTTGAAGTGCTGTATGTTTAAAAGTCTCATGCTAGACCAAACAATTTTAATGTCAACTGAATACATACGCTTCTATAAACACACTTGGGTAGCATATTGCATTTTGCTTAATTTTACATTTCTTACACAGAACCTTTAAACATGAGCAGGTAAAGCTGCTGCAAGAAAAAGAGTGAAATAAACTGCTCAAGAAACGGTTTACTTGTTTACCCCTTTGACCTAACATCTTAGCAGTTTCACCACACTGTATAAAACCCATCAAAACTCTAACGCTTAATGTTATGTGTCAACAAAAAACAGATTGAGTCTGTTGTCCTCGGCGGGTTAATTCAAAATAAAATAACGTATTGTTACACAACATTATACACACGTACCAGATATACACTACATGCAGTGTATCACAGCAGATATTCCCCGTTTGACACCATCACTGCTGAAAGTTCACGAAAACGCAGATGATGTTAAATCTGTGCCCTTGAGAGATTTCAAGATGGTTTAGATGTGACCTACAGAATCAGGGAACGGTTCCCCGTTTCTTTCATGGTGACAGAATCAGTGTGAAATGCACCTCTAATCATCACTGTTTGGAGAGACTGATCAGGGCAATGTAATTATTACTCTCTCCACTTTCTCTTGCTGGAATAGTTTCCACAAAGGGACAAAGTATGAGCGTGTTTGTGTGTAACAGGCGTGTCCTCCTCAGTCTCCTGGGCAGAGGACTTTGGTTTTATACTTCTGAACATTTATGCTGAGTCAGTTTTTTAATCTTACACTTTGGGCTTAACACTCAATATTACAACAAATGGGGGGAGGTTGCAGTATGGCTGGATCATGACAGGCTTTGCCATTTAATCATTTACTTACAGGTGAAATGTTGCCATTCTAAAGAAGCGCAAATGTCTTCATGTCCTTACTCATACATGTTTAAATCCTGGAGTCACCACTGGTTAAAAAAAGATATAGATATAGCAATACAGTCTGACAATGTACAGCCTATTGAACATAATTTCTGTTTCCATTTATGTAATTTCCTCTCCACCAAATACAGTTCATTACAATACAGTTCAAATACAGTGTCCTGGTTTACAAAGCCACATACTGGACATTCATGTTTTGACCTTCATACGCTTTGGTAATAGACCATAATAAATTCAAACATTATATTCAGACGCGTTATCTTCAAATGCTTTTCTTCATTAGGTAAAACTACATATTAGATGAAGCTTAAACACTTGTTTAAGCTTCATGCTTATTTTCCTTCACTAATTCACATCATATTCATGACCATTCATATTTAAAGATATGTTTATAGAATGTTCACTGACCATTACAGTGTTTGCAACTATTGTCTTGCAGTAATGAATCTGTTGCGTACACAACCATGTTTTCAGAGCATAAATCACATTTATACTCTGTCACACAGCAAAATCTTTAAGATACAGGCAGCCTATAAAGCAGCTCTGAGTCTGAGTGTATGAGCAATAAAAAACAGGCAGTTGCTCGTGCATTAGCTACTGGGTTTGGCTGTGTTTTAAGTGAAAGAGGCTGCACTGTGTCTAAATATCTGCTCTTGAGAAAGAGAATGATCACTTTAGACCAAACAGGTCAGTCTTAAAGGGTCTAAATGTCATAAATAATAAACACAGTTTCAAACACCCCTTAAACACATGCTGGACTTGTTTTATAGACAATAAAATGTCAGCGTTTCCTGATCCTTGAGTAACAATTAAGAAGAGAGTTTTGTTCCCTCTCCTTCGAACAGCAGAGTCAGAGTCTGTTTGTCTTTGGATAGTCTATTAATGCTGGAGGACAGTGTGCTTGGACAGAGCCCATTTTCTGATTCAGCACTTCCAGTGCAGTGTTAGAAAAGCAATCAGGATTGTCCCACAGCGACAGGGTTTATTGCTCTCCTGCCTCCATCTTATTTCAGACTTTGTGAGGAAAAAAGGCAGAATAACATTCAATTATTATCTCAAAAAAATCAGGAGGAGAGTTTTTTTCCCCCCCTCCATTCTGTTGAATTATTGAGTTGCATACGTTTGAGGTCTTCATCTGCATGAAGACATTCTCGCTGCTGGGGTTTGCACAAAAGGAAGACTTTGTCTATTGTCTCATTAGAGAGAGATTTTCTTTTTCTCTCCCGTTGAGTCTTTCCTCCCTCGCTCCCTTTATCTTATCTCTGCCCCACTCTTATGTTCTGTTTATTGTCTTCTTTTTAGTCCATTTATCAATTCGTGAACAAGTAGCAAGCCTCCAATGTAGGTCAACCAGACCAAAGAGAACTCATTTGTTATTGTGTAAAAACATCAATAGCACATTCACTAAAATTACCTGGCACTTGTTGGACTCCCTTTATCGATTATGTCTGGGTCATTGGGGGAAAATTGGGCTTCAGAAAAAGAAAACTGCATATCTGACTCATGTATTTATATTTCAACTCAAAACCAAAGCAAACTGGGGTCTAAATTAAGGTTTCTACTAAAACACAAGTCAAGGTCAAGACTACTCATGACCAGCAAAGGCTGCTCACAAAAAAGCAAAGAGGCTGAGTGTCTATATACTAAAAAAGATAATATGCAGCTGGTTGAGTGGTCACAGTATTTCTCAGAGTGAATTTAAATCAGGTGAAATTAGTGAGAAACAATAAATCAATCATCACATTTATTTGGAAGAAAATAGTCTTTAGCACTTTGAAGGAGGAGGTAGAAGAACATGCAACATGGGGGTGATTTGTTCAAGGTGGATGAGAACAAGAACGAGAAGGGCGTGTGCAGAGACGATGAGAATTTTGTTTGTTAAGAGGAAAGACATTCTTGCATCTTTTCTTTTGTCTGTGTTCATGGGTCTTTTGCCTTATTTCTACTCCATTTCATTCAATACCTTAAGGTGTGTGTGTGTGTTTATTCATACTGTTCTCTTTTGTGGAGCTGTTCATTCTCCGGCAAAAGTGGTGCAACAAATCTATCAGAGCTACTTCTCTCTCAGAGGTCACTAATGTTGAGGTGCAGTAGAATCCTATTATTCAGCAGCACAAAAGAGTTCATGTCAAAGTTGAATGAGGTCACAACTTCACAACTAATTCATTTAACTTATCTCTATGTTGCATGCCAGTCTTTTGATGATTGTTGCCAAAATGGTTTCACCCTGACTTTACGTTGTTTTAAATGCTGGTTATACCAATCCGGTGGCTAAGTCTTGAATGCTTTACACACCTGATTCCTTGTTCTACATTGCAGTATATACTGTAGGTCTGCAGAGTGCAACTAACGGAGAACTACTCAGACCACCCCTTCCTTTCCTAGGCACATGAGAGTACTACAGTGGACTTCACTGGAAACACTCTTTCACATCTCTCTCCCTTTCTCCCATAAGGTCTTTCTTCGTCATTGGGTTATTCAACAAGATGGCAGCCTCTATAAAAGAAGACCCTTGTCTAAAGTATGTATGAAAGGGTTATTCTAAGGCTACAAAAGCCAAACCATTTAGTATGAAACAAGTATGAAACATAGTTATGAGTAGTGGATTCATAAATTCAACCAATAATAATACACTCTTGCATATAAAGGTGTGTTGCTGCTGTAGATATCTCAGTTTTGAAATTTAATTCACTAATTCCTTCCTAAAATAATAACATTAGCATGACAATCCCCTCAAAAAATTCCATTACTCCCATACCTTTAGCTTTTTCTTCTTCTTTTTTTTTTTGTTTTTTTTTTTTTGTTAATTAAAGACAATTTTTTTTAACATGCCATAACATTGGTCAGTTTCTGGTGTTTATTTAAAGAGCAGGCAAACAAACTCCAGCCTCCCTGCAGTCAAACAAAACTTCTCAGCCTCCATTTTAAACAACCATTTGTTCCTGTATTTAATACTTAAACAACCTCCCAACTGAGTGTGCGGGGTGATGAGGAAGAGAGATTAAAGATGTGGAGAAGGAACACAAAGGCGCAACTGTATCCAAACATTTGCCTCTGAAAAGACCACTGCTGAAACCCCAAACTGAGCACACGCTGACAAAGAGTAACAGAACAGGAAGAACCTGCACCTGTGGCTTTTCTGTCAACAAACGACAAGCGATCAGTGTTGTCCATTTTGATGGGGTTCATCAGAGACACACACACACACACGTTTCTGTGACTTCAGAGGACACTGCATTGACTTACATTCATTTCCTGGAGACTTACTCTAACCTCATAATGTTAGAGTCCCCATAATGTGACTGTGTAAACAGATTTAGGTCCCTACAACATATAAAGCCTCCTTGTGACCTACTTATGTCTGAGGTCATGACATGGGATATGAAAGAAAAAGTAAGATAGAGAGATAGAGATGAAGATTTTTTTTTTCTAGACCACCCAATATCACCATCTGCAGGATCTCACACACACATAATACACAACACACACATATCAGAAATCAAAAACATGAAGCTAGCCTTGTCTCAGCAGTCTGACAACTGTTTGCACTGGTGGTTTTCTGTTTATGATCAGATTAGACTGAGTTTTTGTTGGGTCTCAAAGTTTCCTGGGAAGCCGTTTTGGAATTCCCAAACAGATAGAGGGAAAGATTTTTAATCCACTTATGTGACTATATCCTCGTCGCTGCAATTCACATTACGCATATTACTGAATAAATTCTTTCATCTTTTTTTTCTCACTGTGACTTTTTTCATGACCTGACTTGTATCCCATTCTCACTGAGCAAAACTCTGGACCCTCCTCAACTCTCCACTTCAGCAGTCTGAAGCAAACTCTGCTTTTAATATTCCTGCTATTGTTGTGGTATTTTCCTCATCCTGCTGTTAATCTGGAAGCCGTTTGATATGTGAAGCCAATGCATGCGGATGTTTTCTGAGGTGGTTATTGGCGGAGAAAACTCTCTTTATGACTCAAGGATCAGTGAAACTGTGTGTGTTCAAACATGAACAGCGCTTCCTCTCTTTTTAACCTCTCATGCGAGCAGACATGCCAGCTGCCAAAAAAAGAGAGGACTACCGCGTGTCTGTTTTTACATAGCTCTCACTCTCTCACTCATTTTCTACCGCTTTATCCACTAAGGGTCGCGGGGGGCGATGGTGCCTATCTCCAGCTAACATAGGGCGAGAGGCAGGGTACACCCTGGACAGGTCGCCAGTCCATCACAGGGCCACATAGAGACAGACAACCATTCACTCTCACATTCATACCTACGGGCAATTTAGAGTGTCCAATTAACCTAGTCCCCAAATCTGCATGTTTTTGGACTGTGGGAGGAAGCCGGAGTACCCGGTGAGAACCCACGCACCACGGGGAGAACATGCAAACTCCTTGCAGAAGGCCCCTTGTTCCTTTTTACATAGCTATTATATTAAATTGAATTGCTTATGCACACAGCTCAGTAACACATGCTTCACTGTAAGGGTTGTGAGTCTTTGGGGGGGTGTAGTAGGCTGCTGCACTTCACAGCACTCATTAAGCTTGGTTGGATGGTTACTGTAACTCATTAAGACCCGGTTTGGCATGGCCCAGTGCATGTGTATGGACCCAGAAAACCAGTGTTGAAGCCGTGGAGGGATTGTATTTACCTGGCATGCGGAGATGAACAGAAGGTGGATCATACATTGTAGTGGACTTTCAGTCATTGCCATTTGGATTGAAATGATGTGACTGAAGGTTAGTCTTATATATTAGAAAGCTCAATTGTCAATGAATTTAACTCATATGACATGTGTATGACATATGAGTATGTATAACCTGATGTACAGTAATAGACCATATATTTCTTGACATGTTTTACCAATAACATTAATTAGGGTTCCACTCCAGGTTTTAGATCACCAGGGTTGTTCTGTTGTTCAAGTGTAAGGTCACACTAAATACATGACAATTTAACATTTACCCTTTTTTTTGTTCTAATAAAGTGTTTGAGAAATTATTATACTGCATGCCGTTATAGCATTGCTAAAAACAACTAATCTAATTATCTATGACTTTGTGGGCAAGAAAGCAAAAAGAAACAAAGCATATTTCCCAAAATGCTGATCTGTTCTTTTTATTTTTCTCATACTTTTCTACGAACACATCCAGCAAAGCTAAATAGTGTGTACACAGTTACTACGGTTTAACCATGCTGTTTTAGTAGCAGTTTCTCTTCTTAATCACAGTAGTTAATGAAGCTGAAATTATTTTTATATGCTGCCTTAGCAGTAAGAGTTTCCTCCTCCTCACTCCTCATCTCTTCCTTCATCAGCACACATAATTATTAATCACCGGATTTTAATTTACCACTACAGAATCTGACCTCCATTCAGTGCCAGATGATACCGACAGGAGGGAGCAGGTGCTCTCATCGTCCTAATGCACTGGCTGTTAATGCGATCTCCATAGGAGGATTGTAAGCGAGTGGTTTCCCCCTGTCATCTCCTCTAATCCCACAGGCCAAACAAAATATGCTGATTTGAATTATTAACCTGGTCTTAAGTGTGGACTTTGTCCAGCTTTTCTTGTTACCTTAGATTACCTTAGATTACCCTATGGCATGCCGTCTCTTTTTCTCATGTCATTATGTGAATGGGAATTTTTTTTCCCACAGAGTTCCTTTCACTCATGACTAATATTCAACATAAAACCACAAAAGTGGTGTGTCTGTTTTTGATCTGTCCAGGGAGAAAAACCTAAAGTATCAGCGTCTGTGTGTGGTCAACCATCAGTAATATGATGGCACTGAGTGCCAGATGTGTCCCTGTTACATTATAGATGATGATGATGATATAGTGGCAAAAATTGACTTTTCCACATCACTGTCCCTGCTTTGTCTGTCTCTGAGACCTGCTGTGTGTGTGAGTGGCTGTTTTAATGTCTTTTTATTAATGATGCGGTGTCTCTCTTTATGGAGTCATACTCTGCGTGCATGACATTAATCTGATTCAACATCAAACATTTTCATTTCTTCACCAGGCACGTCTTTGACTCACAGACTCACCTGACCAATCTTAGAAAATATGATATTTATGTCTTCAATGTGTGTGTACATGAGTAATAAAATGGCCACTGTGTTCATTTTAGGACGAAATTCAAACTATCCTCCCTCTTTTCTCTCTCCCTTTAAACTGATAGGCAGGTGTTTGGGTGCAGCAGAGGTTAATGCATTATTCTTCCATCTGCTCTGTGCCCCGTTTCATGCCATTAAAACTGTAATTGTGATTAATGCACACACACACACACATGCGCGCGCACACACACACACTAATGTCATAACACACCCATTTAATTAGAGTAAAAACATGAAATGATTTTTTTACAACAGGGTTTTGAATAACTGGTCACTTTCTCATACAACATACCACTCTGGCTTAACTGTTATTCTCTCTCTCTCTCTGCTTGTCCAGTCATATTCAAATTTTCCTTATAACTTTCTAAATAGGAGAAAAGTATGAACATTTGCCAGGAGGATGATTATCTTGTTGCCAGTCCATAGTGACTGTCCATCCATAAATCTTTATATATTTGTATAAATATCATTATCATTATAAATATCATTTTATATATTTATATATATATAAATATCATTATATACAGGGCATGTTCAAGAATTAATCATGGTGATTACAATAATCATGCTGATTGTTGTATAATGATGTTGATTACAGCAACCATGATATTACCATCACAGCTGCTGATGAGCAGTAGTGTGAGGTGATTTGAATGCAGATGAGACGACCTGCTGAGAAAGAGGCAAAGCTTCGTAGATACATGTCTCTATGAAACACTTAGATCCCAGTTTACCAAACACAACAGGAATGCAGGGGAGGAAATGCAAAATATTTGGTTCCTTGGACTCGATCTGTTCCGCTTTGCACGACTCTCATATCTGTTGTGATTCATGGCTGCTCAGAAACGGTAGATCAAGCCCCGCTCCTGCACTGTAATAAGCCTCATATTGATTTCCCCTGCATTTAGTTAATATTAATGCCACTGTGCCCGTGTTCCTCTCACGCATGCATTTTATAGAAAGACAGCAGTGTGGTGGTTTCGTAGTGAGGCAACTTTGAGTATTTAGATGTTACAGACCATTTCCTCACAACCAATGCTTTTGCAAACAATCTGCTTTAGTGCTGATGAAGAGCAGAAGCAAAACTAAAAAAACAGAAATAAAAATCTGGCACACTTGTACTGATGCTGTTTCAGCCAACAGGCCTTCTTTAAGATTAGAGGTGTTGTGACACTGACACTTATTTATAATGTAGCTCACTCCTACTAGACACAAGTGTTGGCAATCACAACAATTAACCTCCACCTGTTGGGAGTCAATCAAGGGTAATATGATGGTTAAACATACACAGAACACACAGTTGCTTGGTTTTAACACTGACATTATTGTTCATAAGAGGAAGAATATGAACAGGTTCATACAGTAGATGCTCAACTAAACCCTGGTCCTTTGTCCTTAGATGGATCAGCCCATCAAATGTAAAAGTGAGGAATCAGTGGACCAACAGGTTCTCTGAAAATCAAGCTGATTTTGACTCGTGTAAGGAATTTTACGCTGTGCTGGTCGAGTTGCATTTGAGAAGCTGACACGTTATAAAGGTCGCGCATCCCTCAAACTGACCTCAAAGTAGAACATAATGCTTCAAATTGAACTTGAGAAGTAGGGGAAGATGATTGACTTAACATTTCAGTATTTGAGTGATAGTTGTGCAGCACTTAAAAACCCCTGACAGGCCTTGAAACCAACAAGACACCTTGGTTTCCTATCATGCAGCGCGATCGACCATATTCGCACTGATGCAAATGTCAGTTGAGCATGACATTAGTTTCGTACTCAGCTTAACTTGGAACAACCACCAAACTTTATGCGCTCAGATACAAAGTACAGACTGAGCTCTAAACCACATCCTCTATCTAACATGAGAAACTGTTCCCGAGACAGACACAAGCTAATTCTTGAGGGTCTATTTTTACACGCTAAAAATGTTCCTGTGTTGTTACCATATTCTATCTCGACCCACCACACTCTCCTCTCTTGTTTTGCTTCTTTATTCAGTTGAGTATGCGCACTTTAAACCACATATTTGACAAGTGACGATTAAGACAGAAACAAATCACACCCAGTTTCTGTCTTCATAAGTTGTGTTCTCCACATCTGCTGTGATAATTACATGGCAGTCTGTTTCTATTCTCACAAACTTTTCTATTTTTCCTCTAATTGCCCTCAGTTTTCATTTTTCCTTCATGTTAATCACTGATTTAGCTTTTTCTTCCTCCTCCCTACTTTTACATTCCCATGGCTGTTAACCAATATACAGTTCACTAAAAAAAAAGCTGTCATTTAAATAATGCAAATTTGTCAACTAATATAGCATCGTTCCTGTTTTTGTAAGACTGAACTTGTGCTAAACCTGACAATCAGCTAATCCTCTGAAATCATAAAATCTGTTACACGGCTTGTTTTTGTCTGATGTAATCTGTGATGATTGTTATGGAAGAGCCGATAATGAAAGATGTTGCTCCATTTATAAATTACTTTTACATCCTAGAGAATTCTTCTTCTGCAGCTCTCATTTTAGGAGGCTCATACTTCATGAATGACCAGATGAATCATTGGTCTTTTATCCTTATGGTCTGTGAATTATATCTGTTCATATTTTTCTAAATGTTTAACAAGTGAAACTAAAGGGAACAAATGACCATCTTGGTGTGATGGAAGTTAATTCACCTTCCGAAGATTCATCTGGTTTATAATTTTCATATAGGATCCTCTCCCCCACTACTGCTCACAATGTTTGAAGAACATAAATTGCTTCTACACCAAATTGTATTGAAATTGCAAGGTTTTGGATTAAAGACATTCTCGAATGCTTACTGCAGACACATTGTAATTAAATCAATGAGAAGATAAATGTACTTTCAGAGAATTGTCATGCTGCAGTTTGTTTGTATCATTATTGCATTAGCCAATAAGTTTGTACTAAATATATCAGTGAAAGCTTCCGTAACAGCATTTTCATAACAACTAAAGAGCTGTGGTTTCAAGCTCTCATGTGTGCAATGCATGCAGTGGATTCATTTAGTGCTTTAGTGCTCATTTAGTGATTAACTTGATAACAGCACTTGGTAAAGATTGTAGTTTTGGTTTACTATAGGACAGATCCACTATGCACAACTGCTTATTTAAAATTAAAATAGAGTTTGGCACCAGCGCCCCCGCGACCCTCAGTGGAGGATAAAGCGGTAGAAAATGAGTGAGAGAGTGAATATTTTTTTCTTAGCCTTAACTTGAGTGTTAGAAACTATGGGATAGAAACAGTTGTCAACAGTCTGGCCAATCTGACTTCCGCACATACAAAAATGTAGTGCGCTGTTCCCATCAAATCCTGGCAGGAATTATGATGTTATTGTAAATGAAAACATAGTATCTATAGTGTTCAGTGTCAGACAGTGATATTAGTACACCTCATTATGAGCTACTACCCCAATAGTCCGCATCAAAGTAATCATTATCCAAAGGAACACTCGTGAAATCAATCAGCCTGAGTAAGGATTTAAAAGAAAGAGATTGAAAAATGCTTAGGCACCCTTGTAAACGCATAATTACACAGCACAGATGCATTGTCAGCACTAAATGAATCCACTGCATGCATTGCACACATGAGAGCTTGAAACCACAGCTCTTTTTCATGAACGGCACTCATGTCTTTGGTGTTTGACTTGATATAAAGACATTCTGACCTCCGTTAGGTCACCAGCGGGCAGAGAGACGAGGCTAACAGGAGGGGGGAGGTGAAGTCTGGAGCGAACGTGCGTCTGGGAACCAAGTGTGATTCACACGCTACTCATCCCCATAGAGCTCTGTTGTACACCGAGCCTCAGGCGCTTCATTGAGAGCGGGGCTTTGTTTGAAGCCCTCGGAGTGTTTGTGAGTGAGAAAGACCTCCTGGGAATCAACAAATGTATACTTTCATTAGTCTTCTTGAAAATAACAAAGGATTCATTATTTGTTCATTTGCTCTTTTTTTCTGAATCAAAGCAAATGGGGGGGGGGGGGGGGGGGGGGGACACAAGTGGAAGGAAAAATCACCTGTTTGGAAAAACAGATCAGATCTCAACTTTTGTTTTGGAGAATATTTTCAGAGGAAGTTCAGTTTCAGAGGAAGAGCAACATTACAGAGTGTTTCGCTACAATAAGTATAATAAATGGATAACCACTTGAAGAGGGAGTTATATTATTCCCGGAAGAGCCAATTAAGGAACTGGACCTTAATTTTCTTGTTGTTGGTGACCTGAAAATAAAAAACACAACTACATTATTCACACTCAGCGAATTATTGTATGGGGCAAGTCTGAATCTAGAAAATAATGATGTGTCCACATAATCAAGTTAAAATGAATTTAGGTTTATATGTAACTATGAGCTGTTTAATGGATTGTGTGAAAAAGTTGAGATCAACAAAGAGAAAGCACAGACTGTCAAAGTAAGGACTGTCTCTGTCTTAATCATCACAACACCGCACATAGTCAGTGTTCATGGACGTCTTTGAGACAGACAAGAAGAGACTGAGTGACATTAGACACAGTGGCTTGGGGAAGTTCTGATCATTTTTGGTTATGTTCATTTTAGTTAGTTGTCCTTTCACTTCCTTAAAGTATTCCTAAATGCACGTTTCCTTCTGTTTTCTTGTGTCTTGCTATCAGTGTTTTTACATCTGTGTATTTTTATTTGTCACTTACTGTATGTCCACACTGTTTGCTTGTCTTTGTGCAGTCCCTCCACATCAGCGTTCGTGGGACCAACGTTTGCGATGCCGGGGAGATGGCAACAAGTGTGACCATGATCTGACTCAGTTGTGAAGCAGTCAAGTACTAGCAGGTGTTCAAAAAGAAAGACTTAACAAGTCATTAAAGCAGTCAAAAGACAAAAAAAAAATGTCAAAAGAATGAACTTAACACATATTTTCCAACTCATCTCACTGTATTTTGTATTCTAGCACAAAAAATCTGAATAAATTTTCAGTGTGCATTGAATAAAAATGAATCAAATTTGGAATGTATGCTATGTGTGTAACTAGTCTATTGTAAATGACAGTCTTTTTTTACTGTTGTTTGTCTTGGCTTTGTCCTCTGTCCACTGATACATGCTGGGAAAGGTTCCAAACCTATGTTACAAGAAGAAGCAGCTAATGAATGTTCATGAAATTTGTGGTTTGAAGCGGCATAACGAGTAGCTTGTGAATTAAGAGCACTATCCACATTTATTTGGAATTCATTGCATATGTGATATGTGATAAGTCCACAGTCGCTATTGTATTATTAATCATATGCAGCCTTATGTACCCTGTCTTAAAATAATTTGTGGTAGACCTATCAATAACAATTTAAAGTAGAATGCGCAGGTATCTCCAGTCTCTTTTTCCATCTGTTTGTGCTGGAGCATGAGAGACAGAGAGGGTAAAGGACCCATGAACCCATGAACCCATGAACACTGCCAGTGTCCTGCTATGAGAGCTGAGTCCTGCTCTGACCTGGGCACCTGGACACAGCAAATGCATCTGGCAGTTGACTTTCAGTGTGTGGGTTTTGACATGTATGTCTGTGTGTGCTTATGTCCGTGAAAATTACACCAACATTCATGTTTGTGTTTTTCTGTGTTAAGTACCTGAGTAGAGCAGCTGCCCAATCCCAGGACAAAGAGGTCAGCGGTGTGCAATAGGTATTAGTGCAGTCTTGTTAGAGCCAGATGAAGAGCTGAACAGCTGCTATGTGTCTGTGTCACTGCCTGACAGATAGCAAAAATATCGTTTATCAGTCCTTACTCTGTGGGTTGGAATCTGATTTTGACTGGAATGAACATAAAATATCTTAAAGGCTTGTTGTTAGCTTTATTCATATAAAGCTGCAGAAAATAATCTGATTGGTGGGCAGATATCCATGAAACCATGACTGTACAAGATTATTTTTTGTTACATATACATAATGTAGACTATCTAACACTGAAATACAAATGGAAAGTTGTGTAATGATGACGGCCAAACTGAAATATACAGTGTCTTAAAGTATTATGAGTAATCTGGGTAAATTAAGGTGAGATGACATAAGAAATCTTTATCAACAAATGATGGTGAAATTACATGTCTCAGTGTTGTTGTGTGCTTCGTAATCCGGGTGAATAAGCCTGTAGGGACAGGCACAGGAATGTAACATTGAAGGCAGGGGAGAAATATCGTCATCGTAAAGTGTGTAGGTGATAGAAAGTATACAGAGTGGGTTTTGGTGTGCTGTTTGATGTGTGTGTTATGTGAGAGTGAGGTGTGGCTCTGCCTTGCGTTATCTTTGCATTCCTGACCACACCAACTCCTCTACACGACTGCCATGGCAACCCAGAAGGGAAAAGACACTAAATCTGACACCCACCTCTCCCCTCTCCCTTTAACTCTCTCTGACACACACACACACACACAATTAATTCCTGGTGTCTGGCTCTCAGAGGCATACAGTTACACGGCAGGGTTACCATTGAGTGTTCAGGTTTTAAGAGGGATGACCTGTAGAGAACAAAGTGAGTACTGGAGGGAATTTTTGAACATTTTGCATGTCTTGCTCTTTGTAGTGTTTCCGCTAAGCAGTAAACAGGCTGCCTTCAAACAGAAGTTTGTCCATTCTTTTTTCATTTCAAGCGCCCGTTGACAATGTTTAAATTTCACTTGAACCCAAAGTTTTCTTTTTTTTAAATTTCAGCACAGGGGAATCAGAGCGAAGCATTGGGTTTCAAATGGGAAGACGAATGTCTCCAGTGACTAGCTAAAGAGTATTCTTCACAAGCAGGCCAAATGCAAACAAAGGCCTTTTGGTGCTGTGACAGGATATCTTTTATGGGGCCTCCTGTGGTAATGGGAAGTTGCACACACACAGAAATAGACAGAAACCTGAGCAGCTCTGAACGTGGTTTGTCAATTTGCCCAAACAATCAATACGAGAGTGCAAAAAATCTCTGGACTTTTCTTTTTCTAAAAAAAGCTTTACATCTAAAATTAACAATGCACACTCATGTATATTTTACATAATTATAGGTTTCAATATCCACCCTTGAAAAGTAACACTTATAAAAAAGTATCTCAGTGCATACATATTTGAATGTGATTAAATTAAGTGGTAAAATTGAAGGACTACCCTCATTGTGGCCTTGTCCGAAGAGAAGTGACACTGAATGCATCATCCGGGAGCTCTGTGGTTACGCAGTGATGTGGACCAAGATGTATTGTCATACCTCAGCAGAAATGGCTGAACTGGACAACAATAAAACAATGGAGCATGTATGGAATGACTTCTGAGGACGTATACATTCTGAGGTCTTCAGCACATGTCTGAAAGCAGCTTAGAGGAGGTGAAGACAGTTAGAAATGTAAATAGTCCAAATCCAAATTACATGTGTCCAATACAAGCTTTCAGTGGACAGTTTAACTTAAACTCTGAGAGCCAGTGCTTATTAGTGGGAGAGGTAGTGTTGTTCCTATCCAGCCTCAGTAATAGTCTCAATTATCTTAGCTTTAAAAGCATCCTCTCTCCTCACTATATTTCATTTGAGAAGATTGTCCGTTTAATAATTCAAGCTAAGATAAAAATGTTAAATGTGTTAATTTTGATACTGATATATATGCTCATGTAACCATGAAGCAGAAGTGCAGACAGATGCAGACGACACATATGACATTGAGTTATCAGCAACGCTGCTCATATTTCAGCATCCTGACACTTTATCTAGGACCGGACCTGTGCAGCCTGTGATTGGTTCCTCTCCTACAGCATCCTCATGTTGCAGAGAGCCACTTCTACCCTATTCTCTCTCTCTCTCTCTCTCTCTCTCTCTCTCTCTCATTCTCATAAGCACAGAGTCACAGCACAGCAATCCACAGCATGTCTGCAAATCTGCTAACTCATCAGTATGAAGAGTGTGGCAGAGGCTCACATGGTCAGCCAGCTGAACACTGAGTGGCTCTGATTCCCTCCATCGTTTCAGGGAATATAGTAAAAGATGAGCAACGCCAAATGCTCTGTAGGCTACACACATGGTTGTACACAGAAAACTTCCAGTTTTCAGTCTTCTTCCAGCACAAGCAGGACCTGTTTGGAATATATACAGATTAATGTCATGTCCAATTAACGTTTACATTCAATATGGTTTGGTGGAGATAACATGGGAATCAGAAAGGCCAGACAGAATTATATTTACCCACACTATTTACTTTTTGTTTCTGACTCATCCTTTTGATTTTCTTCACTTTGTAATTTCAACTAAAAAATTATGTGGGAAAAACTCTTCTGACACCAGAATAGTTCATGAGCGATTCCAGCCCTTCTGCTGTGCTCCTCTAATTTGAATGTTCCCACAATATCTCAGCTCTAAAATCTCAACTTCTGGCAGCAGATGATTCATGTTGTTTTGGATAACAGCGTTATGACTGACAGCCTTTCCTGTGAGTTTGCAGACTGACACCACACACAGTCAACAGGAAGGTTCTTGCCTCACATCAGCAGTAGGACAGGATGTGTGGCTTGCTGTAAGGTTTTAATGTAGGATTTAAAAAAAACACTTCCATCCAATTTGAACAGCAGATTGTGTCTTACATCTCCCCTTTTAAATTTTTCTACAAAGCACACGGCATTTCATTTAACCCAGTAGTTAAATTATTATATGAGCAGTACTGCCAAAAATAGATGCAATGAAACAAACTCTTAAACCTCTTGAGAGGATTGTGCGTGATGCTCTCCAAATTCAACAGGTGCTCTTGTAAAAGATATCACTTTTCCAGGATCCGGTCTCTGCTGTGCCACTTATGCTGATTGTCTCAGCTCTGCCATAAATCCTTGCACGAGGTTCAGGAAACTGGCAGTCTCTGCATCCAATTGATTCATACGCATGGATGTGTCTTTCACAGAAAATAGACCGGACCAATGGAGTGCTCGGAGTGGAGGACATGGTTAAGAGATCTAGAGGTGTGTCTTCTCTGTTGTTCTTTATCTCTCAAGGTCTGTTGTGTTGTCTGCTAAGGACACAATGAAGAAAATCAAGCTGGTTAGGAAGTCAACAGATGATCAAGTTTTATATCTAACTAAGCTATAATAGGACATGCTCTCTTAAACAGTTAATATCTTGAGTCTGACTGCTTTCTTTCAACACAGTGGCTGTGTTTGTCACTCTGTGAGCTTTGCCTCTCCTTTTGCTGCCTGTAATGGAAACCAGCAGGGGTCCGGCCTGGCTCTGAAGCTGTGGCAGTGTTTTTCTATCACGCTGTCAGCCCCATGATGAACAAGAGCAGACCAGGGGGTAGCAGGAGGGAAGTGGCAGCAAAAAGCCCAGGGAATTTGGTTCACATCCACCTTCCCCACATCAAAGAGCCTCTGATCAAGACGGATTGCTTGCAGAATGAACCTGTACAGCTCTGTTGATTATTATTTTTCTTTTGTGAGAACTTTGTAATCTTATTTAATTTTTTTTTTTTCAGCAATAGCAAAAAACAAGGGATGAGCCAAAACAATATATATGATGTATTGGTCCAAAACTAGTCATATGATCAGGTATCTAATATATATTTGCTTTAAAATTAAAAACCCTTCAGTTTTTTGTAGCAACAGCTCTTTTATATTTACTTCAGGAAAGAGCCTTGCTTGAAAGGGGCTGCTATCGTGCGTCGCCATGTTCATACCAGAACCATGAATGGACATTCTGTCCAGAGCCTGCATGCTGCATTGTGAAGTGAGTTCTCACTCCATGAATGAAGAACAGCTCCACAGTCCTCAGTTTGTTGCAGTCTGTGATCTCACAATTAGATGTCACTAATTCTTACATAGCAGACCTTTAAAGGATGTAAAATGTCTGTATTGGGCTGCTGTCAGTGTCAGTAGATACCTATAGCTGTAAAATGAATAAGTGCTATTGAGTCAAGTTAGTTCCCTGTGAATCGACGTACGGTATGAGCTGCAATCTGGGGAATATATTAAACGTTCCAGTGTTTAAGAATTAGTGATATCTAACAGTAAGACTGCTGATAGTTACAAAAAAAAATTGAACTATCGAAACTCTGGCTGGTTTGTCTGTTCCGACTGCTGTAGTCATGGTGCTGCAAGATGGTGGCCTCTGTAAAGCAATACTTTGTTTACAGTACATACAAAAGGTCCACCAAAGAGCATGTGGTGTAAATTTCATTATCCATCCATTTCTACATTAGGCCACACAGATCTGCATGAACAAATGCGAGCACATCTACAGTTAGAGTCCACACAAACCATACGTGCTGACTGCATATGCTCCCCGTGGCACATCACTTTCAAGTCCAGTTGGTGATGCACTCTTGTTTTGTTCAAAAGAGACAATGAAACTTGCTTCAGTTTATGCAAGGAGGTTCAGTGGTGCCCACACACCTACAACTCGGCGCTCAAACAATACAACACATCCAAAAAGGGTGAACTCCTGTTTAGAAGTTGCCATTACTGGAAAAGAATGTGAGATTGAGAGTGCGTATGGAAGACTAGACTGATGCGGACAATTGTTTACTATGAATGGATCTGCAGGAATGCAAGCGCATGATGAAATGCAATCCGGCTGTCCATGGATATGGAACATGGAAATTATGACCCAGCCTTGAAGAACCAAAGAAATGTTATTGAAGGCAATTACACACTTATGGCGCCGTTACATTTCTAGCACTACTCGGCTCTACTCGGTTTTGTATCAGGCACATCAGTTTTCATTACTTCATAGTGCCTCCTCAACGTAGGCGACATTTTCATAGCATGGCTTCACAAAACTGCTGTGACATTATCTTCTACACAACACAAACTATGGAAGAGCAAAGTGGTTATTTTCAGTGTACTGAATCAGAATCAGTTCATTAAAAAGATTAGTTCACCAAATGTTCAGTACTTCCTGCATGTCTAGAGCACAGACTCCATCGGACACAGGCTGAAATGAAATACAGCTGAACAGGTTGTGATTCGGCTCACGATCACTGGCTCGCTAAACACACCAGACTCCTCTAATAAATATTAAGATTTTAGAATTTTCCTTACTAAATTTAGGAGATTAACGCATATTTTAAGAGTTTTTAAGTCTTTTAAACTGATCTACATTTCGGCATTGTTTGGTCAGATTTTTCTGTAGGACATCACACTTATGACTCATCCGGTGACCACGCTTTCTGCCAATCAGGGGTCAGCAGTCTGTCGACGTCATATTTTAGTATTGGCTCAGCTCGCTTGTAACCTCAACACTGCAGATGGCAAAAAAATCAGGTACCAGGTACTATTTGTAATGGAAACACAACCCACCCACCCAGGTCGAATAGTGCTATAAGTGTATAATGGAAAAGTGCCATTATGGGTCGTGTATTGAATTTATACCAACCCTCCTAAATGTTACGCACCGGGCCTTTAAAATAATAATACTAAATACCCTTACACATACCTGCTCTGACCAAAGCCTTTACATGAAAATCTGTGAGTGTCTACCATGCACTAGCCAGACTGCATGGTTGGTGAGGCTCCGCCCACCTCCTTGTGCAGCTCTCCTCCACTCTTGCTGCAGAGGCTCCTCAGCTCCGCCTCAACACTCCACCTCTGCACGCACACATTCGCGGCAGCAGCAGCAGTAACAGCAGTAACAGCAGTAGCAGCAGCAGCAGCAGCAGCAGCAGGGGCGGTGCTGTACCCGGCAGCTCACACTCTCCTGGCTTATGAACCTGTCGCTTGTGGGAACAGCTGCGTGACGGATAAATCTTTACCTGTAGCAGGAATTAGAATACGAGCCACTACCATTTCTTTAGTATCTATTTATTTAGTCTGGCTTTTGGTGGGAGACCGTTTTTGTTGCCAGGGAAGAGAAAGTCCGAGCAGGTAAGCAGTCAGTCAGTCAGCCAGATAACCTTGGCTACTTATTCATTGTTACAATGTTGCAAACGTTTTCTATTGTTTCACTGACACAGGTTGAGCAAAGTTGTTACTGTTCAATATTTGCATGTGTGGATTTTAAACATGGACGATAAACATGGAGCCATTTGACCAGTTACAACAGATTATGAGGACACGAAGGATTATTTTCTACTACAATTTATTTACTCATTTATTCTTTTCTTTTCTTTTCTTTTCTTTTCTTTTCTTTTCTTTTCTTTTCTTTTCTTTTCTTTTCGTTTCTTTTCTTGCCAAATCTGCTGTTATCACATTGAAATAATGTGACTCTATCCGAAACACGTGGGGTGTTTATGTTTGTTCTATTATTGTTCCAGTAAGAAACAGTCCCATAATATACATTTTAAGGGGGCAGCGGACGTTTAGGTATTTTATCACAAGTTCATATGTTTATTTGTTTAATTTTATTGCATTATTTTGGCGGAAATTTGTACCGGACATTGAATAGAAAAACAGGTTGTCCCCCGTATGAATGGACTGTGTGAGTGAGGAAAGCGTGACAAATGTTTCTCATGAAAGAATTCTGTATTCTCTGTGTGTGTGTGTGTGTGTGTTTACACTGTTATGGCCTGGTTATTAGAGCGTAATCTGAACTATCATAGGTTGTTTTAATTATTTTGACCATGTTTGTATGTGTGTGTGTTCTTAGACATGCAATCCAATTAAATCAGTGTGGGATTTCTCTTGGCATAACAAGGTAATTTAGTAAAAAGCAGTCAGTAAAGAACGCAGTGTTTCTGCAGCTCTAGAATAATAACCATCAGATGACCGGTGCTTCATGAAAGCTGTGCCACTTGTAGAGTGGGAGCTGCTGTGTGAGCTGCTGGGGTGGATGGCAAAGGGTGGCGGTGGGCACATGTGGTTATGGTGGTAGCTTGAGCCTGCAGAATTTAGACAGAGTGCAGTTTTGGCAGCTGTTGAGTGCTGATAAGCACCTGAACCTTAAAATACATTACTCCTGTAATTCAGGCTAATGCCTTCCAGTCTGCCATTGCATCCTGACTGCATTCCTTACAACATGTTAGCTCAAGGCAAGTCTCTATTTTTTTTAGAGGTAAGCAATCCACCCTAGAAATTCCGCTTTTAGATTAAGCATATTGCCTAGTGCTCAAGGTGCCTCAGATTATGACAGTGGATCATAATTTTAGTGATCCACTGTCAACAATAATAAACTGTGTATGTGCACAGAGGTCAGTCATAATCATAATGTCAGGATAGGGGAACCGAGATCAGAAAAACAACCACCCCCTCAACTTTTTTTCCATTTTGTGCTCATCTTATTTTTCCTTGACTCCTGACTTCCAACATGCCTCTGAGATATTTTTCATAATCAGAGTTTTACATTGAGTGTTTTTGCCAGGGAAGTGAGATATATTGGACCTTGAGCTTGAGAAGGTGTGGGGAATGTAGACAGCAGGGTCTATGTCTGTTCAAACAAGCAGGGCTGAACATGTCAACAAGAGCTGGGGGTAACCTGAACATGAGACACAGTCTGGAGAATACAGAACAAAATTGGTGGATATCTCAAATGAACCTGTTTTGTTTTTGACAGTGATTCCCTGCAGGGAAAATTGAACATCAGAAATTAAGTCGAACATTCAGTAACATTATGAATGTGCTAAACAGTCCTTTGTTATCGCTTGATCTTCCCAGAATCCCCCAAAACAAGTCCTTGACTGGTAGTCTGTCTGCTCCCTCAAGTAGTAGTCCTATTAGCCAAGTGATCATTGCATCTGCTCAATCATCACTTCATGTGACTCATGCACAATACCATGAGATGTTAGGCAAGGCTCAACTTCCTCTGTTGTCGCAGGAACGGTTAAACAAACAGTGAACTTGTGGGTGCTTTCCTGCCCATACTGAGTCAGACAGAACAAAGAAATATGTAAACATGCATTATCTTCACCAACAGGAAACCTCCTCATTCCTATAGGATTAGTAGATGGCAAGGTTGTTACACTGGAGCCATGATTTACAAACTATTGAAGTCCCAGGCATTCCTCATCTGTTGCTCTGGCATTTTTAGTCGATAAAATAAATAAAAAAAAATCACCAGGACCAAAAGAATATCTAGTGTAATATTAATATTACTGCTGCATATATTTACAGACCATTCAATGTCTGGGGGGAGTAATTGGTTCCCTCTACTTCCACATTTCTTTTCCAAGATAATGAGTCTAGATAGTGAGCTAATGCCACTGTGTGTCAATGCAGCACCTTGTTGAGAGGCAATTAAAGCTGTGTAAAGAACATAGGGGGGACACCCAGATGCAAGGAAACAAATGATCCCTCTGAAATACTGTTGAGCTTCTCACCATCAGTCCAGTTTAACAGCAGACAGAGAGACAGAAAAAGGAGGTGTGTGTATTTGTGCAGGCATGCGCCTGGGTCTGTGTGTGTGTGTTTGAGTGTGTGTAGAAGGGGGAAGGGAGGTTGTTGTTGGTGTGAGATTCACCCTGGTGAGACTGAAGACATTCCTAACATTCCGACCTCCAGGATGCTTGAGGCTCCTCTGTCTTCTTCTAGTGTGTCGGGGGCTGCAGTGGACCCTTAAGGGCTTTTATGTCACTAGGCTCACACCGGCTGGGCCTTTGGTTGAACAGAAACTACATACCCTCTAATTTAGGAGGCCATGGGAACAAGTAGCATAGCACACACCAGCTCTTCTTAAGTTACATCCACAGATGACACTTAAATAGGTTTTCTTTGAGACACTTGTCAGCTTGGACTTGAGTTTGCTGAAGCAATAAACAGTCAGTGACTTGGAGTGATTTAATAATTTTTGAAAACACAAACTTGTATGAGAAAATGACCAAGAACATGAATTAAAATCCAGTTTAAATCAAATCCACTAAATATGGTCAGTATCAAGCCTGATACCAATCTAGTACATACCAATCTAGTTTGGTTCATTCCTGGGAAGTGCTGTCAGTCTCTTATTCAGTTTATTCTCTAAACTGAATAATTAATTGTAAAGAGTAAATGGAGAAAACTGGATAGATAATTAATAATGAATCATTGTGTAATTATGAGATTCAGAAGATCTTTTCTCTTAACAATGCACCTCATTCTTCTTTTTCCCTGTTTTGCATATTGCCATGTGACCAACATCTTGTGACGTTGCAACCATCTGTGCCTCAGCCATGAGAGTTCATCCCATATCTGCCAGATCCTTCCTCAACCACTTCTGACCAAACCAGATTTAGCAAACCAAAGATGTCAGCGTGTGGTGACTTTGCAGAACACGTGTGGAAACCCGGCTCTTGTAAGAACTGCTTTCACCCACTTAGTGCACACAAGACTGTCAGTGGCCTGGACGGCAGCTTGCCAGTTGCTTGTTTGAGGAGCAATCCAGGAGGTGATGAAGATGCTGGAGTAACAACGCCTTCACCCTACAGCAAGCCAACCATCGCTGTCAAACCAACTATGATGAGTCTTGACACCAGTGAGTCGACTGATGTCAACATGAACATAGACCAGGTGAATTTCTGAAACTTTCCTGAATCAAAGCTTTGTGCTTTGTGCTTCTCTGTCTGATTTTAATGTGTGATCTTGTTTATATGTGGCAGGAAATCTCAAAGAGCCAAGTTCAACATTTGGGCCTGAAGAAGCTCTCCTTATATATTGATAGTAATGGCTGTAATGGCTGCAACAAGGCCCATAGGGATGCTGTTCCTCAGAGTCCTGAAACAAAGATGGATTACAATAAATCCTTTTCTTTAAGTCCCTTGTCCCCCAGTATCCGACCCAAAGACTCCATGATCATTGGCAATATCTTTGTAACCCAGGAGGAGGGTAGAGGTTATAAGAAAAATGCCAGTGGAGATAACCAAAGACACCAGAGTAGCACCACTGCTATTAGAACCAACAGCACTTATAATGGAAGTAGTATGACTACAAATTCAAACTATCAGGAATCCCATCAGGTATCTGTGGAGATACCTTTGGTGAACACTGTCCCTTCTGGCCCTCCCACACTTCATTGTAATGGTAAGAGCCATGGTAATACTGCTACTGTTACCAATAAGACCTCCAGCACTTGTACCACTTTCCCCAAAACAACTTTGAGTGTGGAGACCACCAGACATAGCCCTCCTCCAGCCCTTCAGTCTGCCCCCATCCTGTCAAAACAGACCAGCCTATCAGACTCCTCTTGTTCTTATCGTAGTAGTACAGATTCACTTCCTGGGGCAGAGGGATCAGAAGGAAAACATGTCAGGTCAGAGAGCCCTCAAAGTCCTCCAGCCACAGGTAGCCCACAGTCGGCTCCCAGTTCACCCAATGGACGGTCAGACTCAGAACCCATTTACGCAGAAAGCACCAAGAAAAAGCGCAAACCACAAGGAAATAGATTGCCACTCAGTCCCGAGTCCCCAAACCAGAGTAACAACTTGTCCTGCTCTGAGCCCGAGCTCTCAGCAGAGAGTCAACGGGCCACCATCACTGTAATGGCTGCTCATACAGAGGAAAACAACAGGACTTTCTACCTATGCAGCCCTGATTCAGCTGTCAGCACCCAGTGCCATTTTAGCCCTCCCGCACGTAAGGACTCCAGCAGCCCAGCCTTCTACTGGCCTAGTCCCAGCCACAGTTCACCCTGTCTAAACACAGATGCCAGCCCAACCCCAGCCCTACACCACAAGCCTCAGTCTAGTCCACCAATTCCACCAAAGAGAAACATCCGCTCCCCCAAACTGGGCACCTCCAGCCTCACACCATCCATGTCTTCTCCAGTCCCTCTTCCAGAACTCCCCAAACTCGGCACCTCCAGCCTGTCACCATCCATCTCATCTCCTGTCCCTCTGCCTGAGCTCCCCATGCTTTTCCTTATTTCTGCTAGAGAAGGCCACTTCAAGGTTCCTACAGAGCACCAGAATGCGGCATCTGAGCGCTGGCAGAAGACAAACCACCACAGTCCTGCATGGAAATGCCGTATTGAGGAAGAGGAGGAGGAGGAGGAGGAGAGAGAGCAGAAAAAAGGTGAAAAGAAGAAGCTAGCCAGCAACCCAAGGACAACTCGGGTGACAGGCCTGGTCAATGGTGCCACTGTCTGGAAGGAGGCCAGGGACTGGAAGGCCCACAGCAGCCCCCCTCCATTGACAGAGCCTGGCACGGCCACCCAGTCTGTCCCCAACAATGGTGCCTGCCAAGGGGAAACTGAAGGCATCGTTGCAGAGGAAGAAGGCAAGCATAACGGGAGCATGCCAGCCAAGCAACCATTGCATGGTGGCTCATCGGAGCTGCTGACAGCAGGGAAAGGAACTGTGAATAATGAGGCCAATCCACCACCTCCCCCTCCGAAGAAACTGCACAGGTAAGAGCAACAAAGAATTTTTTTATCTTGTTTTTAAACATTCATTTATTATCCCTTAATCAGAACAAAACACCATTACGACTGTATCTAGACAGTAATAAATGATTTCCATCATTGATTAATCTTTTTTAACTGACTATGTTGTTGGTGAGCTGAAGAATTGAAAAAAATGTCAACTGAAGGTTAGTAGAGCCCAAGGTGTTGTGTTGTAACACACAAAATTGGCCCAATAGACACTTAACACCAAGTAATTCAGTGTTCAATGTTTTAGTTTTAGTGCAGACAAAATCATCCATCCACAAAAAAATCTCTGTTTATACTGTGTGTAATTTCAAACCTATGATACATTATTAATGAGACTGTTCATGCTCAATAGGCAGAGACAGGGAATACAGAGAATTCATCTTGATGAAGGGTTGGCCTTAAATATTGTTTACAGTAAGGCAACTATTTTAAAAAAGTTTAATGAAGGTTTAAGTACACACCAGCATACAATGTAGTTGCTGTAGGATAAATTGTATACGTATATCAAACATAACATTATGGCGCATACAGTATTTGCGTGCCTGTCGTCAGGTTGTCAACCTTGGACCTGCATTAAAATGAAGGGATCTGTAATTCACTCATGACACTGTGGTTTCAGTATATTACATAATTTACTACTTACATGAAACACTTAGACTAAAAGCATGTATGGGTTTTCTTCTCAGTATATCTATAGCTATGTATAAAAAATAAATACTCTATAACTAACAGTATGGCCTGCAATGCTGCACACGCATGCATCTTACTGCAGGCATTTGTATGAATCTCCTTTCATAGCATCATAATTAAGCCTTGAATCAGCCTCCATTCTTGCGCCTTGTGATCAGGCATATTCCTCAATGCAGGCCTTGTTCCATTCATGCTTGTAATGTGACTTTTTCAATACTAATTAACACGTAAAATGGGTCTGTTAAATAGTTGCCCTCTGTGTTACTGTAAATTTGTTATGACTGCAGCACAATGGACAGATTTGTTTATTGATATTGTTACACTGGGACTAAACTGCCATTAGATTTCAGATGCATATTTAGGCAGCGTAATTTTCACAATTGGACAGTTGGTATGCCTTTTGCTTTTATGACCTTGATGTTTACATATTGTTGCTTAACTGGTAAATTGTGCAGTCATTTAGAGAACATGCAGGATGATAAAGATCCACCTTTGTTCAAGTGACCATTCACTACCATGACCTACTGTAAATAAGGCTCCAAGTTGAAATAGCCTACATTTCCAATAAGCAGCATTTGCACACATGCCTTAACCTGAGTCTGCAGGAGGCTAACAATACACTCACCGTCTGAGTCAGCTACCCAAAGTAGAAACAGAGAAGAGGCCTTGTGTTGCAGTTATTAGAGCATCAAATGATCTCTCAGAATAATCTTTGCTTTGTCTGGGGTGGTACGATGAGGTGCAGTACACAACTGTGGCTTTCTCAGGATAAGCATATGTTTTTCAGTACAACCGTCACTTTGTTGAGTCAGCAAAAGCTAAGTGGGGCTGTTTCACTATCAAAAACACAGATTGCACTGATCACATTTCAAGGGCCCTTAAGTTTGTGGTAATTCTAGTAAGGACCCATCTCTCCTGTTATGACATTGCCAACATTCTACTCTGATAAAAATACACCTTGTTGAGACACATGTGCGAACATGCCTTAGGCCAGTCGGCGACAGTTGTGGCTTTCTGGTGTTCCAAGTTTATCATTGGGTTTGGAGTGTTAAATCAGCAAGTGTCTCCGGGCACCAGACATGTGCTATCATGCTAAAGGGAAAACCAAATCTAAAAATTGTCTACAAGGCAAATATAACTTCGTAAGATGATCTATTGATGAGGGAAAAATGCATTTTTTTGTGTGTGGGATGAATGGAAAACACCATGTTTAATGTACATGTACATGCTCACTTTGAAGCAGCTTTTTAATGTGCTTAATCATTTACAAGCAACAGATGGCTGGAAAAAATGTGACGTTCAAAGTCTTTTGATCGCAGCGAAAAACACCAACAGGTCAACATACATATTGTGTGCTGGGTCAGCCTAAGGCTAAAGCTACATGCATCCTGTTTGCTTCATTACACGTGGAATTCATATTGCTTCAGTTTTCTGGCCTCTTGAACTGAGACTTTATGCCGATGGTGCTGTTTTAGTTAGAAAGGGATATGTAATAACTGAGACTTTTGGCAACACACATACAGACATCAACATTTGCTTCCTGATGAGGTTCTGCCAGTACCGACTTGAACTACCAGCAGTCAAGCAGTTCTTAACATCAGTCCAAGCAAAGAAATCCCTATTCATATTTTTTGTCTTCACTCATTTTCTTGTTTTAAGCAGCTTCCTGTTGTGTACGTGTATGGAAATGTGACATGAATTTTTAAGCCCTTTGGTATTGATGATTATATCTAAGATGCTCACCTGGACATAAATTGAATACACGACAAATAACTATGTATAAATAGTCATTATATAAATTTAATATCACTTTAATAATTTAATAATTGATTTGGTTTTCATGGCTTCAGAATTTATCGTAATATTTACTTTAGACAAGGGTCTGCCTACACAGAGGGTGCCATCTTGTGCCAACATGTTTCTACAGCAGCCCAAATTGACAAGCCAGCCAGAAAAGAAGCTTACTGAGCAATTGATAAGAATGACCTCCTTTTTGGTATGCAAAGGCTTCCATAGCTCTCCGACACACTTGGGAGAAGAGAGGGTTAAAACCCTTAAATTCTAACTGAAATAGCTTGTTTAAATGTGGATGTAATCTAAGAGGTGTGTTTGTGTCTGCATTGTGTGAGTAACATCCTCTTAAACAGGGAAGGCATGTCAATTGGTCAGTGAAGTTTGCCAAAGAGAGGGGCTTTACAACAGATTGTTGCCCCTGGCAACTCCCAAGCTGTCCCAGTCTGGCAGTTAGTTGCCACCAGTAGAAGTAGAATTTATAGATGGACCATGTTCATGGAAGTCCATCAAGTATGGGTTTGGGTGTGATCTGCCTATTCTTCCTCTGTTCTTTCCAAATGACTGTTCCAAGACACAGTGCTGCCCCTCCCTCCTTCCCTCCACAGAGCCACCCTGACTCCCTCTGTTCAGCAGAACACACAGCATCTTGTTGCCATCTGACAGACCTCACACTGCTCTAAATTGAACTGCCAGGTCAATGAGTAATTACTTCATATGAGGTGTGGGTGCTTTTAATTTCGTGCATCTAATGGGTGCTGTTGCTTTTCCTGCTGAGACAGACTTTAAATACACATATGACTCGCATATAACTAGGGTTGCGTTACGGCACATTGGGAGGCTTTAGAGAACCACTGGTGTGATCCAGGGGCAATGTGTGCCCGCCAGCCCGACAAGGACCTATGCCTGTCCAGCATGAGGTAGGCACCTGTGGCAATTTTCTTTTTCTATGGTGTCTTTGGCCAGAAGCCATAGAGATTACTTTCATACCTTGATTTTGAGATGGTGAGAAGTGATTCTGCACTAAACTGTAACGTATATGTTGAATTTAATGCATGGTAAAATGTAGTTATTTGTGAGTCTTAAAAGGTAACACGGGATATTGTCCTTATTCAGTACAAGTACACTACATTAATTCAGTTTCTGTCATTCTCATTAAAATAATTTTAAACTCAAAAGTGTATGCGAGTTGCTTGGCTGTTGAAGTGGATTGTATTGCATTGTACAGGTATATATATATATATCACACTGTAGTCCACAAGTAAGGAAGTGAAACCAGTTGTATGAACCTGGTCTACAGCAATGAAACAACTGCAGTTCAGTTTGTGTCTCATTTGACACGGATGCTCGTAAGCTGTAACCCCAGTGCGATTCCTCGTTTTAAAAACTGCCCAGCTCCTCTGACACAGCTTTATTAATACCACGCACACACGCTTAGGATGGCAAACGCGATCCTGTGTGTTAATTACTGTCGCATGATTGTTTACATTCTAAATCTGGTTGACCCTTGTTGCCGGGCTGAACGCAGGACATAACCTCGTCTGACAGGACAGTGTTTACTGCTGTAAACGTGATGTCTTCGTTTCAGCAAAGGAACTCATTTAGTCGATGGAAACAGGCAATCAAGATGTTTAGGCTAGAAATGGACACGGTGATGATGAACGGCAACTTTTTGTCTCTGACAAATCTTTTTACTCCAGTTGTGTAAAGGTGAAATTATTAGTTTTAATAAAGCTGTATTCATGTAACTATCAATTTACTGTTCTGAAGCAAATTTGAAATGGTAATTTTAAAGCTGCCGTCCATAACTTATTGTGATTTGATTTTTGATGATGTTATTATGCGGCCTCTGTTTGATCTCTGTGGGGTTATGTCAAGCAATACTATTAGACTGACTGACCGAGGGAATATTTGTGTGTATACAGCAGCAGTGCAGCGTTGGGCAGGGGCAAGAAACATTTATTCAATCAGACTTCTGCACAATCAGGGTATTTTTAGCAGTAGAACTTTTGTGTTTTGTGTTTTCAGTCATACTCCAACCTGTTTGCAGCTGTCTCGCTTTACAAGCACAATGTTGCTATTAGCTTTATCCGTCTATGAATATAAAGCAAATCACTTCCTGCATGCAGCACAGAAATGTCACCAGGAGACAGAGAAATAGGGAGACAGTTGTAGTCATTGGTTTAACTAATTTGACAGCTGTTTGAATGTAATGGACATTTGTTTGCATTCAAAAGTAATGTATACCACTTCACAAATATCACCTTGGATTAATAAAAATGTGACGGGCATTTTCATTATTACTTTTTCAATATTTTATGGACAAAACACTTAATCAGTTACCCAAAGTAATAGTCAAAATGACTGATAATAAAGATATGCATTATCTGAGGCTCCTTCGTTCATATATGTAACCCTACCCCTTGTAAAGATTGTTGTCTTGCATGCCATGTAATCAAAACACTTATTTTGCCACACACACATCCTCCCACAGTACACACGCAGCGACACCATTCTTTCACCATGGAAAAGCCCATGTTTTGGACACAAATCACAGAGACGTAGAAGTGAGACCTGCACAGGTGCATGTTCATGTTCATGGGCTCATAATCCCTGCAGCCTTTACCATTTCTCCTCTGCCTCGGCATTTCCACTGCCTTTCATCACATCTCTTTTGTCTGTTAATGACAGCGGATCCTTTCCCTTAGTGTCCACAGGGAATACCTAACCTTTTTTCCTCCCTCCATTGCTTCTCTCCTTTCTCCTCCTCATCCGTTTGTTCTGCTGAGTTATGGTGGAATTGAAGTCAGGGGCCAGCAGCTAAATGGACAGAAGAGTCATTTTGTGATGGAGGAAGGGAAAGGGAGATGAAGGGATGGGATGGGACCATGTTTTGCTGAGCCATTAGCAGGTATAATGAGACAAGTGAATGGCTGTCACTCAGCCTAATTGGTCACCTTGATTAGAGAGTCTACTCATGCACAGCTTTCATCGGTTTAAGTAGCCATTGTGGTGGATAGGCAAACTGAAAACAGGACTTTTTCCAAGCTTCTGTCTAGTGAATGGAAAGAAATTCCAGTTTTTGATAAAGACAGATTGAGTAGCTGGAGAAAACAATAAACATAGTTTTCTTCTTAGAAAATTAAAAAGTTGTCTTTTCAAGGAATAAAAACGCAACTTAATAAATCTAAATTCATCATGCAGAGGGTTTTTGCTCCTACAGCATTACTTGTTCCAGTGGCCATGTGTGATGTAACACAGATATTACTGCGTATTTGACTACAATGGAGCCTTTCTGTTTCATCTCTACTGATGCTACTTTTGCTAGAGACATGTTTGTTTGATCGATGTTTCCCATTGGCAGTACCGTTGCTTTTACTCAAGGTTGTGGTGTGTCTTTAAGGTACCTAACTCCAGGGAATCCTAGGAAATGTAGGAAAATCCCATACGACATTAACTTCTCATAACCACTTGTGGATGCATTAAAATTTCTTACTCAAAAGTTTAGAAAACACCAGCGACACAAAGCAAAAGTGGCTTGTTTGTTGCAGTTATTAAGAATATAAGAATTGCAGAAACATGAATCACGTAGTGTGCAATCTAATAAGGAAGTGAAACTAACCTCAATTGTACTTGTTTGTCCTTTAAAATCGACCAACATGCTCAGTCTCGTGGGCTCATTATTGAGGCACAGATATGAAAAGATCGGGGGGGAAGTGAAGTGCTTCCACATTCATAAACATGTGAACAATAATGTAATGTGAAGCTACACTGAACTGACACAAAAGGTGAGACATATACTCAGGCAAGCAGACAGAAGAAATACCCACATTCCTGTTTCTTTCTGTCTCTCACAGGGTGTCCGGTAAGATGAGTGGCAGCAACGTAGAGCTAGATCGCTGCAGCCAACACAAGTCAGAAGAGAGTACTACTTCTCCTCCGTGGGGCCTGGGCAGTGCCACCTTACCCACCGCCTCCACTGACAACCTGACTGCTGACTCTGGTAAGTACAGCTCACATTGTATTATAATGTTGGCCAGGTTCATTTAAAAAAAAACCCACTGGCAGCTCTAAAAAGAACTTGCTCAGTCCATCTAAGGTTTTACTTGCCTATACAGTATATACACTGGGAAATCAGGGCAACATCAAATATGTACAGGTCTATTTATCTGAGTCACTAGGGAACCCACATATGTATAGTTGGGTGATGTAGCTAATGAATAATAACAGTATTTTTTAGGCTATTTTTTCACTTTAGGCTATTTTTTACTGTAATATAAAACAAAAGCTACCCTAAAAATACAATTATTACTTATTACTATTACTATTACTTACTTATAACTTTAGATGATATCTGATGTATGTCTTTGGCTTTTTTAATGTTCATTAAAAGGATATTTACATGTGCAAAAATAATACAATTACCTGTAAATGTCAAATTCAGATGTAACATTGAAGAAGAAATATTGTCTGTGAGTTTTTACCAATGTTTAAAATTATAAACAATATCACAGTTGACTACTTGTTTCAATATCAGTACTGGAACAGCCTTTAAAACCCAGAATATATATACCATATATCTAAAGATGATACTTTTCCTAATGTCACAATATTGATTTAATATCAATATATTACCCAGTTAGTTGTTCAGACATTGTTTCATCCTGTTTGAGGTGAACTACAGTATATCCTGAATTAAACTAAACAAGAGAAAAAAAGTGGAATAGGACTACAGCATGGTTTCATGGCAGCAGGATGACTGCTTATCTCTTCTGCTTAAGTTGCATATTTACAGATTTTTTTTAGACCTAGTTTTGATTCCTGTCTAAATCTGAGATGAATCTAAGAATGAGTGGCAACTCTCCTGAATATGACATTGTTATCATACCTAAAGCTTTGGATTTAAACCTCTGTGACACTTAGATGCTTGTAATTGCTGTAACTTCCTGCGTAATGTTGTTTGAAGAGATAATTATGGAGTATGATAATGAGGGAAAAAGGGCTTGGCTACATCCCACGGAGTACATTTATTTTTTTCTTTACACAGTCATCCTCCCACTGTAAAAGCAGTTATTGAAGACTGCACCACACAATTATCTCAGTATCTGTCTCTACTAGTGAATGGTTAAGTTTCAGCCTTTAGTCTGTAATCGACAAATGGATCATAATTGGGTGGAAGATGTTTTCAATGTCAGCTTGAACACTGGACTGTGGAAATTTCCAGCGTTTCTGTGGAAAAGAGGTATGTGTTTGCACTGAAGGCGAAGCAGTAGATTGTGACAGTGATAAATAAATCAGATTCACAGATGTCACAAAGGAATATGTGGGTCTATGTGCACTGTTTGGGGGATAAGTGAAGTTCATTCAAAAGGACAGTGACAAACATGTTAAATATGGATATATGGTGTGAATCGTTAACCTTTTTTACACCTACAGAGACAGTTTTCTACACCTGCTGTTTTGACTGACTGATGTTTTAACTGTGTTTGCTGATTGCAAGAATTGTTTGTAAGAGCTTTTACCCAGGTTTCTGACATTTCTGTGGGTATACAGCAGGTCTGTGTTTATGAAAGTTTTATGGTTTTATGGTTCGTGTATGTGGTTACGCCCCCGGTGCTGGGGGTCAGGGAAGAACAGGGAGGGACATGGAAAAGAAAAGCTGCCAATAACCTTCACTATTTTTGTGCTTCTAATTTTAAATATAACATTCTCTTTTTCTTTTTGTTGTTTAGAAGTCACCCACAGTTGCAATCTCCTTTTGATGATATTATCACAATAATATGCAACTAATACACAAATAATACGCAAATAATATACGCAGAGGTTGTTTCTTTTGTAAAGAGGCTAATTTAAAAAAAACTAATTAATTTGTTCTCTCTTTTTAGATTCTCGGGATGTTACTCGGAGGTCTTGTTCCTCTCCATTTCCTCTCCAGAGTCCAGTGTCCTCAGCTCCAGGATCCCCTCACCCACCCTGCCTCAACAGTAACCTGCCGCCACCATTACCGGAGAAAAAAATGGTCAACCGCACTGTGTCTGCTCCGGACAGCACAAACGGAAAACCCTATGTCCGAGCTTACCCACGCCTTCCCTTCACTGGCTCAGAGACCAACGTGTGTCGGTCTGCTGATGTTAGCTCCCGCTCCAGTTTACCGTCCAGCCCCGTTGACCCACGGCCCATTTTCTCTTCCAATGAATCCCTGGAGTGTTGTCATGTGCCGCCAGGCAGATCCTCCAGGTCCCGGACACTGGATGAGCCACTGAAGACTCATGGGCGTCTGGGTGTCCATTGTCGAAGCAGCATTACCTGCTCCTCTTCTCCTCAGCTCAGCGTGCCCTTCTCAGCCTCAGAAACGGGCCCAGCGGCAAATATGGGCTCCAGCCTGCAGCTGCAGACTCTCCTGAGTAACATTGACAGCAGAGAGGGAGTGTACTCCAAATTGGGAGGCCTATACGCAGAGTCTCTCCGGCGCTTAGCTCTTAAATGTGAGGATCACTTCACCCGCTCCCAGAAGAACCCACTGAGGTTTGAGGAGAGCAACTGGTCTCTGTTTCGACTGACATCTAACAAGCCAAGCTGCAATTCAGGAGATGCTGTGTACTACTCTGCTGCATGTGCCCTGGACCCCAGCAACTCTTATGCTGTAAAGGTAATCTCTTTCAAGTATGATTTGCATTGTTACTAACTTAATACAGCTCTGCCACAGTGTTAGGAGAGAAAAGTGAGAGGCTGTTGTCAGTGAGACTCTGAACCTTTCCCTGTGCACAGAATGAAATGAAAACTACTATAAAGAGGTCATTGTAAAAAAAACTAAATCAAAAATAGGATCTTAAGGAAGTTAAACCCTAACTATTAAAACTAAGATGCTCAAGAGATATGGAATTCTGGCCATTATTTTACCTCACTACCAAATTTTCCCCCTGAAATCAATGCATTTCTAATTTAGATTATTATCACATGATACGTCACTCTGTTTTAAATCTTTAATACATTTTAAGGGGCGGAATAATCTTTAGGAGTTGCTGATATTTGAACCCTGTGATCTCTTCATGGATGGAAGGCCCTGGTTTTAAAAACTGAGTTCAGAACATAATTGAAGGATCGTAAACAAACGTGCACTGGCAGTTGGTTTGCCGTCTCTCCACTCAGAAGTTGTTATCAAGAGAGCAATCACACCACATAATTTTTTCTGTTGTTTGGGAATAGAATGAGGGGATAAGAATCACATGACTGATCTGTTTGTTCTTAGGCTACAGATGGGATGTCCCACTACAGCACAAACCTCCAAGGCATATAGAGTAAACAGCCACTGAGAAACAAAGGGTGGGGATTCAGTCTCACTGACCTTTGTCCTAAAATCATTAGTGCTGTACAACAAAACAGCACGCTGGGTGCCCACAGTCTTGTATTAGTATCTCAAGGTTTGATTAATCTTTGTGTTCCAGGCCAGATTCACGTTCAGACAAAACCCTATTGTCTTACATGAACGCAAACACAAAATGCATTATGATGCAATCTTGGACACATTTTAAACTCCCATTAATTTATTGTTATACATTAAAAACATACAACTTACAAATATTAACCCCGTAAAAGTGGATTCAAGTCACGTATACCCATGAAAAGAACAAGATTTCTCTTGAACTAGAGAAGGTACTGATTTGACATTGACCTCGAAACCTCACTGAAAAGCATTTCTGTCTTCTCTTTGTTGGATTCCTTCCCTTTGTGTGTGGAATCCCTCTCTTCCCCCTCTGTGCCTTTCTTCTCCTCTGCTTCATGCTGTACTAACACTGTCCTTTGTGTCTCTACAGATCTGTAAGAGTCCATCCATGGAGGCCAAACAGAGCCAACTCTATGGTTTGTCAGTACAGCAGACCATACCTCCCCACTTCAACCTCCAGCAGGACTGCGGACATTTCATTGCATGTGTCCCGCAGAGCATGTTGCCCTCTGATGAAGTATCAATTCGCACCACGCAAACTTCCTCCCTGCCTCAGTCACCCAAGTCAGCGCCAGGTCAACAGGTAGACCGCGAGCGAGTGGTGGTCATCACCCCTGAGATCCCCCAGCAGACAGCAGCTGACTTTGCTCGGGAGTGGGAGGCCTTCCATAAAACTCAGCCAGAAGTCTATGAACGCCGTGTTTGCTTCCTTCTCTTGCAGCTATGCAACGGCCTGGAGCACTTGAAGGAGCATGGAGTCACTCACCGTGACCTCTGCCTTGAGAACTTGCTGCTGGTGCCTCATCAGCGCAGGCCTTCCCAGTTCCCCCAACATGCCCACAGTGACACAAATGCCAATAGTGTAGACAATCAGCGCCACCTTCCACGGCTGCTCATCAGCAACTTTGCCAAGGCCAAACGCCGCTCTGCCGAGGATGCTGCCTCAACTGCCGTGGACCCTCGTTTCAAACGTGACCATGCCAGGCTGGCACCTGAGATTGTCTCGGCAGCCCAGTACCGCAAATTTGATGAGTTCCAGACAGGAATCTTGATCTATGAGCTCCTCCACCAACCTAACCCATTTGAGGTGAGTCCAGCACTTAGGGAACAAGACTACCGTTGTGAAGAACTGCCCCACATCCCCTCTGTCTCCCTCTACTCAGCCGGCCTTCAGAAGCTGGCTCAGCTCTTGCTCCAACCCGACCCCATCAAACGAATCCATATTCAGGAGGCTAAACGCATACTGCAGAGCCTGCTGTGGGGGCCAAGGAAGGACCTGTTGGAGCAGCAGCTGGAAAGACACGGACAGGGAGGAGGATCCCGACACGAGGGCCTCCTCAACTGGCTGGATGTGAAACGAGCTCTGCTGATGATGAAGTTCGCTGAGCGCTCACTGGAGCCAGAGAGGAACGCAGAGCTAGAGGACTGGCTGTGCTGTCAGTACTTTTCCTCAGCTCACCCTCTGTCTCTCTGTCACACTGCTGAGTTGCTCTACTCACTAAAGTAACAACTTACACTGGGGTTGAAGGTGTGTGTAAGTGGAGTTATGTGTGAATGTGTATTTGACAAAGACCAATGATGCTTAAGTTAATGTCTCCTCACTGTGGATGAGTCCACACGGCGTGATCCTGTGGAGGCAACTGTGAAAACTCCCTACCTGTTTGTGCTACTGCAACTGCAACTTAACCATCCATTCTGACCGTGTATCTGAACAGTATCCCATCACAGACTGTCAACTTAGTGAAGAAATGAGCTGAAAACTCTGCCATAATGTCATAGACGTGGAAGACATTGCAAAAAACACACACAGAAAACAGAATGATTTTGTGCCAGCGATGCTTGATAAATAAAAGAGAAGAAAGGCAAGAATATGGACAATTTTCACGGTAACATAATATACTTACCAAAGTTTCTTAATTGACACTGTATTTTGTGTATTTATTAAGTATCAACTGAGATATTTTACTGCAGAGAACAGGCTAAAAGTCCATAATCGTACTCCCTGTTAGCCAGCTTTGTAAAGTCATGCTGTGTCTTGTCTAAATGTGCAGCTATTTTTTTTTTATTTGCCTAATATGGTAATAGAAAATGAGGTCACTAGCCGACTTCAAAATGTTGTGCCACAGATAATGCCTGTTCCTCCAGATACTGGTTTATTAGTTGGAATAATCAAGGCAATCTTCTGCAAATGTGTGTTACCTCGGGCTTTGTTCGACAGCACTGCAACATGAATGGACTCTGTATCGATTAACGATGAACTAAATTGGCTAAATAATCTGAACGGATAACTCCTGTTTGTTCCTCGTGCTTAATTTTACTGTATATTTAAACGTTTTGACATTCGTCCGGGTGCCTTTTGTTCCTTTTATATGTTACAGTGATTTAGATGCCAAATGTAAATAGTATTGATGTTGTCTTTGGTGAAACTGGCCTTTCACAGACGGCTCTAGAATCAACATTGTACAGATATTTGTAGAAGATAATGAGAAGAAAATGAGCCCAAGCAGGTCTTACAAAGCCATGAATGTGAGTAGCAGTTAAAAAAATATTTATGATATAATTTGTTACCCTGTAGTAGTCACTGGAATTTCTACTTTTATTTTCATATGTGGATTCTTAAATTTTGCTTTTTGGCACAGCCACAGCTTGGCTTCTTTTTTTTGTTCCTTCTATGTGCCATGTAGGCTGCATTTTATCTCCAGCAAATAATTTCCTAAAAGTCCAGAGTGACAAGAATCAAAGCACCTGCTTGCAGGTCCAAGTCCATGACTGATGTTTCTCCCGTTGAAGAGAAAAAAAAACTGCCTGATCTCACAACTAATACATTAGCTATTTTAATTATTTTGTTTGCCTTATTTGCATTTATCAATAAACTGTGCATATATTTTCTCACTGTATTATCCGGTGTTTGGTTATTTCTTGTAATGCATGCATCATGTTGATGTCCATATTAAGTAATTATGAATGAGTAAATTATAGTTTTTAATCAACCCAGAATGAGCTTTTACATTTTTATCATGAGCCAGGTCAGCTCTACAGAGGCCACCGTGTTTTAACAATAGCTCCCGATGGACAAACTACACAACATTTGAGTTTCTGCTAACTGAGGGCTACATAGATTCTCTAACACACTTGGGCGGGTTATTCAGCGCGAATGTGCAACTTCACTAATAACTGTTGCTAATTTTCACACCCTGTGCCTTTAACATATTTGTACACAGTGTCATGTTTCTATGCACACACCTTTATTAGGTTCAAGGTTCAGCATGTGGTGTTATTTGAGATACTTTTGTCTTCATCTCTAACCTATCAGGCCATACTCAGCTGATCCTGGGCATCAACAGGGAGAGGAGAACTGCCACTCACCAGATATTTTCTCTTCTGGGACCATTTCTGTTTCTGAAATATTGAGACAAGTCTGACATCAACAACCATGTCAGATTCAAATGCTCAATCACCTTTCAGCCCCACTGTGACGCTCAGTTTAAACTTCAGCAAGTCACCTTGACCATGTCTGAATGCACTGAGTTGCTGCTGATTACGAGGAGATAAACAGGTGCATCTAGTCAGAGTGCAGAGAGGAAATGAGGCCTGGTGGAAGTACAGGCCCCATGTCATGTGACTGCAAACAAAGTCTTTGTTTCTCATGTTACTTACATTTTTTCCTGGCTTATAAATCCCATTCACCTCCAGTACACCATGCAAGACTATGACCCTAACACAACTAGCAAAATTTGTTTACCAGTGACAATAAAAAAAGTTAAATACATCTGAGAAGGAAGTTTCACTGGAGCTGAAAAGTGAACTTTCACCTACTAGTTCTGCTGTAAGGTGGAACACAATTTATGCAATCGCCTTTTATGGGAGGTTGAATTTAAAAGTGGTGCAAGGATGATGGGGAAAAAAATATTAACAGGTATAAACTAATGAGCAGCCAGAGAAAGTTATTAAAGTAAAATCTGACACCTGTAGAGTTGACTGCTGTTGATGGGGCAGGAGAGCTCAGCACAACAGACTAGAATCCCAATTTGATTTTAGAGCCTCAGGCCAAAACAGACAGCAGACTTTCTCCCACTCCAGTCCCTCCCCCACAGCTGCCCCTACCTCTGTTCCACCACATGTAGGTTTCTGCTCATTACGCCTTCAAAACCACTGGCTGCTCCCCTGTCATAGGTGGAACTATGTTGCTATGGTGTTCTGACCAATGAAATGGCATTTCCAGGAACACAGTCAGTCTCTGGCTCCCTCTGTCTTTAACACACACACATGCAACAAACGCGGGGCGAAGGAGCCCGTTGAGCGAGAATCCACATAACAGCAAGGCCCCCATTTTTGTTAGTCAAGCAAGAACTCTGGTCAGGAGGGTGCATGCTGTATTTGATCATGTATGCATTCCACCATAACATTTTAACACAGTGAGGGAAACACAAGGACATGCTTAATGTCCCAAAAACTGAGGGATGCAGAGGACAGTTCAAGTAATGTCCCAAACACACAGTGCAGGCTTAATTGCCCTCTCTTCACCATAGACAAATAACTAAACATAAATGTTTTAAACACATATCTACACATTCTGACTAAACTTTCCTCCACTTAAACCAACTTCTAGATCCATCCAAAATTATTTTCAGTTACTGTCTGATGACATCCACATTTTATCCGTGGATGCCATCATCTTCTGCTATTGCATTTATCTAAAATATTAATCTATTTACCAGCTTTATCCCCAGGTTACATTGAGAATGAGTTATTTTTCTCTACATTGTCTTTATAATTATGATGACTTAAAGAATACCTATATTGGCTAAAATATCCTTTTAAAATCCAGAAAAGTTTTGGTGCACTGACAAAGATGGAATGTAATGCTATTTAAATTTAAACATATGTATCCAAGGCCTGAGAAAAGCACCAGAAAGGTTTTCACAAGTGTTAGTTTGTCTGTCTGTTAGCAAAATTACTCAAAAAGTGAAGGACAGAGTTTGATGAAACTTTAAGGGAAAGTGTGTAATGGGACAAGGAACAGATGATTAGATTTTGGTACTGAAGCACTCGCTGCAATGTCTGATCACGTGACACAAACGCAGCACTACATTCATTTATGTGCACGTCCTGCCACCTTGCGGCAATTTAATGGCACTGCAGTTTGGTTATTTTTTTGCCAGCGTTTGTTTTTGTCCGTCTGTCTGTTGGCAAAATAACTCAAAAACTTATGGAAGGATTTTGATGAAATTTTCAGAAAAGGTGTGTAGCGGGACAAGGAACAGATTTTGGTGGTGATGTGGATTGCTGTCTGGACCCAGGAATCCTTTGAAGGACTCTTTTATCATTGCTTGGTGGAGGTCTGCACTCTCCGAGTGCTTCTAGTTTCTAGTTTCTAGCTCGTATTATTTGCAATTTATGCTCTACTCTGGTTTTCTATGCATATTCTATGCATGAAATCATGAAAACTAAAATCAATCAATCGCCTCCACATACATCCAAGTATACATGCTGAAATGTCATTGGTACCACAAATTGACTATATCCCTTTTCCCAGAAACGTCACACAGTCAATACTTCTCTTAAACTGGCAGACTACTTCAGCAAAATTCTCATTCAGCATTGAGTTTACATTGTTAAAGCTCAGCCAGCAGTGGATTTGACAGTGGCCTGAGGGCTCTCACTCCATCAGTTCAACATAACTGCTCATTAGAATGTGCCTCAATGGGGAGAATTGTCAAATGAAGGTCAATGCTGATGGGGGACCTGTATTGTCCCCCGTCTCTGTGTCCTTGCTGTTCTGCTTTGCATGTTTTGACCTCAAGCTGTGGCTTCCTTCTAACTGCTCTTTGTAACAATATGTATTGAGTTAAAGCACATGTTTTTGCATGAACCGTGACAACATGCTTCACTTTGTGATACAGTCCTTGCTGCACCTACGTTTACCTGAAATACAGCTGAAACCAGAGGCTGTGTGCAGGTCTTATTAAGAGAGTAATAGGCACTACCATGGTCAAATTACTCTAATTATTTAAAAAGCTATCTGGGTGATATCATGATATCACCCAGGATCCTCTGGGATCTCAAACAAGCAAACCAATATGGATATTAATAGATTTCTTTAGGCAGGACAGCAGACTACACGATGCACACTTCCCCCCTCTCTCCCTAAAAGGGCTTCAAGTCCTTTGTGCAGTGTGCCAGCTGCAAAATCATGTCACAATAGTTTACATTAGCCTCCTGAATAAAAGATAAGACAGATGCTGAAAAGTTCAAGGACTTGGTGTTCTAGTAGCCCTCTTCAGTGTCCATCCAACTCTTTCTCACTCCATGAATGTTTGTCAGTACAACTGCACCTGCATTTTTTGTTTGCATCGTATGTGCCCTGCCTCACGATATCATTTCCCCATTCCCTGCTACTTAAAATAATTCTGCAGAATTAAGGTTAATGAACCAATCAAGTTAATGAACCCCGCGATCCCCATGTGGAGGACAAAGCGGTAAAAGATGAGTGAGCCAGTAAGGTTAGCGACACAGTAATAACACAAGAATAATTAATTTATCGCCACTTTATCCTCCACATGAGGGCCACGGGGAAGCTGGAGCCAATCCTTGTTGACATAAGACAAAAGGAGGGGTACACCCTGGACAGGTTGCCAGCCCATCCCAGGGCAAACGTACAGAGATGGACAAACTCTCACACCTATGGTCAGTTACTAGCACACAGGGAGAAAATACAACTCCACACAGAAAGGCCCTCAGTCATTCACTTTTTGCTGTAGGGCAACAGCCATTTAGCCCAAACGAGAACCAATGGCATGAAATAAAGCACACCAGAAAAATTAAGGGTATTGTCAATTACAGCTACTTAAAAACCAAGCCTCAATGTGACAGTCAACAACAGCAATTTAAGTGATATTTTTTTGAGGTGTCTCAAGATGCAGTTCCTACTCAATGAAACACACTTTCTCCGTAAAATTAAACAGTAAATCTTAATATTTGTGTTAATGGTATACTGTTTATGTGCAGGAAAAACTATGAATGCACAGTTGGATATTATTTGTCACACATAGATGGAAAAGTCCCAAAATATTATCTGAATACTGACATCTAGTGGCGTGACCTGCTAGTCACACCCCTCCAGCAATAACACGCCACTGGTTTGATTTGTTTTTTTCCCTCCCACAGTACTTGCTTTGTAGTGTAAATACCTTTCATTTGTTGGCATTAACTCAATGAACACCAAATTATATATATCAAAGTTCTGTGACAGTCAACTAAATATACATGCCAGAAATACTTTTCAGGAATACACAGGTTTATGGAACAAATTATAGTCTACAGTGGCCATAAATTCAAGCCCACAAATGTAATGAGTTGCCAAACTTTATTTTAGATTTGAAACAAAGCACAGCCTGAAAACACTACGATGATATCCACGCACTGTCTTAAGTGTGTGAAAAAAGATGCAATTAAGCACTTTTGGATTAAACTCATGCTCAGTTAAGTCAAACTTAATTATCCTGTCATGACTTCATCCTGTACAGTTTGTGATGCTGAAAAAAATTCATTCATTCTATCATTTGTTTAATTTGGTGGTTAAAAGAGTGTTTTCTGACTTAATGACTTGTTAGTATGCAGCATGTGATGCAGTGGAACACCAGGTCCTCAGGTGGGACGCAGGTGAGATCAGCCCAGGTAAAGGAAGGAAGGAGGGAAGGGAGGAAAGAGGACCAAAGAGGAAGGGTTTCGGTATGGGTTCGGTAGGGGAGGTTGCTCAGGTGTGAATTGTGGGAAATATGAGGGCTCGGGGGTGGGTGGGTGGTGGGGCTGATTTCGAGGCTTTGTGTTCATTTCTTCTTGGGCTTTGCCTCCAAAGGGAGGCCAATTTCTTTCCCACGCAGTTTCAGCCCTAATCATGAAGATTTGGGGGAAAAAAAAACATAAAAACATACTGATCAACATGAACAGCTGAAGAGAGATATAATTAATGTGATCAAAGTTCTCTTACCAATTGCTCGCTCAATCTTGCCCATGACCTGGTTGTTGGGAATTGCTCTTCCAGCCTCATAGTCTGCAATGACTTGAGGCTTCTCATTTATTTTCTGATGAAAAGATTAATAATAATAATATCAAATCATGGACCAGTAAAGCATGCTCAAACAGCTCCTGTAGACCAACTCAAACCGCTTTAGGCTCCTCCTTTAAAGTACATGTTAACAACAGGGATTTGAGTACAATACAATTGATTAATTTATATTTAGACTACAAAGGCTACTAAGGACAGGGCAGCTGAGAGCTTTGAGAGAAAGAAAGAATCCAGAAGGATTAAGGAATGAAGATGAGAATTTTAAACTGTGATTAAATTTTACTTTTGCACAGTAAATCACCTGATTGCAGGATATGTTTTCCATGACTGCAGAATGAGCTTCTTATACCAGGAGCCAGGTCAGCTCTACGGAGGCCACCTTTTGTTTTTAAAGTAGATCACAATGCAATCTTAAGGCTACACGGGTTCTCAATGTACTTGAAAGGTGAGGGAGAAGTGAGGGGTATTCAGCTGCAACATGCAAGTTTGCTGACAGAAGTTGCTCGATTTTATACACTGTGCCTTTAAGGCTGGAAAATGGTAATAAATAAGCTATATTAACCATGACGTTAGATCTTACATTGGTGGTTTGAGTCTGTTAAAGGACGCACTCAAAATCAGAACAAGTACTATCATCTTTTCCAATGGTTCCACAACCTTACCGTGTCAGTATATGAGAGGTATTTATACTCACAGTGGCCAGATCTTTCTGGGTAAAACCTTTGTCCTGTCTGCCTTTCTGGATCACCTTGCCAACATCGAGGCTGACCCTGTCATGATGCAGCTCCTCGGTTTCCCGGTCCAGTTTGGCTGTGTTCTTCGTCACAAGATGCTGTTTGTTTTGCCCTGCAGACCCTATGAGACAAACAGTGGATCAAGTTAATGTTGTAAAACAAATTGAAGTAGACATAGTGCAAAAAACACAGCAAAATCCTAAAAAAAGATATTTAAAATTATTTAGAGATTGTTATGATTTGCTACAAAATCATCATTTTGGTTAAGAGAGGAACAACTAAGAAAGGACCAAACTACGGTCACTCAGCAAATAATCTGTTTTCTTTGTCGAATCTGTACAGAAAGCAGACATTTACATTTCTTGGTTGTCTCAATGTCCTCCCCACGTCTCTGAGCAGCCGTGATAGCCTAGACAAAACATGGACATGTGCACAACTTCAATTCCAAGTCATGTTACATTTATATTACAGCATATTACAGCAGACTGCAATGCAACCAGTCTCATGTAGCTTTCGGTTGATACAGCTTGTGTAGCAATAACTGTTAGTCAAGGTGTGACTCACAAGTCAAACAAAAGATAACATGATCAATCCTGTCTGAGCAAAGTCAAGCCAACATTACAGCTTGTTACATTTGACAAGGGGTAAAAAATAAAAGGACAGAAGATGTATGCATGTGCTATTCGAAATGTATAAATTCAGTAAGAAATACCATGGAACTGAGTATTAATGATACTAACAATGATCAAGATTATTGTGTATATATGGTGATATCAATAATGTTTATATGTCAACATAATGACAATATAATGTCACATAAAATGGAAAAAGTCATAAATTATGGGTGCAGGGAGAAGGGGTGGAACTAGATACATTTCGACTTATTCCCACTCCCCTTTGACCATGGAGAATTCACATTAACTTATTTTTTGGTATTTTATCGATGCTCGTTTACGTTTTTTTGATTGTTGTTTCATGTTCAAGTAAAATCATCACCATCATCATCATTAGCAACGACACATTTTACAAGGCAATACATATTATAACCACTTACTATGTTAAAATACACATAGCTAATTTAGACTAGAGTATAGTAGTAATCTATTTTTTTTAAAGGTAATTCACTTTTATGTCTATGAAACACTAAATAATCGCTAACAGTTTCGCTACTGGTGTATTTTCCGTCCAGCTTTACACACCAACATATTAAAACGTAAGAATGCAAACAGCAAAAGTGACCAGTAAACATGTGATACTGGTTATACTGATTTCAGTCTGTTGCAGGTAATAATGGCGGAGGGTGACACTGTTCACAGCTCTTCGGCACAAAACGCAGTTTTGAGTCTAATGCTAATGCTAGTTAGCTGCTATTTAGCTTCTATCGCCGTTAAATTGTAAATTTCACTAGCTCAAAGTAACTTGCCCAGGTTAAATAAACCGTTGTCTAAATGACGAGTGGGATATTAACTAAAGACTGGCCTACGTTTAAAACGTAAATTAACTCAACGCATGAGTGTGTTTACCCGATATTTTTAGCCATATCAAACGTACAGGAAAGACCAGTTAGCTTAATATCCACTTGTTTCTACAATAATATGAAACCGAATGAGAATGGTAAAAACAAAATAGCCAAAGTTCACACCACGTTTCAGGAAAACAGACAAAATGTTGTGGAGCTGACGCTGACCTGCTTAGATTTGGCCTGGGCAGCTGTCGGCCCCTTCTTCCTCAGCACAGTCACGGTGTCCCAGTCGCTCTCTGCCATGCTTTCACGACTTCGCTCGATAAACCCGAGACTTTTAATAATAAAGATACAAAAAGGTTCACCGTTTGGAGAAGCTAGTGGTACTTGGGCAAACACCAACAGTCCTACAGAATTATCCCCCACGCGTTCTGCCAAAGCTTTATTTAAAACCGTGTGGTTGACAACAGTGACATCCTGGACGATATTTCAAGTCAACAGCGACACCTTCTGGAGGAACACACTACTTCAAAGCACGTTGATTGGAAAACTGAGTCACATCTCTCTCTCTTGCTCTCACCACAAGTAATCATTTTCTCTCACTCTCAGCCATTTTGTTGTTTTGTGGCAATTCCAGCTATTTTCATTTTCAGATAAAAGTGTTCAGCTTCTTCAGGAAATTATTGGTGTAATTCTTAATGTCAATGTAATTCATTTGGGAATATTTTTCTGCAACTTTTCTTCTACATAACCGAGAGAGCAGATCAAAGGCAGACAGGTAGATCAAATGTAGATAAAAAATAATAATAATAATAATGGCATGAATTGTCATCACTGAATTGAAAGCAATACAAAAGCTGATACACCTGTACTCACTGCATTTTCTGGGGGAAACATCAGAAATGTAAACTAAATAAATAAACAACTGTTTTCCCAGTTGCTACAATTATTTAAATTATTTTAAATAAGTAAACCAGACCTTAAAAAAATTCTCCCAGATGGGTCATGACCCAGAAATGAATGGTTAAGCAGAATTAAAGCAGGGTTGGATAGCTATTTTTATTTTTATTTAAAAAAAAAACAAAAAAAAAAAAACAAAAACATAATATAGTGAACAAAACAGGAATACAAAGGCATAGAAAAAGGTAAAGTACTAAATAAAAAATGTAACATTTGCATTTTGCATTAAACTACGTTCTCAGTTCATTACTGTATACTAGCCACAGTCTACAAGGTCACCAGTTACAAGACATTTCAGAAGCAGCGTCGCTGTTTCGTCGTGTGCGGATTGGGGACCAACCAAACTCAGACTGGACATCCTCAGTCTGATATGGACGTGTCAAGCGGTAGCCATGTTTGGTGGCCTGTTTCCCTGCCCATGCACGAGGCTTGGGATTCATCTGAAAGCAGATGAAGCATAAATTAATGTCCAGTCTAATGTGTTATATTTAGCAGTAGATGAGATATGATAGGACTGTTAATACATACTAATAGGAATTGAACCTTTAACTGTTAGTTTTGTTCACCTAATAATAAAAAAGGGAATAAACTCAAAATGTAAAAACTGGAACATGACTGAAAAGCCATTGTTTATTACAGATTCTTAAATTCTGCAGTTGATAATGCAGTAACCAGGTGAACAACACAAGCTCCTGATTGTATGAACAGTTATTTTTTCATTAATCCAAAATGTGTCTTTTATACACTATATCAGGGGTTGGGTCAGCTCAACAGAGACAACCATTATGGACCACTATGTTAATATAATAATAAATGTGTGCAATAGCCCTCAATGGACAAACTAAATGTCTTTGAAATATCCAAGACTGGATTATCCTACCAGACAAAATAAGCAACTTAGTTTATATGTATCATGAGAGTGCAATTAAATCCCAAAATAGTAAGAGCTCCAAAGTAACTCCAGCTTTATTAGTTAATAAAGTAACTCCAGAATTATTAGTTAATTTTAAGCCCTTGTTTTATAGGATTTATAAATCTAAAACAAATATCTCTATTTGTCAGCAAATCTACATAGTCCTCTGTTACCAACCTCACCTGCACAGTTTGTCAGTAGGTCAGTATAAACAGTTTACATAAGTTGCAACTGAATAAACAAACAAGCAACAAAGAAGTTATCTATGTCAGAAACATAGATAACTGCTGCCCTGTCCTATTACCAAGCTGTCAATCCATTTAACTCATACTCAAACATGGGAATGTGATGCTAAAGCATTTCTTGAATTAGTCTGGTGTAATAGACCCTTTTACACTGCAGATATTTGTTGACATGAAATAGTAGAAATAAACTCAGGATTTAGCAATAGTATTACTTAGAGTTCCACTCCAGTTTTGAGCCAGGGTTGTGCTTTTCAAATAGAAGCTGTTTTGCCTTTGGAAAATGTGTTCTTTTAAAACTGCATACACGTTTCCCGTTTTTCTTGATGTGTTCATACTGTATGGTCATTATAGCATTGCTAAAACAACAAATCTAATGGTGGCCTAAGACTTTTGCACAGTACACTGCATTTAGTGTATATTTAATATTGGTTATTACTACACAGTGTGCGATCTTGACGTATAAAGCTTTTTGTACACATTCAGGAACTATCCGCCTCTTACCTGAACAAAAACGGTTGTGTTCATGTGCAGAGTCTCCACTCGTTCTGACAAGTGATTCAGCCATTCCAGGTGGTCAGTGATGGACTGGGTTAAATCACTGTTGTTCTGCAGCAGACAGTAACAAAGTCAACATTTAAAAATGAATTTTGTTAAAATGGTCTTTATTACAGAGGCCACACCTAATGTACCTCAGATAAGGTGTCCTTCAGCTCAACAGCAGCGAGACGAACATGCTCCAGTTTGTCAATCTGCTCTTTCAGCCGGTCATCAAGCTCCTGCATCATCATCAGGCTTTCATCGGGTCTGACACGGACCTTCATGGCCATCCTGATTCAAAGATACACACCTGTGTCTTAACAAAAATACAGAAAACTGACTTACGACAAGAGGCTAGTCATGGGACGAGATACACATTTCCTTTCGCTATTATGCTGACCAAAATAAGAGATTCAGATTCTTAAATTTTAACAGGACATTTTTTTGTGAAAAATAATTTGATGACATTCATGATAAAAGATGCAGCTCCCCTTGTGGCACAAGGGCTAAATCACAAGGACTGTATGAGGGTGAGTTTGACAGGATTCATGATTATTGCGATGAATCAATTCAGCAAGATTAACTTACTGTAAGTGCTTTTTATCACGATAACAACCTATTTAACATAAACAGAGAAGAAGCATAGCCAATATGGCAAAGCTGCACCAAACACATGGTTTACATGTTGTTTGTTGTTTCTTCATGCAACCAACATTCTTAATTGAAACTTCTGTACCATTCAATATGACAGTACAGCTTTAATAGCTTTACCTCCAGGTTGCATTGAGAATTAGTCTCTTTACCTTATTATGACGACTTAAGGATACTTATACTGGATAAAATGTCTTTTAAAAACCCAGAAAAACTGCTATAACTGCATATTATCTTAATATGTAGTACATTTATATAGATATTTTTATTATTACATGGTGTTTGTAATGCACTCTTACTATGTACCTTCACTTTTATTTACTATCAGTGCTGCTATAACAGCAAAATTCTCCGTCATGGGATTAAAAATATATATATTTTCCTTTTTATTAATGTGTTCTTGTTGGTAACTTCTGCGACTTATTAATCAGCAAAATAGAGCTGCAAATAGAACTTATTTTCATTTGTGATTATAATCTGTTGCTTGAGACGGCTGAAAATAGTAAAATACGGGTTCGGTGATTCCCAAAATTTAAAAATGATGTTATCAAATGTGCAGTTATGTCAGAAGTTGGTTATTTTCTTATTTATCAACCTGTAACACGTAATAATGAGTAAAAAAAGGTGAGTGACTCAGGTTTGTAAACAAGCTAGTTGTAGCTAACACGGCTCAGAAACGAAAAAACTACTGTATCATTGTTTTTGCTTTTGGTAAAATAAACATTGAAATGCGGTTTGTAAGCACACATTCTTCATGCAGAGGTTAAGGAGAGCACAGCATGGTGGTTCGCTGACCTAAACCCGTTTACTGCAGTCCTGTCTGTGTTTAAACTGAAGGGAAAAAGATGTGAAAGTTCGATGTTATAGTCGCGCGCGTGCACCACAGCTAATACATTTAAGTTATAAACAAAAGTGAAGTTACCGTGTTTGTTTGAGAAGAAAGACTCCAAAGCCCAGTGGTCAAATAAAAAGACTTCCTCACTTTGGAGACACTAGTCTTGGCTCAGACAAGCCTTTTCTTTGTCCCGAAAAGAAAAAAATCCCTGGAATTTGACACTTCTGACGTCACATTGTTCGTGCGCGAGCACGGCGGTATTACGGTAATTTATACGCAAGGTTATGTGCAGTAAGAAGTGCTTTGAAAAATCAAGTGGTGCAATGCGAAGTTGCCACCCATAGAGCTCATATAAATAAAAATAAATGAATTCTTAATTGTACTACTATTCCTTTAATATTCATTCTACTTTGCATGAAATCAGGGCATGTCTGGGGAAATAAAGTGGGGAATATGTTTTTATGAGATTATTAAAAACAAATTTGTCATGTTACTGCTTGATATGAGGATACGGTATAATAAGGTGAAGCTGTAGGGAAAAAGAAACAGAACCAATAACTCAAATTTTCATTTTCCCCTGTAGCATTTCTATTTGAGGAAGCCTGTACCCACTGAAATGCTGGGCTCTGGCTTCACAACATTAACACATAAGCTTGGAACACATGTACAGCCATTTTAAATCATTTCAGAACTGCCAACATGTGACTATTGTAATCATCAAGAACTGTGAGAATCCCCCAGGAAAACTATCTCCAGCAAACTTTAGCTATAGTAGTTCCAAGACTGAAAGCATTTAATGCACCATTTTAATATGACAATGTAGAGTACAGAAACAACAGTACATTTAAGAAATCACAACTGTTTTATTTCTTTTCTTTCAATAAGCTCTTTTTTTCTTAAACAAGGGAGAGTATTGACCAAATATCTGAAAGGATAAAGATCAAATAGGATAAATAGAATGCTGGATCAGCTGTAGAAAGCACTGGTCCTCTGACAAAATGAAATGTGCATCTTAAAAGTACAAAAAGAAAAAAAACAAAATGAAGGTCAGGGCAACATTTTGGTGCAGGTACAATGAGAAGCGTCGAGATCCTTTTGCAGTAAAGGATAAGAGGCAAAAACTCTCCAAGCCTGAAAAAGCCAACAACATGTGAAGGAGTCCATTCTGAGAACTTTCTTTAACATAAAATCCTTTAGTGCCCGAATATCTAAAATGAAATGTGTGTAGAAGCCTCCTTTGTCGACTTGACTGTACAGTTCAATATGCATATACATATATACCAGTGAAACATTGAGATAAATCGCAACATTGTGTAGTGTCATGGAGTATTATACTAAGCAGTAACATTTAACCAGTTATGACATTGGCATTTTGAGTTTCAAAATAAATGTCCATTACAAAAAAAAAAAAAAAAAAGTAAATAGTAATTCCAACATCTTCACATTTTCAAATTGAACACTTAAAGTCCTTCGTAATCCACTGGAACTGCGGTGCGCACAGGAAAGCTCAAGCAAAAATTGTGTTTTAATTTCAGCCAGCAACACGCCTCATTTATGATCATTAGGTTCTAAGTAGGAACAAAAAGTTATTTGGACCCTGATTGTGAATATGATTATGCTGCATGTATTGCTAGTGCCACCTCAGAGACCAGATGCAGAACAACTGTAATTAGTCCATTTCTTCACAGCTCCCATGATTTTAAGTGGGAATTGAACAGAAGTGGTTAGTTGAGTATCAGGAGCCTCAAAAAAAAAAAAAAAAAAAGGCAAATTGTTCCAGGTTATGCGGCTGTAAAAGTAAATCGCTTTTAACACGTTCATAAAACAGACAATTTGAGTAATTATACAAACCAAACAAAACAATAAAGAAAGCAAACAGCCACACCCCATCACAATGACACAAAACTTCACAATGAGCCCAAAACTGTTGACAGCTTGGTTTGATAAAAAATCCTTACAGTCAAAGGCAGCATCAATGAACACTCTGTTCAGGTACAGTCTGTGTGAAATGTTGTTAGCATCTAGATCGGAGTCCTGTGAGTTTACACACAATCAGCACATCTCATGCACGCGCATCATCAGTGCCAGTGAAGTTCCCATGGAAGTGACATGATTTTGGTACAATGTCCACCTTTTTGTATCATTTAATAGAAGAGGCCAAGCAACAGAATGTAAAAGCAAAGAACAAATCTTAAGAAATAGTAACTTCTACCAGTATAAAGCAATTTTGCCATAGTTCATGGGCTGGGTGTAGAGCCCAGAAGATGCAATAATATTCCGATGCACTCGACTTTTACCATGTTGACATGCAATGATGTCCACACACTGGAGTAAGAATTTTTTTAAAATAAGTTTTTTAACAATAAAATGAATGGTTGATGAATTTAACCTTTATTTATCAGCATAAACAAGTGCCCCACTGCAATTCAAAGTTGTTAAAAAAAATATATATATCAGACTTGTCTTCTAATGTTCAGTTTTATCAAGTGTCAGCTGGGTCTCAAGGGCTAACATCCATAAAGAGGGAGTAAATACAGTTGGGAAAAAGGTAGGGAAAATTAACACTCAGTCTTGAGTTGGCCACTTTCTTTTTCCCTGTTTAAAGGAGTAACACAAAAAACATAGGAATATCTTTTATCTTTACCAATCTTCCCATAAAAGTGACTAACAATAAATTAATGAACACCTTGAAGAGATCTGCTTAAAAGACTGTGTCTATGTATATATTTATATTCATAATATTTATATATCTCTATATGTGGTGTGAAATAACAGTGTCCAGTTGTGACAGTTCAAGTGGGCTAATTCATCATGTCTGGATGTTTGCCTCTTGCCTTGGTGCCTTAGAATAAGATGGGTCTCAGGAGGCTCAGACATTGGTCAGGAGGCTTTATTGTTGGCAGGCTGGGAGGTGATGATGAGGACTTTCAGGTCCATTGTTATTATGTTACGCCTTGCCCTCCTCTACTTTGACAGCCTGGGGTTTGATGGCTCCAGTGCGTGCTGGTTTGGCTTGGCCCATTGAGGACAGAGGCTCCTGGAGTTTGCTGGTCATGCCCCCAGATGGTGTCTTGCCCTCACCTACCACCTTGCGCAATTCCCGTATGGTTTTATTCTGTGTAAAGACACCAAAGGGTTATTAAGACTTATAGCAATGTCTGGAAGTATACGTTTACATTTATAGACAAATTCCTGCATGCTGTTTCTTGTAATTTAAAAGATTACTTTAATCAGAAAAGTCATTTTAACATATGGGAAAACACCTTAAGTGTAAACATTATCTGTTTACTATGTTTAATGAATTTCATTGGCAACATAGGCTGACATACAGTATTTCCTCAAATGTCTATAATATAAATTGTACCTAACAGAAGAGGCTACTTGTAAAAACATTTGACAGAACTCTATAGAAATAATGACGCAATTATCTCAGTCCACCTCTAAGCTCAACCATGCTGCTGATTAACTGTCAAATACTTGTGGTCAGTCGAAACAAATACCAGAACTAGACTGTCATTCAACTTTGATTATTTATTAAGAATGCATAAAAATTACTTTTAGGAGAGAAAGAACAGTGCATTTTTGAAAAGAATATTATTATTACTACTATCAACAGTTACTATCAACAGTATGCAGTAATACCATAAAAGTTGTATCTATTTATATAATACCTAGACTTGTATAACTCAAAGACTAGTTGAACTAGAAATTGAAATAGAGAAAAAGGAAAAAAGATTAAATTAAATTACCTATATTTACAGTGGGTGGCTCACCTTCATGCCATCCTCTGGCCCTTTAACTTGGGGCTCGGGGGCCGAAGGAGGGGTTGAGTGGGAAGGGTCACGGCCAGGATTGGGGTAAGGGGGGGAACGGATGATGACAGGTTTGTTCACCTGCATGACTGGTCTCTGAATGGGGTTGGGGAAAGGGCCTGTAGTGGGGGGTCGCATGTGCATCACCATGCTGCCCTGGGCAGGTGGGACCTGTCGGTCATGTGAAGGGGAAACAAAGGAAAATGAAAATAAATAGCATTCTAGCATTAAAGATCTTCTTGATTCAAACCACCTTTCTGTTATGCTATCAAGTTTTAAAATACTCTGATTGAAGTAAATGCCTTTTGAAACTAATGTAAAAAAGAAATACCTGTTGTGTAAAATGAGTTGGCAGGGGGCCAACAGGGCCACCAGGACCAGAGGGCTTCCCACTGGGGCTTGCAGAACCAGGCCTGATGATAAAATAGGGTGACAGAGATTTACAATCCTTGTCCTCAAATGCACACAATAAACTATAAATGCCAAAAAGACTAGAGCTGCTTCTGCAGTGTTATGGTAGTGCACTATACACAGTTATAGCCAGTTAATGCAGTCTTTTCCACTCACCTGTAACACCCTCCAGAAATCCCTGGAGAGTGGTTGGGCTTTTCAGAGTACTGAAAGCCTTTCATTTCCATCTGTGAGCCCTGAGGAAGAGAAAGAAACTATCAATTATCCTTAACCACTGTTGATTGGCGTTTGCTGACATCATCATCAATGCATTAAACTAATATTTTTTCTTCAACTAACACACACCTCTCGACTGTTTGTCATGACAGCTGGCTGGGAGCCTGGTGGCAGCATTCTCCGTGGGGCTCCAACTGAAAGGTTCTGTCCCTGCTGCAGCTGTATGGACTGTGGGAGGATAAGATGCTGCTGAGCGGAGCCATAGCGCAGCTGAGAGCCTGGGAGCGGCATGGTCACCTGATGGAAAGAAGGTTTTCCGTTTTTGTTTTATTCTTAAATATCTAACAAAGTGACAAGAGCCAATTACCTTCTGCTGATGACATCATGGCACTGACCTGTATGAGCTGAGAGTCCATCAATTGGGATGAGCCCATTCCAGGCCCCTGGTTCATCTGGCTGTCATAAACTAGTTGCTGGCTGCCATTCATCGGCTGGTAGTGTGACCCTGATTGTGGCTTGACCATGTCTGAGGGCTGCATGCCAGAGAAAGCTGAGTAAGGCCCCTTCAGAGGGGCTCCGCCTGACAGCACCATAGGGCTGGGCTGTGACAGGTTGGGGTGCATGTAAACCTGGGACCTAAAATGAAATAAAGAAAACAGCGTGACTGAATGAGTAATAGGAAAAACAAAAATTTATGCATGTCACATGAGCTCCATTTATGAGAAAATTAAAAGAAATTAATGGAACTAGTGGAAATCCTGTAAAACATTGACATTGTACTACCTGAAGGGGGGAATAGAATTGAACATCTCTTGGGACTGAGAGACGGGAAGACCACCACGAAGTCCCAACTGAGCCTGAGCCTGAAGAGATGTGTGCAAAGAGATGGGAATCTGCTGGGCTGCAGCCGCCTGAAACAATGAACAATGTTACATTAATGACAATTCATCTGAAACACAGACAAGCAAATTCATGTTTATCTCTGCACCTGTTGGTATGTCTGCTGCTGGGTCATGGTTGGAGGTACAAGGCGTGGCTGGCTCGGAAAGACATGGCCATCCAGATACAACGGGGGGATGTGATTACCTACAGAAAAAAATTGAAAACATCTTTAAGTAAAGTTCTCTTTAAAGATTCAACCCTCAGCACAATAAGAGGAAAAAGAGTCTTACCTTGCATTGACATGGAGGGTGCTACGGATGCTACAGGCATTGGAGGCATGGATACACCACCAAAAGAACTGTAGCTGACACCACTGGATGAGCCAGCGCTGCAGGGAGGTTGAGCACCTGAGGAACCTCCACCAGGAGAACCCTGCTCAGGGAGTGACTGAGAGTTCTCCCACGCCTTGCGTGCTGATTCCATCTGAAGAAAACAAATATTTACATGTATAATGTATGAATACAGCAGTTTAATCAGGAAGGGCATGCCTAAACAGACCCCAATTATCCTTTATAGTGTGCATGTTTGAAAAGATAGAGCTCTATGTAAATGTGATTACAATTCAAATACCTTGAGAGTGAGGTCAGCACTGGGGAAGGAGATGGGGTTGAGGTTGATGCCAGGCTGCAGGTGGTTGGAGCGCAGCATGGGGATACTCTGATTTAGAGCAGTCTATTATAAAACAAACAAATGTTCATCAGTCAGTTGCAAATCAAGATTTTTTTAAAGCACAAAAGACACTTTTCCTAATTAAAATTCTCTTGAAGCATTATGCTTGCTTTTTTAGAATCAAAGACACTACAAGTACAGATTAAACACTCACATTGGTGGTAAGTGCATCCTGAAGTTTGTTGACAGGATTGGACACAGGCACTGGAGCAGATCCTGGTGGAAGGCTGAAGTCAGAATCTTTGGCACTGACACCAAACTCAATAGGAGGCACAGGCAGCACAGTGTCCACATGCAGGTCCACACCATTGACTGGTGTGATGGGCCCAGCTTCCAGACGATCAACACCTTCTGAGCCCTTGCGATGCTTCAGAGAGCGCTCGTTTCCGATGGGTCCTGGCTTGTGCTGTTCTTTACTTTGCTCTGGGCCAGCATCAGAGTCCTGACCAAGAACAAGTGCCAGAAATTTCAGTAATATAATTATCCGCAGTTAATATGGCATTTGACAATAATGTGGCAGGGGAGGAAATGTAAAATTATATATTTTTTTAACTGCAGTCAAACAACGCAGATACACAACAGTTGCTGTATATGTGGAGAAAGACAATGCTCAAAATTACCTCAGAGTTGGGCTCACTACCAGTGTAAGACACCTGTTTAGTCCATGAGTCTCCCCCTGAGGTCTGTACTGAAAGAGCTGACAAAGAAACACATAGGCCATTAGTGAAAGTGCAAGGAATTTGTCTTTATACATAAGAACACCCAGTGCATCACTAAATATTTGTTTAAAAATCTCAAAGCACATTATTTCTTCACAATAATGAAGAAAGTACCTTTACAAAAACAGCTTTTAAAAAGCTTTTACCTTAAATGCACATTTTTAACTTACAAAACAAAATGCTGCTGCACTTTATTCTCATTTTAACAATAGAGCAAATAAAAATCATCTGCATTTTTATCTTCATACAGTTAAATAAAAGCACAAAAAACAAAGACAGAAATTTGGATCTGTCCACTACCTGAGCTGTTGGTTTCCCAGATTTCAGTGCCAAGGTTGTTGGAAGTCATTGTCTCCTCAGGTTGTTCAATGCTCATACTTCCCTGCTTCTTGGCAAAGCGTGGTGGTATCTTGGATGCGATTGTCCTGTTCTTTACTGGCACCTAACACAGCATAAAAAAGGCTGAAATTATCTACTTTTCTATTCATCTAACCATAACATCTGCATTATATTTTGACTCAAAGAAGCCACCTGGTCCTTTCTCCTCCTCTCTTCTTCCTGTGGGCGCCTTTGCTTTTTGGACAGGGCATCCTGGTATCCATCTGGATTTGAAACTGGTCCTCCTGCATCCCCCTCAACTACAAAAATGGCAGATGGTCAACGCAACATTTAGGAGCATTAATTGTGCAGGGGTTTTAATTTCTGTAAAAATGAAGAGAAATTAGAGCTGAAACGGTTCCTCAAATAATTTTAGTAATTCGATTGCTAAAATAACTCGTTTTTAAATAATTTTATATAGTATTACATTTCACGTATCTGGGCAGTGTGCTGCCCGGATGGTTATTTCAATTAACCAATGCGCTCACTTAGGCTGACGGTCCACCAGGATGCTTATCAACGTGATCACTAGAGCTCTCAAGACACACAGAATGTCCCAGTTTTTTTTTTTTTTTTTATCTGATTACTTGATTAATCTTCAGAATAATCAATAGATTACTCGGTTAAAAAAAAAAAATAATCGATAGCTGCAGCCCTAATATAAATGATGCAAAATTAAATGTGTGAATGAACTCACTTGGGTAGCTGCTGAGTTCATACTGAGACAGAGGTTCAGCTAAGTCTGCTTTGACAGGTCCTGGCTTTAGCTCCTTGTCTAATTCCTTCCCAGAGGGCTCACTGGGCTCCCTCTCTTCCTGCTCTATGCTGTAGACAGGGCCCAACTCATCTTGGCTTCTGCTGGAAAACAGGAAAAGCAAAAAGGGATCATTTGTTATTCCGATCACTTATGAAACACTGACACAAACGTTTTGCATTCATACATTTTGCTCAGTGAATCACATTCTGCAAATGGCAGGTAGAACAGGAAGAATACAAACAAAGCAAGTTAAAATTCAGTCCAGAGGAGAAGCTTTGGCAAATGTAGTTCCTACATTCATCTAGCCATTGAAGCTACATCCTTGTCAGGAAGAGACTGTAAGTAGAGCTTGGTAGCTTAGACTTAATGTAAAAGCGGTGGGAAAATTTTTTAAATAAAAAAAGTGAGGGTCTCAATCTTGGCCAACTAAATTACCCAAATCAAGGAGGATACAGCATGAGAGTTGCGGGAGGCTCCCATTAAATACAAATAATTACAACATTATTTGCCTCACCTCTTACAAGAAGCTCCTCCATTCTGCCAACTATCGCCCCTGTTAGAGGAGGTGGTGGGGGGAGGATCAGGTGCACGTGTGATCTTGCTTGCTTCGAGAAGTGACGGCTCTCCTTTCCTATTCTGTCGTTCTACCAATGGTCTCTGGCTGGAGAAACTCCTCTTGGAAAGTTCCCTTTTCTCACTAGAGCCTGGTTCACTGTGGCCAGAATCAGAGGGAATGTCACCATGTCCTTGTGTACTTGCACCACCTCGTTTTTCTCTCCAGTCACCAAAGTCACTGTTGTCTGATCCTGTCTCCCATTCTTCAACCTGACCATGCAAGCTAGACCCACGCGCAGAGTAGTGGCCACTGGGCCAGCTGTCTTCCCCACTACCTTTGGAACGACCAGGCCAGGGTTTTGCAAACTCTCCATTTACATACTCATCATTTGTCCACTGATTAGAGCCAGGTTCTCGTTCTTGCTGAAGACGACGGAAGCGTGGAGGCTTGTCTTGTCGGGGTGGACGCCGTCTCCTTAACATCTGCCTGTCAGGGTTATCATTGTCAAAGTAGTACTCATCACGGTCATCCACGGCGCTGTCTTCCATTAAAGGGCCAGTAAATTTAGGAGTGTACTTGAGAGCCTCACGCTCAGCAGGGAGTCTGCGGGAATAAACAGTCTCAGATGGACCATAACCATTCTCTTGCACTGAGCCACCATTGCTACCAAACTGTAGCCCACGTCCTCTCCACGTAGAAATGTCTCTGGTGCCTCCGAAGCTGCGACTGTAACTTGCAGTGGTATTCATTCTGGGAGGCAACATGCGACCCCCAAATCCTCTGCTAGCCTTGTTCTTCTCTTTGAAATCTGTGGCTGCCTGGTCATCTGTATATACTTTGTTGGATCTCCAAGAATCTCTGTCAGCTTTACGAATTTCTCCAGATTCAGCATAACCTTCTCCATTTTCAGATCCCTTCTGACGTCTCCTCTTCGGCAGTTCCTCATATTCAGAAGTTTCACTCAAGGTCTCGCTGACATTTCGCCTCCGAGGCTTGCCTCTCTGGAACTCTTCCACCTTGACAAGGTCCCTTGGTGGTACCCGGCCTCTGCCTGTCCTATGAGCACCGACTCCACTGTTGTTGCTATTGTTATAAGCTCCTCTGACATTTTCTGTACCTCGGCCACCACGGGTTCCACCTCTAGAGTTGAATTCCCGGAAGCCTCGACTGCGGCCTTTACCTGTTCCCCTGGATGTTCCAAATGCCTGTTCTTCATCAATAAAGATCCAGTTATTGCGCCGTGGTGCCTGTAGCTCCCGGTTTTCTAGACTATCTCTAAGTGACTGGCTCTTGACAGTGTCCCAGGTGCTCTCCTTGGGAGAATCGTCACTGTGGGTGTTCAGAGGCCTTTCTGTTTTGATAGGAGCTGGTGACTTACGCTGCCTGTCTTCAGGCTGTTTCTCAACAACAGGTGAGGCTGCACGCCTGTTGCTGACAGGCTGAATGTCTTTCTTCAAGTCATAAACGTTAGTAAGGACTTCTTTCTCCAGGCGGTAGGGGACAGGCTTCTCCTCAGGCTCAGGTTTAGGCTTCTCATTCTCCTTGTCTTCCACTTTCAGTGCTTTAAGAACTGGTTTCTTGATGGGCCCAGTTCTGCGAATCAAGGTACGCCCACTGGTCTCAGATGGTTGGCTGACACTACTGCTGGAACTGGAACTGGGTTCAGACCACTGGCTTTGAGCATTAAGTCCTCCATCTTGTTTCTGACCTCCATCTCTTTTCCAGTTGTCCTTGGGTCCATCATCAATCTCGTCTTGAGATTCAGGGAAATCCTTCAGGTGTCTGTCTCTTAAGTCTTGTTTCGGGTATTCATTATCTGTTTGGTTTTGTGAGTGGCTCTGAGCAGTGGTCAGCAAACCTTGATCATGATTCGCTCTATCTGGGCCTCGGCTCTGGAAAGCATGATGGGGGAGATCATCTTGCGTGCGGGTCAAACACTCACCGCCCCTTTCTTCGTAGGAGTCCTGGTGGGAGCTGGTCATGTCACTTCTGTAGAGAAAATGGAAACATAAAATGGTAATGACAAAATGAGACAAGCATGTTAAGAGTGTCCTCTGTTACCATATTTAACCTGTTACAAAGTATTTAACCATAGTAATTACACAAATTATGAAAGAATATCTTTCTTGCAATTTTAAAAATTTAAAATTGCAAGAAAGATTAAAACAAACTCATTAAAACACACTCTCAGACCTGTCATCTGGTTGGCCATTGTCTGAGCTTTCATGCTGTCTCTGGTATGGTGGGGTGAAGCTGCGCAAGGGGTAGCCATCTTGATTCCAAATAGGGTAAGGCTCAGAGGAGGGGGTTCGTCTCTCCTGGTGTAGGTTGGAATGGCTTCCATCATCAGAACCAGGACTGTTTAAGTGGTCTTGATGTATCATGGACTTCACCATTCCTGATGGAATAAAAGTGATGAAATTGTTTTTCCAATGACAGTAAATCAACGAACAACTTACAAGATAATTGAGCTAAATTTAAGCTTACCTGAAGAATGAACAGGACCAGGGTAGTAGTCAACAGGAGATCGCCCTTGGGTCATACGGGGATCCATGAAAGGCGGCATCATCATCCAGCGGGGGTCAAATCCAAGGACATGTGGGGGATAGTAGCCTCGCTGGCCATGGCTTGAGCTGGATGGTGCAGGGTGACCTGACTGCTGCCAATGCTGCATCTTATATACTTGATCCTGTAGAATGTATAGAACAAACATTCTTGTAAGAAAATGGGAGATTAAATTTAGTCCACTTTCTTTTTAACTAAACAAAGTCAGAACTGGAATGTGGCTGGATCATGAAGCAATATAGCATATAACTAAAACAATGACTTATTTTGTAAAAAATATATATATGTAAATTGTGAAATGTATTTCCTTGAGAAGATGATTTAGTTATTAAAAATTCTTGCAACACTGCCCATCAATGCCCCTATGACAATCCTGGATGATGATCACACCAGATGTGTTTGAAAGAGCAAAAGCCAATTGGTCAGGTACAGAGAAAGTTCACTCAGCATGTAAGATCACAGTATTTTCATGCCTCGTTTACAGGTGCAACCAATAACATTGAAGATGGAGCCATTCTTATTACAAAGCAGATCCTAATGCATTGACACATTTGTCTGGGATAAGGCCCTCATGTTGGGTATCAGCTGAAACTCACCTGCTGCTGGTGGTGTTGAGGCTGCTTTTGAAAGCGAGGTGGCATTGATTTGGAGGTATGACGTCCATTATAGTCTCCTGTAGGGGAGGAAGGTTCTTGTACATCATCCTCACTGCCCCGGTAGGTAGAGAAACCAGGTTCCTCACTGTAACTATGGCCTGGAGAATTGTCTGGAGGGCACTCACTTCCATCTGGAAAATATTTTATTTAAAAAAATAATTTAAATTGAGTAAATCTGCAATAGAGCTCATATTTTATAAAAGGAAAAAAATGAATGTAAAATAACACATTTTTCTTACCTTTTGTGCTGTATTGCCAGTTTTCATGGTGGGCTTTACTTTGTTCCCTCTTTGGGGAGAGTGGAACTTCTTTGCCATCTATCTCTTTCTGGCTCTCCTCTGTCCTTGATGTTTGCCTTTCAGTTTTCCCAAACTTCTCATCCAGTTTTTTGAGTTTTTCAGCACAGGCAGCCAGCCTTTCCTCACGAGCACGCCTCTCTTCCTCCTCTCGTCGTCTGCGTGCTCTCTCAACAGCCTCAGACAGCTCAGGTGACACATACTTTGCTCTGGCAGGAGCCTGGGTCTGAGACTGGCGCTGGTGATCTTCCTCGTCATCCAGTGGCTCACTTTGGATTTTCTGTTGGGCCTGAAGATGGAATTGAGGCAGGAAAGCTTATTAATATAAAAGGACACAAATCTTAAAAACACATAGCACTAAAACCTAAAATATTCAAGTTTTTTAAAATCTTTTTTGATTTATTGAAATCAACCTGTTCTCCAGCATTCTGTAAATAATGTATATTTCACCTGCTTAACAAAATACTTTAAGTAAAAAGCAGTCAGAGAAGTCATATTCAAAGACTATAGAGACACACACACATATATTTTGACTATAGTGAAAATAATTGTAATTCACAATATTATTAATTATTGCAATGACTGAAAAATATCATTATTTAGGTACTGCTCTTTTCTCCAGTCTAAAAACAAGATGTGTTTTAACTATGAGTAACAATAGTTATTCTGAGATAACTATTCTCAAAAGAGGAGAATAACTGGGTGTGCAGTTACCTGTGTGTCCGTTGAGAGGTATCTGCCACTGGTCTTCCTGGGAGGTTCGTGATGGTGATGTTGGTAGGAGTAGTTGTCCTCAGGGCCATCCTGTGGGTAGGCCTCACCTGAACTTAGGGAAGACTGACAGTCACGCTGGTTTTCTCTCTCCCTCTCCCATTCAGTCCTAAAACAGTAAAAGTTCAAAAGCAAGTTGACAAATCTATGTGATTTCATTCAACAACAGAATTTGGAGAAGAATAGGTATGGAAGAAAGAGCTCACCATATCTTATTTTTATCACTGGACGAGTGTTCTTCTTCATCATCACTAAATTTGAGTTTCTCACTATAATCAACTTCTTCATGGAGTCCTGGAAAAACAGCAAACTATCAGCAGGTGTGGGATTGGTATCTACATACCCCCAACAACACTGTTACTTGAATGAGATTCATACACAATTCTCTACTCAAGAAACCATACTCTCAAAAGAAATGATAGCAGTTTGGACCTGTCAACATTCTATGTCCTCAATATCCAGACAAACAGACTCAATCGGTCAAATAACAGCCTTTTACAGCTTTCTAAGTCATTTTGTTTATAATGGAGAAGTTAGTCAGTTTAACCCAATTAGTGCCAGATGCTGAATTCTAGACAAGCAGACATTATAATTGAATGTGATCAAACCCTTTAATGTGAATTTTCCAACTGTGTTTGTGTTTGAATCTTTTTGTTTGGATGTGACGAGAGGTAAAAACTACATGCATATAAACAGATGAACAAAAACTAATGTCACTATTTTATTTGGCCGCACTAAGAGGGAGTCAAAAAGCAAAAGCACAAGCCTCGGGAATACTGACCAGCCCATCCATCCTCACAGTCATTGTCAAGCTCATCCAGATCCTTCAGATCCTCTGGGTTAATGATGGCTGGGCGCAGTGGTCGGTCACCAGGCCTGCGGATGGGCTGAGAAGAGAGTCGAGGGGGCACTCGCACAAAGCGATTCTCTCTTTTTACGTCACCACTGCAATCAAAGTTTATAATATCACACATTTGCTATAGACAAATATTACCAATGTCTTAAAATGCTTAAACACTGGGACTGTACTTACTTGACAAGATCAGGTTTGGCATAGCTTTGCCGAAAAGTGGGTTTGCTGTCAAATCGGGCTGGGGCTGCTATGGTGGTAGGAGCATGTTCTGTACCTGGAGCTTCACGGGTCTCTTTAGAGCACATCTGAAAAGGGCATGATGACATAAAAGATGTGAAGGGAAGTAATACAATTGGTCAACCAGGAGGAGCAGTTTGTGTCTATCAAAAAATTGACAATTGACATTTTTCTACCTTTTCTAATCAGCATATTATGTGGTACTCACAAATGCAGGCAACATATCATGGTAGACAGCATTCGAAGTATGGTGAAGCTGGTACTGCAAAGCAGTAGGGACATTTGTTCTGCGAACAGGCTGGGCAGGTCGTAGGGAAGGCTCCTTTGGGTCAAGACCTGGTGACTGAGCCGTCACTACACTTGAAGAGGTGGTGCCGGTGGCAGAGGGGGGATGAGATTGGGCTGGAGGTGTGCCAGTCTCACCCGAGGCAGTGAGTTTACCCTCAGGATCTGCAGGCAGGCTGAGGGTCAAGGATGAGGGCTGAAGGTTCCTGCCACCACCTTCCCTCCAGCTTGTCACATCTTTAAGTGGGAGAGAGAGATTTCAGATAAAGCACTATTACACAAATGTGTACTAATCCATTTATTGACATGTAAAGGCCACTAGATGGAAAAGGAATGTCAAACATTGAGTTTTGTGTATATATATATATACTGTACATGGCATTCACAGTGGGTTACAGGAAACAAATCCATTCTCTTGTTCCCATAGTTGAAATTTCTATCTTTCTCTCAAAACCTGTTACCATGTTATAGCAGTGGCATTACAGTCCATATACTCTCAAATTATTTTTTTTTCCTGCCAGCAGACATTAACTCATTGATGTGAATGCCAGGGAACACCTGAGAGTTGTGACTTACTCTGGGGGCGGAGGCTTGGTCCTGGCCCATACGACGGATCGAAGCCGCTTCTTTCCTTGCCAGCCCTGTCCTGTTCTCCAGCTGCCTTCAGGGTGGGAAATTCCTCGTGAGAGAAGGGCTGAAGTCGGCTTGAGGCCCTTGAACCTGATGTTTGTAATAAAAAACAAAAAATCTGTAATAACAGGAAAAGACACTTGGAAGGGAGGTCACAATCTGAATCTTTACCATTAGCATGTATTTTCATTTAAAGCACAATACACTGGAGATCTCTCACCATCTTGCTCTACTGCCTTTCCATTTAGCTGGGCCCATTGCTTTGGTCCACTTGTGTTTGTGTTCTATGAAAGAAAGAAACCCAAGAAACCCAAATTTGGGCTCTGAATTAGGCCTTTGACACTAAAGGCATAGCTTAACACTATTAAATGCAGACAGAAATGTTACATTACTGCACCTCCTGGCTGGCTACCGGTGAGGGCTTCTGAAGATTGGAGACAGATTTCTGTAAAGCCAGCGGCGGCTGCAACTCCGGCAGCTGTGTTGTTGATGCAACAGAACTACAAATATGAAAAAGAAGAAAACCTGAGTAAATGTAGGTAAAGAAGCTGCATATTGACAAACTTGTACTGATAACACAGAAGTTCTGCACTGGTGTGAATGCATCCAACATCTGTAATTCTGATCAACTCTAAAGCAATTTAATGTAATAATGGAAGTTTTTAGAGTGCAAGACATGAACCACTCACTTCTTTTGATCGGGTTGTTCCTGCTTGTTCGCCCATCCTGTACCGTCTTTGGGCACAATAATTACGTTAGGATCGTTACCTTTGTTTTCAGACTTCAAGCTCGGTAGGTGAGCTGGTGGGGGCATGCGTCGGGCAGTGGCCACTTTGCCAAGACTCTGCAAGCCATGTCGCGGAACTACTGGGAGAGAAATCATAGCTAGAAGAATTCGAAATACTGAGATTATACAAAGACAGTAAGAGAAGACTCCAACGTACCTGTGTTTTTCTGAGTTTCTACTGATTTTCCCTTGTACTTGTCAAATAGACTGAGCGAGGAATACTTGCTTTTCCCATCCTTGACCTTGGTTATTTGCCCCAAACGATCGGACATTGCGATGTAATGTCATCGAGTATGGAAATTTTTCTTTGCGCCTCTTCCCAGTGCCTTCTGATTCTATAAAAAGAGGGAAAAGTACATAAACAGTGAAAATTGATGCTAATGCATATTCATGTTAGGCAGCTAATCATCTTGATTTTGTCAATCTTATTTCGATTTCTGTTACACATATTTGTCTTGAAAAGAATATTTTGAAAGCAGAAACCCCCTTTTTCAAATGTTATACCATTCTAAAGACAAATGCAAACTACAGGTGCAAAAGCCATTGGGCAGTGTCTTTAGGGAGAAAAAAAACACACCAAGAGATATGATGATACACTGTCATTAACCCAAAAACATGAACCTCAAATAATAGACTTAATTAATTAATTAATAAATATTAAAATAGACCTGTTAACAGTTTTGTGAACTAAAATTATCAATTACCAGGCTGTAAGCAACACAAGACCAAGACCTGCATGACCACTCACAATAATAAAGAACAAGAGTATAGTGTTCCTGGTCCATCACTGATAACAACCACCCATGACAATGAGTGACAGCAGCTAAAATAAGGCTTGAGTAAATGTTCCGGATCTTGTCATGCAACAGCACAACGATGACAATTTGACACAAAACTGGAGTTCATCTTCCTAATAATGGGTAAAATACAGTTAGTAATGTCATTTTACATGACAGTTGTGCAGAGGACAATAGATTTGTGAGTGTTTTTTTCTTTCTTACACAAAGAATCCATATCTTACCCATTTATGTTTCTTCCACTAACAAATTCGACTGAAGAAGCTGGTGCAAAGCAAATAAAGGAACGACAAAGCATAACTGTAGTCCATTTAATATAGAGTTGGGCAAGCTGCATATGCACTATACTATATGCAAACGGTTCTGTTGTTGGCTTGCTGTTCATGATATGTTTAAGAGACAAAACAACATTTAATACCTTTATACAAGCTTAAAAAGCAGCTTCATTTAAGGGGGTCTAATGATGATAATCTGTTATAATTAAACAGTTATATTTTTTTCAAATGGAGGGGAACACATCCGCTAAAGAAAAGGGCAATAAAACAGTCCACCTCTACTTACTGGTATCTTTTGTGGAACTTCAACTTTTCTTTCCCCACCTCACACTTAGAACTGAGGAAAGAGACACCATTACACCAAGCTTTTCTTTAGCCATGTTAAAAAAAAAAAAAGCACAGTTCTTTGTATACTGTTATTTTGTATATTATAAAACAACATAAAGTTGCTGCTGCTCCAGGCACACTTCTGTGGGCAGGCAAGAGTTTCACGACCAATTTCTTCATTAAAAGGAAATGGACATACGAGTAACTGTTTTGGAGTTTCATAGTTATGTATGTTGCTTTGAGCACAACAAAATAAATGTGGCAGGGTTCCAACATCCCAGTAACAGATCTCAAAACCCTGACTCCTAGTCCATATGGCAATAAGCTATCATTGATAAATGTGGTTTGTGTGCAGAAATCACATGTGGCTCATATGCTTTACAAATAACCTCAAAACATCAATTCAAAACCTGGCAACAGTGAACTACAAGCCCTATGCTTACAGCACAGTCAGAGACAGCATCAGTGTTAGATACTTGAAAATGATGGCTCAATTAAGGGGAACACACAAATGTAACCTACACAAAACAGATGAAGGAAAAAGAACAACAATAATTCACTGATGCAGTCATTGCCAACTGGCCACTTACACAGCTGTGTGAAACCCATGTTTATTTTACATAATCTATTTGAAATGATGAGGTTTGTTTTTCTTAAGAAACATGCCTGCTATAATGGCTATGCAAAGATTATTTTCAACCAATAACAGGTTTACCAAATGTTAATAATATTCTCTGAACAAACTGTTTATAAAAGACAAATAAATAAGATTTAAAATGCCAAAAATAGAGTCTGTTTAATCTTGTGATAGTCATCTAAACATCTTTTAAATTGACATTTTAAATTATGGCTTCTGGATTATCATACACTAAGGTGATGCCAATAAGTGTGCGAATCAAAGCAGCGAGTTGTTGTCAATTTAAGATTTCACACACAAACCTATGCAAACACTCAGAACTGGGATTGAAAATCTGGCGATGGAAAGCAATTCAGTTGACGCTTGGGTAAATTTAGAAAGCTAACACAAGCTAACAGAATTGCAGCTAACGCGTTTCATCTATTAGCAATAGTGATCAGTCAATCAGTAAACTATAACATGACAAACGTGCAAAAAATGAACATACTACAGTGAGTTTTTTCTTTAAGATAATGCTTGACCTCTTTAACACTAACGTTAAAAATGTACAGGCGCCGTTGCCTCAGTGAAAGCTAATGCTATTTGCAGGATACGAAGCTAGGACCAGACAGTTCGCTGCTTGAAAAAATTGAACAAATTCACCCAACAGCCGAGACAAGACAGTTCTATGTCGGTTTGTGTGATTGTTGAACCAGTTTGATAATGTCATCTTAAACTATAACGTAACAGCGTACACATAAACTGATACAGTTGCTCGCCATCGCACATGCTAGCTGATGGTTAAAGGAAAATGGCTATGTAAACATCAAGTGCTCGTAGCCAAGGATCCGCAGAGGAACATGTCATTGGGTTTCATGTGTAATATGTGTATAAGCAGTCACATTATTGTATTTGTCGTTATTTAGGTTAACAGATGTGTAAAATATACTAGCTAACTTGCTTTAACTTAAACGTAACTATCTTTAACAGTCGAACCCAACCAAAGATCAATTTAACTTCCAGTCTAGTTTAGTGAAAACAACCCCGACGGGCCGCTGTTTCCACTGCGTTTATGCTTCGCCCTGTCGGAAGAAAACACACTTTTGTCCTTGTGGAAATGCCTACTGATAACTCATACCTATGCTAACAATTTTTAACCTAGCTTTGCTTTCGGCACGGTCTGAGCCCAGCGATGGGAATGTAGGACAAGGCGATTAAAAATGGCTGCTGCCCAGAACAAAGCAACAATAAAACCGGGCAGCAGAGAAGAAAAGGCAAAACCGGGGACTTGGCTCACTCGCCAGCGTCCATAACTCACCGATTCAACGATTTAGTGTATCTTCTGGTAAAGGACAGAGGTATATTTCCACGAAAATGTGTTGATACAAAGGATGGATGGGGATTATAAAAGCCCAATATTCGTAGGCTGAACCTAGCGCACTGTTGATGCTTGGGTCTTACCCGGCCTGAGAATGGGGAGGGTGGCGTAGGCTGGATCCACTCAGCTGGGAGCGTCTTACGTCACTGAGCGACGTTGGCAAGAAAGTACAACGAGTGCCCCTGCTGGTTGACTGTAGAATTACACTGACAGAGAGCTACTGTTGATAGATTTTATTTTTTTAAATTTTAAAATACGTTTTCCTCTATTGTTTTAGTTTGAAATTGTTATCCTGCTTTGCAAATAAACGTCTCATGGTCATTTATGAACGATAAATAAACACACAAACCAGGCACAGAAGCAGTGGGCAGCACTCATCTGCACCTGGGGAGCAATATGGGGTTGGATGCCTTGCTCAGGGGCACCCCAGACCTTGGTCCTTCCCGTTATTGAGCCAATGACTTTATGGTTACGAGCCCAATTCCTCTCATCTTGCCCATGGGCTGCTCATGTATAAATATATGAAATTATAGGGTTATCTGAGTGTACTGTATAGATAGATAGATAGATAAGACCAAGCAAACTCCTCTAGAGGGAGCACTTGTCTAACCCTTCCTTCATCATTCTTCCACTCTTAAAAGGCCATACTTTTTCCAACTGATTCCCCTTACCTTACCAAATACTAATAATAGATATGAATAAAACAAGTACCTTGCCGAATATTAATCATACATGTGAATAAAATACATCAATAACAATAAATTGCATTTACAATTAACAGATTTTAAATGGGAACAAAAAAAGACTGAACTAAACAGGATAGATGACATAGACAACATAGATGAAAATGTGAAACTGTTTTACATTCAGATGCTCTCACAAATCTGCTTTAAGCGCAGATTGTTTGTAATATGATGATGAAGGAACAATTCTATAGAAGAGAAAATGATATTATTTGGTATTATAACAGGAGCAGAGCGCCACACCCACAGTGTGGGCAGAAATAAGTCTCACCTGTGCAGTAATGATGTCTAATGTCTATTTTATGTTAAAGAGATCATGAGACAAATAGAGCATGAAGACACAACAGTGGCAATTGTGGTGTCTGTTGACTCAGCCAGTGTGTGTGGAAACAGGCCTGCGAGCACTATCAGCCCTCACTCACTGAGTAGACCAGAATATTTTGTTTTGCATGGGTGTAGAATCCTCATTTGGGGCTAAAAACTCAAACAAGTTTGTAACAAACTGTGATGCCTTAGAGCAAATCCTCCTGTATGACCCCATCATTTCCTTAGAATAAAAGCACAAGTGTTTGAATGAAGAATGTAATTATTATCAGCTTTTATTATCAATTATTATCTTTCAAGAAATCCCGAGAGACCATCAAGAAAAGGACCAGAACAATAATACTACAGCCTAATAACTGTCACTCTCTCTTTTATACTTGTGTGCATACAATCTTTTATCATTTTCTTATTTTCTTTTGATGTAAATGGTGTTTGATTTCCAAGATAAAGAATGCCAGTGTGTTTGTTTATGTGAAACAAAAGATTCCTCTTAGTGACATGCATTGACCTCACTCTTCACGGCTTCTGTCTCCCTTCTTATGCTTTGCCTAGTTTAAACTTTTTAAAATAAATTTAAAGGAAATAAGTCAAAACGTTCCTGAGCTGAATGCCGACGTATTCTGATTCCAAGAACATCGTACATAATGCCTGATGGCTCTAAATTCAGCCCAGAACTCTCACTGCCTGTTTCAAATCAGTTTCTGTTCCTGCTTTTACAGAACACACTGTTGCATTGGTGCCGTTTCCTGTCACATTGCATGTGGTTTAAGTATTGTGATGGGAAAATAGTGTCAAAGGCTGAAGAAACGTACACTAGCACTGGTGGGATGCAGAAGTCTGAGATCCTGACAGGAAATGATGTTGCACTAACACATGAGATTATTGGTGTCTTCATAAAACCTTGCAAAGATTAATAACTCTAAGAACCATAATACTTAATTTCCAGGCAACTGTAAAAAAAAAAATCAGTTCTCTCTATGCTTTGCTAAAGAGAACCCGCATAGTCATTATCCTGAAACAGCTGAGATCTAGTAGTGAATCTTTATAATATTTTAAATTGGAATTTAGGATACAATGATTCTACAGGACAAGTTTAATTTCATTTAAGTGAAAACCATTAGGAAGGGTTGTGTTTTGCACTTTGTGTTTATGATAATCCCTAAATGCACCAGTGTGTGTTTAACAATGCTTTGTTGATTTCAGGGTAGGCAAAGAGTTTCTAAAGTCCAGTTTAAACAAATGAGGCATGCACGTTTCACTGGCTGTCCAGCTTAATTTATTAATAAGATGGAAAAACAAAGTAAAAACATGAAGTACAGGACCCTTTACAGAACAAACTGAACTAATGTACAGTATTTACACACCAAATCGCTGCACTGAAATACACTAACAAAGATCAAAAGCAGGTTTCAAATGACAAATATAATCAGAAATTAAAGGTGTACTTTCTTGAAAACCGTTACATCAAACATACTGTTTCAAATCTACAAGCACAGAATCACTACTTCTGCTTTCAAATCATAAACATCTGCTAAATGACTGTGCAAACTGTTGTAGCATGCACAGAAGAAAAATGTAAATGGCACAGGAAAAAAATCATATTTGACCTTGTCAGAAAAAAATATTACATTCTGTTCAAGTGTCACATTTGTTTTACACAAAATTAAATGTACAGTAAAAATATCACAATCCCATCAGAAAAGTCATGCCAATTAAGAAAAATGTGGAATATCCAAATACTAATCACTTCAAGTGTCACATCCATAATAACAGTCTTACACAAAACTCTATTCGGTGTTAGTCATGGTATAAGTATTTCACAAGCCCAAAAAGAAAACACAAAACCTTACTTTTTTTCTTACGATAAAAGAGGAAGAGGTGAAAGCAACATAACAGGAAGGAAGAGGCTCATGGACTTCAGCCCGAACTTAGTGAAATTAAAAGAGGATCAGTTATTGACTTTATGAGAATCGAAAATATAAAAAGAAGAAAAACCTAAAACATTTCATCTAAACATGGATGTTTGTTTTTATTGAACTGATGTCAGTTTGCAGTTGTCTAACTTATCCTTTACTATGTAGAAGCAGTATCCATCCCATCAAAATAGTAGGATTTGTGAAGCCTGTCCTGGGCACGACATGCAAGCCAGTATGTGCATCCATGTTAATGATTCTCTGTCCAAAGCCTGCAAGATTCAACCATTATAAAAATAACTTACAAAATCTACCTATGCCCTTAAATTTTTTGGGGTGAGTTTATCTAATGAGCTTTGCGTGCTAGTATAGTCTTACATGAAGAGTTCAGAAAAAGGGGCTCCAGCTGAGAGTGCTGATTGAAATAAGAGTCTGGCAGGTGCTTGATGACAGCCACACCGTCTCCATTAAGCTGAAGTGGAACATGCCCAGCGCAAAGCCACACACCATGTCAGTGAGGTGGTGTTTCCCGAGCAGCACTCGTGACACGCCCACCAGAAAGGCCCATAGCACCAACAGAATGCGGAGCGGCACAGCCAGGACCAGGTGGGACAGCAGGAACTTGGACACCATAGCAGCCCGGCTGGCGTGAGCGGCAGGGAAGGAGTAGAGGTCCATGGCGACAGAGTCCAAGAAGCCTGGTGTCATCTCCCAGGGTCCTTTGCGCTTCACAAGCCTCTGGACTCCGGCCACAGTCATGACATCAAGGATGAGGGCTGTTGCAGACAAAAAAGGAAGTTAGATTATAAGAATTAATGCTGACACGCTAACGCAGATTAAACTAGTGATGGATGATTCATAGACATTACATGTGAAAATGGCCCTCATGTAGACACCACATCCCTGCTCAGACCACATGATACGATCATGGGCATTTTATGCTCACGAAAACACACCCATACCCAAACACATTGACATCAGACATACAGTATCTGTACAATGAGCTCTAAAGAGCAAAGGAAGCTAAATTCAATCCTATGTGATCACAGGACACACATCAAAGATATACATACAGATATACAAAGATATATATATATGTAATTAGATCACTGTGGACCAGGTCTGACCAGGGCCTAAATTTTTATTATTTGGAAAAAAAAAACAAAACAAAAAAAAAACAAAAAACTGAAAGCCACTGATTGAATCCGTAAAAATACAAGCTGTGAAAAGTAAATAATAATTACAGTTGTAGAATAAATTACATTAATAACATTTTTAATGAAAGTGGTCATCCCAGTAACCACGTGTATTAAAAGATTGTTAAGTTGCAGTGTTTATGGTCTGCAGCTCCTTAAAAATGTTTCATACAAAAGGTTTGGGGAGTTAAACCAAATGCTGATGCTTTTATATTAAGCATTGTTGTCACATTAACTTTCATAGAGGATAGTGGAATCTCCACAATCTGTCTCACTCTGTAGATCTGTAGAATCGGCATATCCCTGCACTTGTTTTGTTAGGCATGCCAGCAGAATAACTCTAGGTAGGGGAATGTTGTCAGTGTTTGACCAATTTACGTCTCAGCTTATCTTAGATGGATTGCTACACGATGTAGCCTAATGAAACTTGTAATGTGTTGATATCGTTTGTGAAGCACAAGCATTTGTGGTTTTCTCAGCGACTCATGGACGGAGTTGACATGACTTTGCTGCCTATTAGCTCCAATCACCTTTTGCTTTATTTTACGGAGATGCTAACTTTTGCCGTACACCAGACGTGTACAAAGTCCATGCCTGTGGGCCATCAGATTTTATACAGCCCACAGCTTCAGTTTTATAAATTATTATTTATGGTCAGGGACGGAATGAGACAGAAAATGTTCCCTGGCATTTTGGCCCAGACCAGGCAACTACATACGATCACACAGGCACATTTTAAACACCATCATGATGCGAGTAACAGGAGTTTAACAAGAAGTTGTGCAATGAGTTCAGGATTTGCATCCCAGCTGTGACAGACACATTCAACTGCAAAATTATAATTTTTTAACAAGGATTGCCTATAACTGTTGGTGTTATGTACCAGTATTACTATATGTTACTGTTATATCTGACTCCAGATGTGAAAGAAAGAAAGAATTCTAAATAAAATTGTTATAAAACAGTGCATTTCTCTGTCACTTTTACTGTTAAAAGGAGACTATTGGCCTTGGGGAATCAGCCGTTGATGTTAACAATACTGGACATGACACTGATAATATCAAAATGCAGATAATGCCATTATAAGAGTAAAACAACTATAGCATTTATATGGAAATTGGTATATTGGTGACCGATGATCACTCAAAAAGTACGTGTCAAGTTACATTTGTTTGAGGTCCACATACCACTTTTTTTTTTTACAGATGCCTTTTATAGCTCCATGGCACTCCTAAAAATATTCCAACCATTGCCATCTTAACACACCCAACTAATACTGGACCAAATAACTGTCAGTTGCCTATCTTATGCTGGCCTACTTCTCTCTCCACTCGTCCACAAACTGTCCCAGTGGGGCGATTATTTTAACTTCTGTTCCAGCTCTTTATAGGCTGGAAAAAAGGCAGGTGAGCAGACAGTGAGACTGGTGCAATCCCATGCACCATGAATGAGAATGATTTTCATTACAACTACAGTACAGCTGAGAGCTGTTGGAGTCACCTAAGGCAAGTACAAACAACCATTGTTTTTTGGAGCCACATGTGACCAAGTGTGATTGGTAGTTAATTCTTCTAGGAGGGAATGAAATAATTGAAGGTGGAGATTGGTGGTGGCGGTGTAGCCCCCATCTGCTGAGGGACCATCATCACTCATCTTTCAAACCACTTGTTGTCACCGAGGGAGTGTCACTCATCTTTCAGTTGTAGATAAACCACAGACTCTTTACTAGAGGGGTTGACTCTCCTGTCTTAAGCCATGCATTTACTTAATCATTGTTTAGAGAGGTAAACTGTAGGTCTCACTACATTGGACTGCATGCACTTTCCCGATTGCATGGCCATTTAGATGCACTAGCTTTTGTCCTATTGTGTTGCTCGGTTTGAAAGCACAGGGATGCAAAACTAATCTACACCTGAAAAATAACTGACACAATGCACAAATAGTTGTGCTCATAAGTTTACACACCCTGGCAGTTTGTAAGTTTGTGATTTTTTCACAGAATATGAATGATAATAAAAAAAAAACTTTTCTATCACCCATGGTTAGTGGTTGGGTGAAGCTATTTATCATCAAACAATTGTGTTTGCTCTTTTTAAATCATGTTGACTAAAGAAATTACCCAAATTACCATGATCATAGATTTACATACCCTGGAGGTTCTGACCTGATAACAGTTAACACATGGGTTAAACTGGCTACTAAAGGTAACCATCCTCCTTTGTGATCTGTTTGCTTGTAATCAGAGTGTGTATAAAAAGTCAGTGAGTTTCTGGGCTCCTGACAGACCCCTGCAAGTTTCATCCAGTGCTGCAATAAACGTTCCTGGATTCCGAGCCACGGGGAAAGCAAAATATCTCTAAGAGAAGGTAATTGAACTTAAAAATAAAACAGAAAAATGTTATAAAAAGATATCCAAGGGAATTGAGAATGCCAATGCAGTGTTCAAGCTCAAATTCAGAAGTGGAAAATGAGGGATTCTGTTGAAACCAAGCCACGGTCAGGTAGACCAACAAAAATTCCAGCTACATCTGCCAGGAAAATTGTTCAGGATGCAAAGAAAAACCAATGAATGAACTTTAGCTGACATACAGAACTCTCTGAAAAAAAGTGGCGTGGCTGTTTCAAGATGCACAATAAGGGGGCACTTGAAGGAAAATGGGCTGCAAGGTCGAGTTGCCAGAAGAAAGCCATTACTAATCCAATGCCCCAAAGCAGCCCACTTACTGTACAACATGCCAAACAACACAGAGACGAGATTCAAAACCTTTGTGACAAAGTTATTTGGAGTGAAATTTGAACTTTATGACTACAACTATAAATGCTACATTTGGAGTGAACAAGGCCTATGATGAAAAGTTCACAATTTCTACTCTGAAACACGGAGGCGGATCGCTGATGTTTTGGGGATGTGTGAGCTACAAAGGTCAAAACTGATGGCACGATGAATGTAGCATGTTATCAGAAATTTGCACTCTTCAGCCCAGAAGCAGCACATGGATAGGACTTTGATGGATGAGTGAAAGAAAAGTTTTTGTGTTCATGTTCTCTGAAAAGTAGCCAGAAAAATCACAAATTCTGTCAGGGTAATAAACTTCTGAGCACAACCGTATTTATCTATGTCAAATTTGAGAAACCTTCCAGAGATGAGGAGGTCAATGACACCATTTACCCACAACCGATCTTCAATCAGCCTCACACGTCTCCAATGACAATGTTGTTCCAACAAAGTGGAACTAACAAACAAAGTGACATCAATGGTGATGACGACCCACAGAAGTTAAATAAGTGGATCAGTCAGTCACATATGAAAAAGCGTCTTGGTGAAACATCTTCCACCAGCAGACATTTATCCTCATGGACATTGGATTACATTAACTCTCACTAATGCACCAACACGTTGTGAAAACTGTACATCTGTTCTGTACTGTAACTTCTTTAGCCCAGATGCTCATGTTCCTCTTTTATAAAAGATTTGTGTTAATTATTGTACAAAAATATTGTAATTTTTTTTATTTATCCTGAGCGATTTGGAACTTATTTTCTTGTTATTATGTTAATAGAATAGAATAGAACAGAACAGAATATTTGCCAATAAACCTGATTCTAACTAAACCTGGATGACTGAAAATATCCACAGAATATCCTGCTTATATAAAAACATATTTTGAGGCCAATTCTCAGCCATAGGCTGAATGGAGTTGCATTATTTTATTAAGTAAACCCCTACTCCTTGAGAACTTGAGTAACTAGGTCATTGGAGGAACAATGTTACAAAGAAACACACAAGAAACCAGAAAAAAAGCAAAGCTGGACTGCACACTGCAGTTGATAAGGATGGGAACCTCCTCTGCACAGTCAAGGTCTGCTGTTTGGAGACACGTTCAGTAGTCTTGTTTTCAAAACACTATGGAAAATATTGAAGCACTGCACTATTCACATAAAATTAGAACAATGGGCTGAGTAAAACATAACCAATTTAAAAGTACTGGTAAATCTGTAGTAAATATTCCCACCAACTGTTTAATATGATCATATTTTTATTCCTGACAGACCATAATAGACTCGGGATTACTCTGGACTGACAAATAATAAACAAGCACATGAGACTGAAACAATGCCCCCAACACAATACAACAGTGCCCTAAATCCTGAGATTTTCAGGATTTGTGTTTGGGTGTGTGATGACTGAATTTTATGTCATATGCTCTTTGCTGCAGTAATATGTTGAATTAAAATTCGGCAAGAATAAAGATTTTTTTTTTTTACATCCTTCACATGTTTGTATATCCATTTGCTTCACAAGGGCTGAAATAAGTAGTGAATTTTGGAACTATGTTGCATATGATGCCATGAACCACAGCATAAATTATGATGCCATGAACCACAGCATAAATTATGATGCCATGAACCACAGGATAAATTATTATTGCACTATATATATGAAGTGCTGTGTAGCTCATCCAAAAAAACTGCAGCGCAGCTAGAGAAGCCATGACATAAAAAACCTTTGTTGACTACATACATATTCATTTGTTGCTGGTCTGTCCTCTATGTGCTAGAGCAGTGATTCTCAAACTTTTCATACCAAGTAGCACCTGAGGAAATATTGAGCTCTCAAAGTACCACCATTATCACCAATGATAAAATATAGTGGTGTAAATAAGATAATCTGCTCTCTCATCATCCTCCTCTTCTTCACATATACTTCAGACACTGTTCTAGTGAAAGTAGATTAAGCGAGAGATAAGGTGACTAATTATTATTATTTGATTATTATTATTATTATTTTGACATTTGTTTCATTTTCTATGCACTCCAGTCAAAATTCCTCAGCTCCACTCTGATCACATACTCATATACAGTATCAATAGAGGAAGCTCACGTACCACTGGTGGTACATGTACCACAGTTTGAGAACCATGGTGGTAGAGGATTAGTCCACTTGTGAGTGACCGTGTGTGTATGAAAACAAATATTCTTCATTTTGAGCAGTTTATGAGCAGTTTATATGGGCTAAAGCCTACATAATGCTTAATACCTTAATTATTCATGCTTGTGAAGAGGCAACGAATCATTCAAAATGATATTTCAACAAGTCGGACAAGGATCTCCTTGTCCTATTCACGTGGCTACATTTTACATCTTTTATTTTGTTCTCATTTATATTGATATGAGAACAAATCAAATACCTTGTACTGTGAAAGTTTAACCTGGCAATAAACTTGATTCTGATTAAATGTGACTTGGCATTAAGCACTCTACAAACAAGTTCTCAGACTTAGGTTCTTATGTTCATTTCTGGGACTGTATGGATTAAGTATTTGACATGATCTGACTGATGCTGGTGGGAACAAAAGGGAACAAAAGTGTGTAAAAAAGTACGCAGAATATTGTGAGAGCAGGTCATTTGAGTGGATTTGCTCTTGGTGTGAACTTGGCCATGAAGCCATGGAGGACAAGGTTCTGCATGACAGACTGGTGAGTGTGAGGCGGCATTTACCAAGCAGTAGGTTGACCAGGACCTCTTGTCCAGCCAGTGTGTTACTCCTTGTGAGACACACAATAGTGCCGATGATCCACGTGATGCCGTGGCCCGTGAGCGCTAACAGGGCGACCATGGACCGGCAGCCTCCCCAGGAGGAGGACGTGTAGGCGCACACCCCCATGCGCTTGGACAGACAGATGTCAATGGCGAGGAGCGAGTTCATCGCTATTCCCTTGAATGAAGGGTTGAGCTGCATGCAGTCTTCCTCTGGCATCTTGCTGGGCTCTCGCCGGTCTTTGCTGCCACTGTCGGTGGGTTCTTCACTCTGTTGGCTGGCTGTTTGGTGCTTGCTTTGACTCGGTCGCCTCGCGTTGCCCCGGGTCACTGAGGGACCGCCGCAGCCGCTGCGGACGGGCGGTTGGTTCAAGGACATGAACTCAGGTCTGCTCAGGACGCTGTTTCTCTCCCGCGTCCTGGATCTCACATTGTAACTGGATGGCATGGCTGGATTTGGGGCCAAGTTCGCCTCTGTGGGTGCAACAAGCGATTGTCAATCTCCGGAAGATAATTCAAGGGGTGCGGATTCACCACGACGGAGAAATGCCCCAGCATAAACCCCTACACCCACCACCCTACCCCCTCGGCTGAATATATTTAGACCAACTGGAATGTGCAGTGGCCATGCTGTTTATACCATGCAGGCAGGCAGGGGGTGTATTGAATGGCATTTAGCTCGGCCAATCCAGAGAAACACGATATAGCACGGAGACAAAATAACAACATGCGCATATTACGCCACAGCACAGCTACAAAACAAGCGCACGCAAGAGAAGGCACAGGGAACACACAAGGCACGCTGTTGTCATCTTACCAGGCAAAGGCTGATCAGCTATGAACCAAACAGCATTACTCTGAAATCCTCTCTGTAGCCACGAACAACGTCTCTGAAACACTTGCAGCGAATGGAGGAGGCGCTACTATAAACAGACTCACGCGACACGAATAAGATAGCAATCGGCCAAAAAAAAAGCAACAAGAAAGGGCGAAGACAATGGAGCGCAGCGTGTGCACCGTTTCCTCCGTACGTATTTTACGTAGTTTACGCACAGGCCGGATTCAACTTCGGCGGTGCGTACTGTTGTGGAGCGGAGTTCTCCAAGGTGCTTAAACAGACAGCGGGACAAGGGAGCGCCATCGTGATATCGTTATGGAGGTGACTGTACTGTTGTAACAACAGCAACAACACGAAGAGCAATAGATTATGGCATGTTCCTGTTTTGTAGCAAAATGATTTATCACCGGAAACTAACAAACAAAACAATATAGACCACGCAACCATAATGATGATTGTTTATTGACCACAATCTGTAAGGCCAATCACCAAAGCTGTATGAATGAACCAATACATTCCAGTCCAGTTAATACGCTATTATATTACTACGTTTAACAGTAGTTCCCAAAATATTTACAGTATATGGATACCCACTTTCTGAAGTTACCAAACCATCGTTATCCAATTTATAACATAAATTATGACAGATTTGTGGATATAATATTTCATGAATATTACTACTACTGTAACAGACAATTTGATTTTGAATATATCAACTTTTCCCAACTTTTTCGACTGCGTCTAAAAATAGATCCCTTTAATGCATTACGATGATTGTGTGAATTCCACCCCTATAAATAAATAAAAAGTGTTAATTTCATCATTAGTCTTTTCATTTCGGCATCACGAGCTCTCTTCCACGTTCTGTCTGGTAATAAAATAAACGCACATTTATTTGATATTTATACGACGCCTGCAGTAAATTGCCCTGGTGCAGGTTTTCGGATGATTTGCTGCACCCAGCGGAAAGCCCTTTCTGCCTACATTTCCCAGCACGCTCGCAGCTCAGGGCGGAAGTGCCGTCTCGGAGATACTTATAGTGCTGCTTCCCAGGCTGCTGAAATAGACCAATGCGTCGCGGGGTGAACCTGCCGTGGCAGCGGCAGCGGCAGCAGCAGCAGCAGCAGCAGCAGCAGCAGCAGAGATGGGACGAGCTCAGAGGACTGACAGTCTGTGCAGGAATCTAAGCTGAACTGTACATCCCGTCGCAGACGGAACAGCGCCGGGAGAACTATGTGATATTGGGCGTTTGTTCCGTCCCGAGGTTTTTTATTTAATCCACACAAATTGAAGAATGGGTCCGGTGAAGTGGACGCTGAAGACACGGCGGTGTCCTCTGGGTGTTGCGGTGCTCCGTGTCAAACTCGACTGTGGATGCGTGGGAATCCTGCCCCTGCGCGTGGGACGGTGAAATAATGTGCAGCAAATATAGGGAGCGGGTGTAAGTGGGGGAGATAAAGGGAATAATTACCTCTCTGACCGAAGACTGTGAGCTGAGCCGACGTTCACTCTCAACACATTGGAGACTTTCCGCTCAACTGTTTTATAGGTACACTTCTTTTTTTTTGTTGTGCATGTTGTTGATTATAGACCACACGACCCTTTAATCCGCACACGTATTGATGTTAAAAAAAAGTCCAATCACGCTATCCAATACTTAAATTTGTATTGAGAGGAACTGAGTCTGACGCGGATTAAACAGATACAGCTCTACTACTCAAAGTGAGCGTCACATCTGATCTGCCATTTGTCGTTTATAAATGTCCAGCTTAACATTTTTGCAGAGCGATTTAAACGCCATCTGGATGATGGTATTCCAGGTCAGGATTAGCCTTTACTATAATAAAGAAAGACACAAAGGGAAATGCGACGCGAAGATGTAACATTAGTAGGTTTTTTTTTGTTAATTATTTATAACCATCCTGAACCTTTTACGCGCAGCTCTCCACTGGATGTATGTTGCCAGAAGGTCAAGTCTTTTTCTTTTGCAGTAGAGCTCATTGACGAGGCAGAGACTTGTATCTCCGCTGCATGAAAACATCAGTGCACGGATAAGGAGAGTTATTGCCAATGCGATTGTTTGTTGAAGTTGCCTTTACGCACCGAAAAGCATGCGCTCTACAAATATGAAGACTGCGTAAGACTGTTCTTTTTCGTCTTCACCTGTGTTGAATCAAAGATGCATGGCTTTTAATAAGACTCTCTGTAGTAAATAAACACTTTTTTTTTTTTTTTAATGCCGATAAGCATGTTGGTGATGAGGAACCGTCTGTGGTGATTTCCCTGCTGTTTCCATGCGTCTGTCTTCTCCTCCAGACCTCTGGACGTTGTTGTGGATTGTGTTGCTGTTTAAAGCAATGGGCTGCATCCAGAGTATCAGGTGTAAACCCAAGAGTTTCCGAGACAGTGTCATCGTCCTGGAGGTGAACACTTCCATCGATTCAAACCCCACCAGCATCGACGAGTCAAACAGCGTGGTGCTGCGTTACCGGACACCGCACTTCCGCGCTCATGCCCAAGTCCTGGTGCCGCCGGTGTCCTGTCAGGAGACGTGGACCATCGGGTGGATTCAAGCGTGTAACCACATGGAGTTCTTCAATACATATGGAAACAAAGGGATGTGAGTATCACGGGCTCTTTTTACAGTATTTGGTTTAGACTCGGTGTTTGGGTTTGGGTTTTGGATCAGAACCCCACTAACACGTGGTTAGTTTGCTGCGGATGACCGTCCGATTATGTGATAATTCACTGTAAGTTGCGATATCTAAAACTGTGAGTTAGAGCTGCTATTTAGATTGTTCTGATATTCTTAAAATATCTGGATTGACATACACGGAAAACACGAGTTTACCAAATATGTCTTCTCATACTTGTATGACAGCAACTATTCAGTTATTATAATTCATTCTCAGTTTCACAGATGTCAGAGCTGTTTTGACTGTCCAACACCCACAGGTTTCAGTTTCCTGTCAACCCTGCCACTTGAGAAGCACATTCCATTTCACTTAATAACTTTTATTTAAATTATGAATTAATAACCAAACAATGTTATTTAGTGTTGATTAAATTCTACCACAGTTGCTAGTATTGAACTTTAAACCAGTTTACTATATGATTCCAACAGTCAAAAAGAGAAACTTTTGTTTCTTTTGGATTATGAGTGTTTGAGTTCCTTTTTTGTACTGTGTGGTAAAAAGTGGAAATATTCACCAGTTGTGAAACTGTGGCTTGGCCATCAATACTCTGTGCTGTTTGTTAACAATATTTGATATATTTCCAGGAAGATAACATTGGTAGAAAAGCAAGAGAGAAGTACTTGTTCAATTAGTGGCTCAGCTGTGTGCAGTACTGTATGTGAGTGTGTGGCTCCACCTTGGCAGACAACAAAGTACTTCAAAACCTGACAGACATGAGTGCGGTACAGTGTGGTGGAAAATAATTGCTCTGACCTGTCAGATGCCTCTGTTTGTCTATAGAGTCATTTTGCACTGGGGATTATTAACAAGACAAACAGCAACAACAAACACCAGCTTTAAAGGACACTGTTGACGCTGAATGTCCTTTTTTGTGTATGTGTGTGTTTTCGCAAATCTCCCACAAGAAGTGTTGGTCTTGTTTGCAGGAGTGGGAAACCACAAGTAGGCATGCACCCAAAATATGCTTTATCTATAGACGCTGCAGCAGAGGATGTTTGAGTGCTGCATGTCTAAGATTAGAGACCCAGTCCACCCCATCGGCCCCATGTGTGCATGTGTGTGAGAGTCAGTGTGAAAGAGATAGTGAGAGTATAAGAAAGCCTTCAAAGGCCAGTCTGATCAATCCCCTTTTTTGGTAAAAAAAAAAAAAAAAAGAGGGCTTATTTTATAATTTAAGTTTAACTGTCATTCATTGTCTTTGGTATTTTTTTTTAATCTCATCAGTTAATGATTGTTTCCATGGAAACATAGTCCCTGACTGTGCTCATAGTAAAAGAGCAAACAGATAGTCAATATTACATTTCTACTAGACCTATCTTGTTTTAAAATATTTAGGGATGTAACATTTTTTCAAATTTTTTTTTATTAGTCTGCTCATCATGTTCTTCACCTTATCTTAAATTATGAATCAGATTCTAAAATTCATAAATATGTTGTAGGAGTGGGTATTGAGTAAATGTTTTGATATCTGGACTTCAATTCTAAACTGTTTTCTATGTCAGTTTCAACAAAAATTATATTACACATTATGGTAAAATTCTTAGGTTTTAGCTATCCCAGTCAAACATAATGGAACTTTTTGTTCATATATTTATTCCTGTGCATTATTTCATTACATTTTTCGTGTCACTTTAGATCTTGTCAACATACCTGCATTCACTAAACAAGCATTACCATCTCAAACCACAACATACCATGCAAAGTAATGCCCTCCTCCCTTTTCTCCTTTGGGTATGACCTCTGTCTCTGGTTGTAACATCCTGTGTGCCTCAAAAAAGCCAGTCAAGAGCACAGTTAGATCTCAGTCAAACAGCATGCTGTATTCTTATTGGCTCAGTGACAATGATAAGGTGCCTAAATTTGATATCGAATGACGACATATTTTCACTAGTAGGTGATACAGAGGATGTGTGATATCTAGTCAATACCACAAAAGTAATGAAGTTCTATGCCCCGCCCTATCTACAGTAGAGCTCGAGTTACATCTTCAGATGCCTCCTCTTGTCTGACCAGTTGTTCAAAATCCAAATATATTCACTTCACTATAACCATAAAATGTGAAAAGCAACATCCTAGTAGCAATGAAGGAGCTGGAGTGGAATAATTTCTGTTAATCAACTAATCTATTCAGTGTATAAGAGAGATATTTCATCAAGAGATATTTCAAAAGGTAGCATTTACTACTAATATCATTTTAAACTCTGACACTACATGCAGTGCCACAAAAGTTCCTTAATAATAGCCACTTAGTGGTAGTTGTCAACTATTGTACAGCAAAGATAAGCATCTCATTCACATATGAGAATGTGCTTCAAGCTGAATGAGCCAACATACGTAGCTCTATACCAACTTACAGCAAACAAAGACCAAATGAAGAGAGAACTTTCTCAAAAACGTGTGTGCACATCTCTATGCAGTTGGGCTGAAACACTTAGTAGATTAATTGATTATTAATTGAGTGTTTTATAAAGAATTAAAACACATTTTCTGATATATCATCCTTAAATGTAATTATTTTCTGGTTTCTTTTCTCCATAAAACCAAGGAATCATTAAAATTGAATAATTTTGGTTCATGGACAAAACAAGACAACCGAGAACAGCATAATTTCCAGGTCTGAAAAACACTGATCAACATGTCCTGACATTTTATGGACCAAACGATTACTCCATTAATTAAAAAACAAATCAACAGTAGTTGCAGCCCTACTATGCAGTTACCTGAGTGCATGTATACTGTATTATTTTTGCCTTTGTAGCTCATTTGCTCAAATTGATATATGATCATATTCAATTTTAAGTCATTCAACTCGTTCTCCTATGAAAGAGATACTGACAGAGTTTAAGGAGCTTATCAAGGTCACTTATCCTCCATTTTCATTTTTAAGTCACTCTTAGGATGCAAGAGATGAGCCTGTGCTCACCGCCGATGTTCTCTCATATTAACTAGCTACTTTGAAGGTAGTAGGACTTCATTGTGCTGTAATTATATACACCAGCTGTGGATTGTAATTTAGATGATTTCACATTTGCCGATGGACGATGTGCTCTGAATTCTGGACACGTTCACCGTTTCTCCTACTGTTTGCTGTCATGTCACCGTCTCTCAGAGCAGTTTTACTGAGATGCAGTTTGGTAGGTTTGGACAGCATGTGTGTGTGTGTATTTATAGACATGCACAAACACATGCTCATACATGTACTGATGTGTGGATGTGTGTTGTGGTTACATTAGGTCTGCTGTGTTGCCCTAAATATCTTTAAGTGCTAAAAATAGCATTGGTCAAGTCTTAATTTCAAATTATCAACAAAATTCTGTTACTCCAAACCAATTGTGCCAAACATGTAATTCTCTTCTTGTGTGTAGCAACAAAACTGCAGGAAACAGGAAATTTGCCATTTTCACATTGCTTCTTTCGTTATGATTGAACTTTCTCGGTAGAGAAACAATTTCTCATAGAAGCTGTTTGCTGAATTTGTGTAACCCTGTAGTGCCATCAAAAGGCCTAAACTTTCATTTTAAATATCACAAATCGCTTTTGTCTGAGATGACATTAGTTCAGTCACATTTTTTTTTGTTTCAGTGTGTAGAGCACACGGCTTCTCACTTTGTCAAACAGGAAACTGTTGCAACCTTTATGTTTATCACTGCCTCCCAGGATACTTTAGTTACTTAAACTAAGACTCAACATTAACTGTATGTCCCACATTTTTCATTTTGTTCCAATTCTGCTTTTTAATGTTTTAGTTTTAAGTAACATTATTAAACAAGCAACACCTGTCATCTCATTATTGGTGAATTTGGTCCCATTTGCGTTTGTGCTGTGCTGTTGCAGAAGCTGGACGCTTTTACAGTTTCAGCTGTTTACACAGGGAGGAGGGGAGGACGATCTCACAGCTGCTCTTCAGTGAGGCAGGTAGAAGTAACCTAAGATCCCAGGAGTGTCACGCAAAACTGAATCATGCAAAAATACTGAGGCACAAAGTTGTTAGGTGACATAATGCTAGTTAATTCCTCGAGCAGGTAGGCAAACACAAGCTGATGACAATGTAAAATGGATGTAAATGGATTCTTCAAATGTTTCTTAGATAGCTTTAGCTGTATCACCATCCAGGTCGTGTGTGTGTGTGTGTGTGTGTGTGTGTAGCCACAACTTGCAGCTACTATGTCAACTATTTATCTTTTACCTAACCTTGTCAAATATTTAGTTTTTAGTTGCCTTAAAGCAATTTTTCATTTACTTTAAGTTTCCTTGTTTATGTGTGTATCAATTCTTTAAAAATAGTTTATCAGCTTAATTTATGAGGGATGCACGTTATTGAACCTTTTGCCACTGTCCCATATGCCAATATATCGGGAGCGCTTGTGCCGATAACTTATATTGATATATACAGGGGTTATATATCCCCGTGCCCAACTGCTGAGGCTCATTTAGTCTCTTCTGTAGTGACATTAACATAATATTTTGCCTACTCATGTCACAGCAAATGTAAATATAAATTGTCTTCATTGAGCAAATGAAATAAACAGAAAACAAAACCACTTTTGAACGGTGCCGGCAAAGAAGTCAAGGAGGTAGCAGTGTATTTAGCCTACTGTTGTAGCCATTGGTCATATTCGCAGATCTCGGCGTGTTCGCCAATACCGATATCGTGCCAATGATATTGTGCATTCCTAAAATGTATCCGTCATAACAATTTATCTGTTGAAATATGTCGTTGCACTATTTATTTAACGATTTACCAATCAAACAATTTTCAAACTCAGCTGTCTCTTACCCTTCTTGAATTTTTTTTCAATTTTGCGTTTATTGACGTCAGGCAAGTGCTGAGACTGAGCTGCTCACTTACACTCTCAAATGCTACCCACATGTTCTGGTGGTGTTGGAGTGGACTCAGTCTGCATATTTATAATAATAAACAAGCTATAATTTTCCAAATGAGTTGAGTCACTCCACAATTCCCCCAAGCACCTCATCCCGGGTACAAGTGCCCCTCACTGGTAATCACTGCTTAGAGCTCAGATGGCAGTTGCAATAACTGACATGCTCAGGGGTCACATTGCAAGACAGTCGAGTAATTTCTTCTTTGTAGAAGTGTGTGAATCCCTGAGGTTCTGTCACTAACATTCAACACACACATACATATACCCAGGCAATGTAGACACAAACAGGAAGTGAGCCAGATCGCTGCAGTGTTAAGTTTCTCAGTGGGCAGATGACTTTATACTGCATATTGTACGTGTGTGCAGTGCACTCTGCTTAATGTTGTGTCTCTTGCAACCTCCGCTCTTGATACTGATGCACGTTTTCACCTTTTTAATTTAATTTAACTGTCAAACAAAATGATATTTAGCTGGTTTATTGTTTAATGTCTGATGGAAAGTACCACTTATGCCACTTAAAACAATAGTGCGTGGCTTTTAAACGTCAACAAATGTCCGTCATTCTTAAATGAGATCACACACCAGCTCCACATCACCTTCCCCATTTCCACAGTAGGCACAGGAAGTGATTTGAGTAACGTCAAGACAGACAGAGGCTTCCTCTTAATTAAGCTAGTAAAGCGAGATGACCAAAAAGCCCAAATGAAAAAGTTTTTTACATTTTACATTTAAGTTGGTCAGCAGTTTGACAAGATAAATGCTTCTCACCCATGCACTGCTGGTGTATTCACACAAACTCTCCCTTAGGTTTGATCCTATCGCTTGAGCTCATTTTCATATGAATGATGCCGCATATGAATAAAGTTACACGTTTCTCTGTTCACAAAGACCAAACAGAGGCAGAATAAAAACATCAGTAACCAAATGTTCCACACTGGCGTCATGTAAAACATGTTTATGTGCTTGGAAGGCCATGTTTGTCCAGGTATAAAGCTGGATATGAATATAAAGTCACATTATGAGGCATCAGTTGAGAGGATTAAGTGTTTTTCTTCTCCACAAAAAAATCCACAATTGCAAGGACCAGCTAATATCATGCCTGCATTGCTAATCTTGCCCACTGGGTGAGTACAAAAAGCACAACATGAATCCTGGCCACCCAGGTTGTAGGTCATGTGGCTGTGATGACACTGTTATCTCCCCTGCTCTGCTGGTCCTGTAGCTTCAGGCAAGGAAAGGTAATACGTTTGCTGGAGTGGACAGAAAATCAATAGTTGGACAGAGAAGTACCAGGTCACTTAAGCTGTTCAGTGTCATTTATTTTATTGTATTGTTTTTTATGCAGCAGTTTCAAAACTGGTGGGAAGTGCTGACTGTGACGATTTCAAATGAACTAACATTTACGCTCCGTCTTGAGTCGATGGATGTACAATTACTGAATATGAAGATGGAGATTTCTGACATACAAAAACTTTGTTGTTTGTACAGGAAAGACTAAATATTTTCACACAAGGAATCATTTCATAGGGTTTGTTGGTCAGAGCTAAATGTTCACAATATTACAATTTGTGTTTTACTATCATTAGAAATAAGTAAGCGAGGCCAAGAATGTAAGGGATGTGGAAGAAAACAACAGAAAAAATAACAGTTGTGCACATTCATAATGTTTTACGGAGAGGCATTAGTGACGCAACGTTTATCACAACCGGTTTTATATTCAAAGGAAGTGCTTGAAATAATTGTTTTAACTGGCTTTATTTTTTGCTGTGGTACCCCAGAGTCTTTAATCATGGGAATGATAACCGGAAACAATGATTAGGAGATTTAAGTTGTGATAACTTTTAGATCTCATTAAATACTGAATAAGCTCAGTTGCTAATGATTCCTTTATACTTCCAGGTCGAGCTGGGAGCTCCCGGACCTGCGTGACGGCAATATCCAGGCCATCAGCGACTCAGATGGCGTCAACTACCCATGGTATGGCAACACCACGGAGACCTGCACTGTTGTAGGCCCCACCAAGAGGGACAGCAAATTCACCGTTAGTATGAACGACAATTTCTACCCCAGCGTGACATGGAGTGTGCCAGTCAGTGACAGCAACGTGCCTCAGCTTAGCAGCATCCACCGTGACCAGAGCTTTACCACTTGGTTGGTGGCCATCAACCAGGCCACCTCAGAGACTCTCGTACTGCAGACAATCCACTGGAGGATGCGGCTCCACATTAAAGTGGACCCTGACAAGCCTCTGGGTCAGAGGGCTGTTCTGAACGAGCCTGTGATCCAAGAGCAGCCCCAGATCTTAGGCAAGAATGAGCCCATCCCCGCTAATGCCATGGTCAAGCCCAACGCCAATGATGCCCAGGTGCTCATGTGGCGGCCAAAGAATGGTGACCCTGTGGTGGTCATCCCACCAAAATACTGACCTGTTCACTGACCAGGCTGGCCTTGGATACTTCACCAGTACCATGTTATTTGTTCTTTTTCTTTTGTTCCTGCTCTTCACCAGCTCTCACCACTTTAGCCCTTCTTTGACTTTCATTTGCTTCTGTTCTGTTCCTTCTGAAAAAACAGGCAGGGACAAAGCTCTGAGAAAAAGACCAGCAGATGTGATGAGAGTGGGAGCGATTTGAAAATACCTTATGAACTGGAGTGAACAAACTGCAACCATTCTACCTTCAAAGTGGGTCGGGTCTCACTGTGCTAAATCAAGTCATTTTAAAGAATGAAAAACAACAGTATTTTTTATTTTATTTTACATTTTATATTTTGGCTGTTCAGGCAAAGTGAAAGTTTCCGAGAGTGGGTTGATCATAGTATTTACATGACCATACACATATACTACATACCTGGATATGCACACATGCTGTGTTCAAATTCCAGTTGTGTTTCTATTGTATGGTTGGGAGAGGGTGCATCTTATTATTATTATTTGTTGTTGTCGTCATGTGCATCACATGGCAAGTGCATTGAGTGACTAGATTTCAGCACTTTTTTTTTTTTTAAATAACATGCAAGACATTCAAGTCCATGCTGCCTTAAGTTAACATCACTTTCCACTGCAAACATTTTAGCCTTAAACAAAATGCAGTGCAGTATTTTGCTCATTTCGTTGCATTTTGTTCTGACTGTTGGTGCTGGTGTGTGTGTGGGTTTAGGACAGGACTGACACCACAGAAACTGGATCTTGGGTTTTGTGTTCAGCTGCATTTACCTCACAAATGTTTTGCCTAGCAGATATGGTACCTACAACCAGCATTATTTGACCATATAGATACAAAACCAGGCTAATAAATAGTTTTTTTTCAAGTGCATTATGCAACAGAGATGGTACTCTGTGCAGAGAATACCAATAAGGCCAACTCTTGTCACTCAGTACATTGAACTATATGTGCAATAACAACTTGAGTAAAAGATACTGAAAAGCACACTGAACCTCATTTGACTCATTTATTCTCTTAAGTGGCAACTATAATGTTCATCATCCTTGTTCTGTATCACTCCATCTCAGGGCCCCTTTTCACTTCCTTTTGTTCTACTTTTTCATCCATCTTGTCTTACCTACTCCTTCATGCCACAGTGAGAGCATGTTTATGACTCTCCAAATTATCAATATTATGAATTAATTAGCAGTCACAGACTAGGGACTTTACTTTTAGTGAGCGGAATATAAAACTCATCAGACAATCATATACATTTTACTATTTTATTGCGGTCATCATTTGAGTTAGTAACACCACTTTCTTTTCCCAAATACCATAAATACCAAAATCCATCTTCTCTCTCTCTCTCACTTTTTTATGTGCTGTTGAGGATGAAAAGCAGAGAAGGAGCCATGCGAGTCTGGTGCTAACTGCTTGATCGGCATATACTGTAGATGACCCACTTCTGCTTCTTTAGCTGTTTCAAAGACATGGGGCGTGTTTTTTTCCCAATTCACTGCCAGCAAACGCGATACTCAGACACATATATTCTGAAAACCAAGAGCTCTGGTCAACTAAATACTAATAATAAATAAATTAAAGCCTATTGAATCATTCATCTTTAAACATGGCTTCAGCTGCAAAATTGAAAACTTTTCACTTTTGCAGTTCTTTTTTTTTTTAAACCGACTTCAAAAGTTCATCAAAGTCCAGTTCTAATCAAAACAACTGAGTCACAGTCTGTTTATTTCACAAAGATGTATAAGCCGCTCATTCACTATATTAGCATTTCCTTTCCAGTGAGTGAACAAAGCCTTCAGACTCAGTGTGTGTTCTTTTTATCAGGATCTATAAATATAATAGGGTATATTCAGAATACCACAAACTGTTGTTGAGTTAACTTGGTAGCAATTGGCTGATATATTTAAAAATATGAAATATGAAAATCTGTATTTAACCACAAATAACATGGTTTCCAGAGTCCATGTCTTTGGGCAAATAGAAAGCCAAACACTCCACACACCACCAATTAGCCTCATGTGTACAGGTGTAATGATGAGATTAAATCCATTCATCATTGTTACTATTTACAGTTATGTTCTCAACCAGTACATGGCTCCATCGAACACTGCAACACTGCATTGCAGCGTCCTGGTTCATGTGCAACTGCGACGACCTGCGCTCTGTGGCTGAATCACAGGGCATTGTGGTGGTGAGAGTAGGAGAAAAGACGCAAAAGGCTAGCCGGAGACTCGTCATAGTTAGATGTGTAGTGACACACTTACATGATGGACTAAACAGAGTTTTGCTGAGCAACATAAGTCATGGTTAAAGTGGGGTCAAATAGCAAAGGTCAGGAGGAACATATCTGAAGTTGCAACAGCCATAAACTGAACTGAAGTTAGATGAGAGGGTGTGGGAGAATGAATACGGGGATAAAAACAAACTGAGTCCGTTTAGAAAACATGTTTGTATTGTGGACGGCCTCCTAATGTGTTGCGATGACCTATGGACACCACAGTATCAAGCTGGACTACATGTTATGTAATTAAACCTCAACATGGACTGGCTCTCAACGCATGTAGAGTATGTGTGTTTACATGTAAGCGTATATTAAAACCCATAAATGGGATTCAACACATACTTAAATGAGAGGATGAGTTTCGCTGATGCACTTCTACTGTTGTCGAGTCATGAAAACACACGCCTAAATGTGCACACAAACATCCCGAGAGGGAAAGGAGCAAGCAAGGCTGCTGTGGCATGTGTTTGTCACGGCAGTGTCACATTGGCAATGTGAACTCATTAATCAATCCTTGCACTTGCTACAAAGCCATATGTACACGCACACACACCTGTCTACTGACAGACAGGGGGGTGATATATGCATCTCTTCTTCTGATAAATTAAAGTGAGGACATTTTTATATGAAAAAGAATTTGAGGTATACCGAGGATAGAGTGGCTGTCTGTCAACTATCTGCAGTGTCTGATGCTAGGAAAAGGGGCTCTAATTGTTTATTAATGATTTCATATTCATGCCTCAGACACTTCATTGATGTTATATGTGCTTCCCTAGGTAAAAAAAAACAACAACAAAAGAGTAAAAAACAAAACTGTACCAAGAAGGTGCCAAAATTGCATCGCGCCAAAACTATGCACTATAATGTTTTTGGTAAGTTGTGAATTCAAAAAAATCCTCTTTGCACTTAATTGTAGGCCCATTTAAAGTTGTTTCTTTAATCACTAACCCCTTTCCAGCATAAGTATATTTACAAAGAAGTGAGACATTATGCGAGTTTTCTGCTTGTGCGGCTGTGCCAAGCAATCAAAAGCCTCCTCTCCTAAACCCACACCATTACAGTTCTTCCGAGGGCTGCTACCTTTGTTTCAGCTCTTTATTTTTCTTTATTTTTTTCTTTATTTAAACCAATAAAACCTCCCAAGATCACAGGATCACCTGCAATAATTTCCTGGCTTTTTTTTGTTCAACCCAATGAATAACAAACCTCAATGATGCATACATCAGTTTATCTTCACACAGTCCACATCAGCATTTGAAATTTATACAACAACAGTGTATTACATACATATAGTCCGAGCTACTCTGTGTGTTTCTTATTTGTTTGGTTTGCTTTTCTGGAATTCCAGCACTGAAATAATTACAGCAGTGTGTGTTGTTATGTTCAGCTTTGCCTTTTACACCAATACTTGAAAAATGGGTATGTTCTGGCAAATATTTAAAACTGTGAAAATGCACATTGGGGTAAGAATCCCCAGAATAATATACAAAACAATGTCTTTTTCATGAATAAATGGAGGGAAAAAAAAGTCATCTGTCTTTCTGTTTCTATTCAGTTTTATATTGAGGGATATCCATATGTTAAAAATTGATATACTCAGTACTATTATAGCAATATACTGTTTTTCCAATTACAAGTTGAATGTTTTTATCACTAGTTCAATTTATGTGTCCACTAGTATCAACTGTACACTAGCATCAACTGTACATGTCACTTGTCCAAGGTTTTCTTCTCACCAGACATACAGTATGTGCATTCTGTCTGCACAAACCAAATGGAACCACATCCCCTCTGATGCAGAACAAAGAGCCACTGCAGAAGCACTGAATTGAAAGTGAAAAGTCCTGAAAGCCCGCTCGTATACAGAGATGCCAGAGGCTACGCATAAATGGCCGAGCACATGACATTCTGTGTGCCTGAGTCTGTCATGGGATTTCTGTGGCATCAGAAAGGATCTTACTTTTCTATACATTTTTCCTTTTGTTTGATGCAGTGATTAAAAAGGAATCAAATGCGAAAGAGCGAATAAAGGACGCATGGTTGAGTGAAGAGGCTGGATACAATTAAAAGAGGACGTACGAAGAAATATGTAAATAGAGCACCGTTTAAAAGATATGAGATTAGCTTGTTAAATCCAAAGGAAATCCTGAATAAATAAATGAATGAATGCCATCCAAATGATACATTCTGCGTAATGCAAAGGATTATTTAGGATAGAGGAATTTCTCTTTCATACATTGTCAGTCAAATCAAAATTTGGGAAATTTGTATTTAAATCAACATAGGGCTTACCTAACCAATCCTTATATAGTGATGCATAATTGACAAAAGTAATTTAAATAAACAGCTGGGAATAGCAATTTAAAGCAAATGTTACACCAGGAGGAAAAAAAAAAATTGTTTTGCCTTCAAATGAGTATACTGTGCTAGAGAGAAATTGGGGGGGGGGGTTGATGCAAAATAAACACATGTTTGTTGTAATGAAGAATCATCTCGCCCAGTGCACTGATACATCTTCAATAGTTCAGTGAGGCTGTATGGCACATACTGTACATATGAAGAGGCAAAAATGGCAGAAATTTTTTAGTAAGTTTTGTCTTTTTTGTGGGATGAAAAAACATTCTTAGCCATATCTTTTCACTTTAAATTTTCTAAATATGAAACTGACAGTTATGTACATATAGTACTACCCTGATGGAAGAGGGTAAAAGAGACAGCCGAAAGTGGCCTAAGTGGCCTAAATCCTGAGCGTCAGAGCTGCATCCTGTAAGATTTGGCACAACTCTTTTCTGCTGCACTGTCACACAACCACTGGGTAAAATTTATCAAAGTTCATGCATCCGAATCAAGGAAATGAAATGCAAGAGGGGTAACACAGGTATGCTGAGCAGCACTGACAGCAGCGTCTCCTTCCATCTCTCCTGCATTGTACCTCTGAAAACAGCCTAAGGAGTTTTCAAAGCTTTACAAAGTGCTCCACTAGGTTCCTTCATTTTTTTTCATTACTTTGTATAGAGTATAATATGGCCACATTAAGCTTGGAAATAATCTACAGACTACAACATAAGCAGGATAACTGATATCCCCCCTCTCCCAGTACCAACTCTGAATATAATGATGGAGGACACTGACTCATTAATTTTAAGACAAGCTTGGGATTTAGCCTCTGGTGTCTCTAATGAGAACTATGTAAACTCTGTTTCGCAGTGAGGCAGAGGGGATATGGGGACTGATTTAATGGCTTGCAATTGTCTATCACCATATTGCATAGCTGAGTCCAGAAGCTTGTATACAGTTCTTCTCCTTACCGGATTCAGTTCCAGACCTCGACTGTCAATCTACGCTATCCTGGTCGCATTCCTGAGCTGCAGATTCACAGCTATATTTACATGGCTCAGAGTCGGCGAGTATGTCCTCAGCGTCTCGCTGCACTCATCCACCTGTCCCTTTTAGTAATTCCAACTAATCACAGCAAGATTGTATCTTTGGCAGCAGACGTTATTAAGGTTCCACCAGTGCCAATATTTAGATTTGCAAAAGCTCTCAATCACTCTTTGCACTACACCAACCTTAAAGTTGCTTGTTCTCACCATAGACCGCATACAGCATAAAAAGTGGACAAATTCTTCTAGTTTGTCGTTTTAAGCTAAACAGGAAGTAAGGATGTATTCTGCCGCTGGGGGCGACATTCACTGTTTGCAAAATGGAATGGAAATTTGAATGGAAATCTTTAGGAAAATGATCCTACTTCTCATCTGATTTACAACACAAATGAACATTCTTCTAAATTGCTGATTTCTTTCTCCTTCAGCACATGATGTCAATATTGGATATTATGTTCTACCTTTAGAGGAAGACGATAAAGAAGACAATAGACAACAAATAATAATAAGAATAAAGTACTGTCCAATAAGAGCTTGTTTGCAGGTGAACTTCCATTTGATATACTGTATGTCAACATGGGAGTGGCTGAATCAGGAATATCGAGGCTTCTATATGGGAGTTCAGATTCACTTCATTACCAGTTGCCACTTGATTCTTATCCTTACTCATTAGAAAAAGCAGGTATATACACCACTCAGTACTGGGGGCTATTATTATCCACTAAACCACAGAAATCTACCAGCTCGCCACTTCTGGCTCAATAAGACTGATCTCCGTGTGACCTTTTAAACTGGAGCAGGACTTGGCTTACACTTTATGTCACAATCTCACCTTCTTGATTTCCATAGAGAACTTGCAAACACATGCAGTTCTTCTGAGCCGCCCCTACATCTTCCACATTTAGAGGGAGATTTCAATAGAACACATATTCAGAGCAGTTATCTAAGTGTAACTCTTAACTGAAGTGAGGCACAGTCTCTCCTTGGTATTTTTGGTACCTCTGCTTGGTATTTTTTTTTTTTCCTGAAAGTTTGGGAGGAGGGTAATGAACTTGTGAGGTATTTCCACTCTACAGTTTAAAACCTTGAGAACATGGTTGTTATTGTTTGGGCTAATTCCAGTGTTTCTCAGACTGTTTATGTATTCCAAGCATTTTGGAGAAGTGAGTGTAGTAAACCTTGTACGTCCAAGGTAAAAGATACGCCTTACATTTTAAAGATGCTCTCACCTCAGTGAACTCTGAGCTAACAAGGACCTCGATAAACCATAGGCCTGTGTTGAATTCAAATGGATATTTGTGAGGATGCATTCAAGTTGGTATATTGTTAAAATTCAAACAAACCCGATGGAAAGAATGTTGCTGTGCCTTTGCTATGATTATTTTTTTAATGCAGTGTGAATCAAGTCCAGGGATGTATACTTTGTAAAGGCACTATGTTGATTGTACGCCTTTTATGAAATGTGTGATGAGGCTGACGCTGAGTCCCTGTGCACTTTCATGGACGTAATATCCTGTTTAACTTGCTACTCAACAGAAACAGAATAAATTAAAAGGTGGAAATAACAACAGATTTCCCTCCAGTCACAAGATTTGATTCCCTGTTGTAAAAGTTGTTTATCAGATTTTCTACAATGCCTCATTTATTGGCTCACCAATTAAAATTCAAGCCTCAATTAAATAGCACGTAGAATGCGGCCTAAAACCATGAATATACATACACAAAAGAATGACCAAAAACATAACTTTAAGTGTGAAACTTTTGTCAAATAACACCCCTCCGACCCCTCACACATGGAATGAGCAGATCAGTGAATCAAAGACACGAAAGGTAATTCTCTAGATAGTTTCTCAGTGGTTACAAAGCTGAAGCTCAAAAAACAAGCATGAATTGAACTACAGTTAGTGACAGAAACGCTGCTGTGACACACAGAGACAGAGTGAGAGTGTGTTGGGTGCTTCTTGACATTTTCATCCAAGGAAGCAGGCCGGGCAGCAACATCAGACTATCCACACTCTTCGGTCCATAGCCCAACCAATTATGCTTCTGTCTTCCTTCCATCAGTTGTGATGTAAAACAAATCACTGTCAGGGTCAGGATTACAGGCAGAAAATGTCTCAATGAAGTAACAGCCACTTGACTCTTATGAGGCTAATGTACAGTATGGCAATGAAGTAAAGAGACTGTCATAGCTCAGCCTGTGATCACATTCCAAAACTGTCGACACTCCATTTTGAATACATTCTGTGAGGCGTTTTAGGGGAAATCCTGAACACAAAGCTTAAAGACTTAAATCTGCAGACAGTGTTGTTCAACTTATTTCGATGTACTACAGCAGAAATGCAGATAAATAATCCTTAAACTACACCACAGTGACCCCCAAAGATTGATGAACAAAAATGCATATCGGTATTCCACCTGCACTGTTCAACTAAAACTTGATAAAGGACAGCAACTGCTCACTGCAAAGAAAGGTGCAATTTTCCACTTAAATTAATGACAGTTATTAAACACTGAACACCTCATAAGCTGGGGCAACCTTTAATTGCCATGAATGTAATTACATCATGCGATATGGTTGGCTCCCAACACCGCCCACACACCGACAAATGCTTTTGTAATAAAGACAAAGATCACGGGTAGCTCCTGAGGGAAAGCATAGAAAGCCTTCACACAATAGTAAGTTGCACTAGAATGATGAGAAGTTAAAAATGAAGACCTCATCTGACCTGCTATTGTCTGCACCGAATGAACTGCCATAAACAATAGAAAAAAAAAAACTGTTTGTAAATAGTTGTCCCCTCTACTTTAGTTCAAGTTTAACAAGTTGAGAAAACAAGTTGATAAATAAGGGAAATCCTTCAGACTGGCTGTGCTGACGTGCCATTATCAGCCGTGTGCAGCGTTCTCACTGATGCGCTGCCATAACGTAAGACACTGCATGTTCAGGAGCCTGACTGAGGGATCCCTTCACTGTAAATGTCTTTTCTGAATGCATTGAACTTAAAACTAACATTAGAAGTGTGAATGATCACGTCTTCTCATGAGCTTCTCATTATACAGTACAACAATGCAGTGCATTCTCAAAGGTTTAGAAGATGATCTTCTTTTAATGAGATTTTGTCTTTGTTTCATTGGGTTTTCAATTTCTAATTCTTCCGATTTGTGCAGGTAATAATAATACTATCAAGAACACAACTTCACATAAAAATGCATCCACTAATAGAGGTTAACTGATATAGTTTTTTAATGGCTGATACCACTAGATATTTTGCAGATTTTCAATTCTCCCCTCCTCAATTTGATAAAAAATATCACATTATTAATAACAAATGATACAGAAAATTGCTTTTCTGAAACAAAAAAGGTATTGAACAACACTCACAGTGTAACTTTGTGAAATTTTGGGTTTAAAAAAAGAAGGTTTTAGTCACTAAACACTCTTTAACGTGTTTAAAGTTTCTGAGTAAAAGTGACTGATGTGTAATAGCTGTCTGACTAATTTATTAACAATTGGCTAATGCAGATTATTAAAAAAAATAAATTACAAACATCTGCCAGGTCCACAATCCACAATTATTTAAAAAACAATTAAAGGTATAACTATCATCTTTATCAAACACTAAACAAATAATTTGGTAATGACAAATCAGACTGCCCAAACAAAATAGAAATAACTAGTGTACAATCTTGGTGAGCTTATCCTGGTTTACCAGTGCCAATAGTTTCAGGGCATTTGGCTTCACATTTACCAAAATAAAAGCATACAGGTGTGTGTGTGTGTGTGTAACAGTGTCCAATGAGTCAAACAACAATGAAACAAGCTACGGGCTGTTAAGTTGACACTAGAGTTATGAAAAACCAGCAGGCTGCATGACAAACGTGACAATGTCTTGATATAAAATCTCAGTTTGTGTCATCTCACAATCACAACAGATACACAAACAAGCAAAAAAGAATAATTAGGGATAATATACGAGTCAGACAATTTATGTACCGCAGCACAACACATCTGCTGACACCAGCACTGTTTAACATGCATTCAAATTCAACATGCTTGCTTTGTGAAATGCAAAGTCCCCGATTCAGCATATAAAAGCATTAGCTGCAGTTATTGATCACTGACATTCAACAGCATAAAGAAATAGCCTTTAAAAGGGATACTGATAAAATAACAACCAAACATGATACTATTATTAGATTAGAATAGATAAATAGATTATGGACTGGCTAACGACATACTGTTGTTACGTTTAGGATGATTACTGACAAAACAGGAAGCCTGGGTGATGATGAGGGGAAAAGGTGAGCTCAAACTGGGGTCAGATTACGTTCACCTGTGGGGAAATTCAGAGGGCAGACTGGGAAATCAGCTGAGGCTATAATGCTCAAAAAGCAGCTTTTCGAGAGAGGGCAAGAGGTTAAAGTCAAGTGCACTTCAGTGTAAATAAATGAAGGTCTTTCATTTCAGTGCTAAGAGCAGCTCGAAAAAGAAAAACTACCAGCCATAAAGAAATCACATGATACCAGTGAGGAGCAGACAGAAAATACAGTAGTTTACTGTGTGTGTTTATGCAAAACATCTTTTTTTTCTATTAGTATGAGACATTCTGTCTACTCATCATTTTAATATCTGGTATCACCTTAAATAATATGGCTGACTTGGGGCTGAGCAATAATTCTACAATGGTAAACACGACAAAATAACTTACTTTAATCACAATTAAGTTATATGACAATAAGGTATAAGGCCACCTGTCATAAAAACAAGACATGTAACATTTTCAAAACCTCCCAAAAACTTATTATTAAACGTTATTTATTTGGCAAATAAACCGAATTCACCTTTTTATACCCAAACCTGAGCCAGTTCACTGGGTTTTAAGTCAGAAATCAATCAAGCATAACATTCAACCACTAAAACTAATTTTTCTGTTCAGGAATGCAAGTGAGTAACTAAAATTGGACATCCTAATCAACAAATAATAATGTGGTTTACTATTTTCTATTTTTCTGTTTGTTTGTAGTAAACAGTAAATTTGAAAATTCATAGATAATAATTATATTTTACCTTTATAAATATAATTTTGGTTCTTCTAAATACTGGTGTATTAACCATTAAAGAAACATAAAAAGTAATTTTGATAACTTGTTTTCAAATGTTTTACCTCAGATCTGTGAAATGTTTGCTTTTTCAAGTTTTCTGTCCATAAAAAGATTTAAAAACACAATTTACTGGTTCCTTCAACTTTCACTCATGAGAAAAAAAAAAAGTGTCTTTAATCATCTGACATTTATCATAATAATTATCAATGGACTGATTTGAAAATGTTTCTGTTTGACCATATCATCCTAGTCTGGATCCAAGGTAACGTCGGTAGATACAATAGCATTTCACATAGAAACTGTTTGCCTTCTTTCTGGATGTTTCTTTTGAATCTTTCAATTTTAGATCTTCCCTAATGTTTCGGTTTCAAGGAGTAGCAGGTCCTAAGACAAAACGTTGTAAAAAATCTTTCATGGTAAGACCAGAGAGAAGTAGTCTTGGTAGATGTGTTGCGGTTTTATTAGAGGCCTCCCAGTGCTGCTTTCTTCAAAACCAGTACAAATATGGCGATGCTCAAAGACTTCCTCTCGGCATAATTCCTGACATCCATGATCAAGTGTATCAGATAAATCCATTCACACGCAAAATAAGTAAGTAATGAAATGCAGCTGCATCTACCCGTTTATGTTGTGAAACATGTAAACAGTTGACAGATTTTGTGTACAGTCACAAATGCACTAAATGCAGTTTTATGGAAATCAAAAAGCTGGTTATAAAGCTCTATTGAGGAATCAGGATAAGTAATGACAATGAACTTCATAATTCTGGTGGGTGAATTAAAGACAAGGGAACAAGCGCGAGTGAAAGGAGGAGGAGGAAGTAAATGGCAGGTAGGTAATTAAAGGTTGGGGTAGACTTAATGAGCTCAGATGTTATTTATCTTGCATTATGTGTATGCCAGTGCCACTACAATGCTCAAAGCATGTGCTTGGTATTTTAGGATGAATAATATCATATTAACATCATATATCATTCTGCTGCTAAATGACTTTAAATGGTTTCCTTCTTATTTATCTTTTATTTTTTGCTATGCACAGTAAGAGTGGCTCAGCTATGCAAAGGCTCACACTAACAACATTTGTAAGAGTTTAAAGAAATCTTATTTGGTTGGTTTTACAGCAGTGAGCTCCATTGGATGCTGTTCTCCAAAGGGAGGAGGCCTTGGGGAAAAAAAGCAATCCATCTGCAGTGCACCACCAAGTCAGCAGAGTGCAGAGAGAAGGGAAACAGGGAGCAGGCTCTCCCCTGTCTGTTAGCAGATTATTGGATTTGGATTATCTTTGCGGACAAAATTACCCATTAGGTAAATTTGCAGCGTGCACTGTAGGAGCTGGTGCCCACAGTTGCTCTGTATGTTAGGCTGACCTCACACAAGACAGAAGCAGTGCACTGTTCACAGAAATAAGATGCATATATTGGGATGTCCAGGGTGGCACACAAAGAAGATGTCAGCAGAGAAGCATGTGCTCAAGAGCTGCTAATCATCACTCACTGTGGGAGGAGTGGGCAGAGAATACAGGAGTGAGGGGGTGGCGGTGATTTGGACTGAGCTATTTTTATCTGGATTCCATAAAGACAACTGCTGTCCCTCCACAGTGCGTGACTTCCGTGAACTTTCCTTCCACAGGAAGCATGACACGATAAAAAAAAGAGTTCTACTGTCATAACTGCCATTTTTGTGGGGAAAATAACAAGTTATATTTAAACCAAAAAACAACAACTTTTATCGCTTTTACAGAGTCGCATAGTGGAGCGGGGGCTGAAAATCTCATAACCTTATCCTCTTTAAATGAAAGAATTAAACTGTGTCACTGTTACTCTCATTTTGGTTTTACAAAAACACATTTATAAAAATAATTTGTTGTAGAGCTAGGTGAACTTTCCAAAAATGTAATCACAATAAAAAAAACTGTATCAAATCAGTTGATATAAATAATAGTTAAGCCCTAATTTGTAGTCAACTCTTTTTTTCCCAGTTCATACTGTATCTATAAAAGTCTGGGAATGTGGAGTGGACCATTTCAGCAGGTGTCTATGGCAGGTCACACCATGACCCTGACATTCTCGTCAGGACCTCGACCATCCCCTTTGGTGAAACAGACTCAAGATAAGGGTCAACAGAGTGACAGCGACATGGCTCCACAGCCAGAAGTTGGAAATGTAATTCTGTAGATGGTGGCCACATGCCACAACATCAAGGCGCTGATACAAGCCATAGATCCCCATCAGCATTCTCCCACAGCCCAGATTAGCTCTGCATGTGTGTTCAGTGAATTCCTAAGTGAAGATGGGGGAATGAGCTGCATATCAAGAGGGATTTTAGCATTAATTAATGAACCATTGAAACACAGCCCAGGGCAAGTTGCCATCTCACATTATAATGTTTTAACTTTATACAGCTACTATTCCTTTAGTATAAAGCAAAGACTTTCCAGCATTTTTAACCTGCACCAAGAGCTGCTATTGTCTACAGTATGTTGTGACGTTATGTTATACAGTCAAACAAAACACATTATTCACTCAAAACAATATTTAGATTATGACACAAGGATGAGGATGAAGGATTTGGAATCAGTCTGAGACATTAAACTACTGCTTACATGTATTTCCAAGAACTAGATTCTTTTTTGTTTTCTGCAAGATAATTAAATCATTCCACTCATTGTTTTGTCTTTAACAAAACAAAATCAATGAGTGATAATTTGAAGTATTAAAAAATAGTCTGAGAATTAGGATTTAGAGTAGAGTAGTAGTTTAGTAGTAGTTTTTTTTAGCTTATTTGCAGTTTTCTGTGTAAAAATATACATCAAACAGGGATTTACCGCAAATATTCTTTGAAAAATAAAACTTCTTTTTATTTGAAATCAAAATTACCATTTTACAAAGTTCAATGTTGGGTTTGTCAAATTTTAGTACATTCCACATAGGAGTAGATTATCAACAATTTACTGATTACACCCCGGTCAGAACAAGTGCCTTTCTGCAGAGAGTTTGCATGTTCTCCCAGTATGTGTGTGTGTGTGTGTATATGTGGGTTTTCTCTGGGTTATCCGGCTTCTTCCCCAAAAAACATGCAGAGGTTAATTGGAGACTCTAAACTGACAGTAGGTATTAGTGTGAAAGTTTATGGTTGTTTGTCTGTATGTTTGTCCCTTGTTGTCCAGGGTGTACCCCGACTTTCGCCCTATTTTACCTGGGATTGACAACAGTAGCTAGACATGGATTGATACTGTATATATAAAGCCATGCTGACAACATCAGTCTACATTATCCAATTAAAAAAAAAGTTTTTTGGGTTTTTTTTACACTGTGATTTAGTTTTAAGTACAGAAGCTGAAGTTTTAAAATAATGGACACCAGGCAACAACTTTATGGACTAATTATGTGGTACTGATGTTGATTAACTGCATCAACCTGTCATATTTTCTGACATAAGTCATAAAATAATGTATAAGGCTGGTATTTTATGATTATTTTTCCCAGTACCACACATTAACCAGTGTTCTTTTTGTAAGGTTATCAATTATTTTCACATCTCCTTTGAACATATCAAAATAATGTAAGCAACTTAAAAACTTGTCACTTTTATCTAAAACATAAAAATGTTTTATGTAAAGCAAATGCATGTAAATCTATTTTGTCATTTGTTTTCATTTACCCCTTAAACTCAAATGCAACACAGTCTTCCCCATGCCTTCCTCTCATTGTGTGGCTCAAAGGACTTGATTGCAGAAAATAGTGTAGCTCATGGAGGTTTAATAAAACTAGCTTCTCCAACCGCCAAATGTTTGTGAACTTGATCTGGAAGAAGAAACAAAAAAACAAAGCAGAAAGGGAGATTTAACTGTTATGTACCTGTTAACTATAATGTGTGCATCAAACACACACAACTCTTAAAAATATCACGATACCAAACATTTCATGTTGAAATTAAGTTTGAAGGACGTATATACTATATATACACCTGTATAACTAACAATGTTTAAAAATGGAAATTAGTGGTTTGCTTGGTTTGGATTGGTGGTGCGTAGGGATTGATTATATATCAACTACTCTGCTGCATGCTATGCTTGCATAAGCCTATGATACTACTATATAGGGAGCTCAGTCCAAGGATACGCATGGGTCACTCATGTGCAACCCTAAAGACGGGCACACAGAAACTTTAAATACAACCAGCATCACAGGGTCTGTCCTGCTGTACCTAAGCCATATCATGCTCCTATTTGACTTTTTTAATTATTGCTATTAAATCGAGTTTGTACCACCAGTATTTTCTTAAGCACTCTACTCAGTGAGGATGTCCCATGATGTCTGTACAAATCTTAATGCATTTTAATCATCAATTATTTTGCAAATATTTGCACTGAAGATGATTCTCTGCTCTACTTGGCAGACACATATCCTCTCAAAGGACACACAACACACACCATGTGGGAACAGGTCAGATACAGCAACAAAAAAAAAAAAAGTTTTCTATAGAACTACTGTTTAGGCCACCACAGGCCTATATGCTCTATAGTCAGTTTCCATTGGATTTTTATGTCAAGGAGACATACGTGGATGACGAAAAGATGAGTGTGTGTGTAGCTACACGCCCTGAGCCTACATGAATATTTGCTTTTGAGCCATTAGCCGTCTGTTTAACTTTCTAATCGCTATGTTCTCTGTGTCATGGCTTCAAACAGCCATCAGTCTCTCTTCTCATGATGTCGCCCCCCCCCACACACACACACATTGTGAGGACCCTCAGATATAATGCATTCCCTAGCCCCTAACCTTATCCAGCACAACTAAATACCTAACCCTAATCCTCAAACCAATTCTAACCCTAACACTAAAACCAGATCTTAACCCCCAAAAAGTCCTTTAAGGATGTGATGACCAGCCAAAACATCCTCACTTTCCCAAAATGTCATCACTCCCTTTGGTTTCTTTGTTTCTTTTATTCCTCACAAAGAAACCCAAACAACATCACACAGACACACACTTGCTGTGGGTTTACACGCAACACTGACATCTGCTAATTTGCCTTGAATATATTCTGCTTCTGACTGTTTTTGAGGGCAGTCAGGCATGTGTATATGATGACCAGTCCTGTAATTATACTGCAGTAATTTAAGACAATCCACATGTACACAGAGAGGTAAATGCATCAATGAGTATAAAGGAAGAGACTTGTTTTTTTTTTACAGTTTTTTCTACCCGGTATTAGTTTTATTCAGTACAAGTTTTTTTTCCAAGTACATTTATTTCATGTAGGTATATGCACAAATTGGATCAGCTATTTCCACTGGAATATTTTTGCCAGAGTTTTTGCTCAGGTTTTAACAAAGCTACAAATTCTGGAAATACTGTGATTATTTGCAAGACGTTTTTGTAACTGTGACACACACAGTGTGATACTTTTCTTTTAGTTAAATTAAAGAGGCTTATTTTTTTAATAATTGATGTGAAAGGAACCCGTAGTCATAGAATGTGCACAGCTTGGCCAGTTCAGTACCGGAAATACAACATAAGGAAGAAAGAGTGAATGTAGAGAAAAAAAATAGAAGAATAAATAATGATAAATAGGAAGAGAATTTATCTAATATGGTAAGTCTCCACACTCTTCTGTACACTTTAAAATGTGTATTTGACTGGAACACAGCCTGGGAACACTGGCTGCCATATGACATACAACAACAAATGGAGGGAGAAGCAGCACAAGAGAGGCAGAGGTAGGAACTGGAATTGAGGAATGAACAAAAAGAAGGTAAAATGTATATATGAAAAATTTATCAAAAGGGGGCAATTGGTCGGAAAGTGATAGTTATACTACAGCATCAACCCAGCACCACTCATTCCAGGGTCAACAACTTCCCACAATGATCTGGAAAATGAATCATACCTGCTAACACATAAAGGTGCTGTGACTTTATACTATGTAATGTATTTGGGGCTGCAACTAACAATTATTTTTGTAATTGATTAATTTGCCGATTATTTTCTCAATTAATCGATCAGTTGTTTGGGCTATAAAATGTCAGAAAATGTTCTGTGTTCCCCAAACCTGGAACCAAAATTATTCTGTTTTAATGCTTTCTTTGTTATGTGGAGCAAAGAAACCAGAAAATATTAACATTTAAGAAATGGAAAATAAAAAAAAACTCATTAAAAACAAACCAATTAATTGATTTATCAAAATATTTGACGATTATTAATCAATTAACAGTTGCAGCCCTAATTATATTTATTGCAATATTTACCATTGACTGATATTAATTTCAAGTGTTTTTCCTCCAGAGCTGGCAGTGCAATAACTGTATTTTAATGAGTAAAATAACAATACAACAGAACCAGACTTTAAATTAATAAAGAGCAGAAAAACAAACAAAGGATGGGAAGTAAATGAGTGCCTATGAGGTGATTCTGAACCTGAAAGGTTCTTTAAGGAGCAGTGTTGTGGAAGAAAAGATGTTAGCTACAGCAGAGCAAGCACCACAGGCACAGCACAGTGCTGGGGAGGAAAAGTGAAATCTGGGTCTACCAACTCATCAGTTCATACACCATGAAAAGACAGATGACTTGAACTGAAACTAAATGTATGGAATACACTTACTGGTTTGAAGACCCAAAGGTGTTTCCAGAGAATCCTGCAGAATAAAACAAATTAATTCATTGGGTGATTTTAGCAATAAAAAAATAGTATAAATGTCTGAGTGGTAAACACAAATATATAACAATGGAATTCTAATTAAACAACGTGAGTCATATTTGACAGAGATCCTGTGACTGTGCACTGAAGTAATTCAAAATGGGACAACTAACACCTTTTTTTGATCATCCAATTAGTTTAGAAGGATACCTTAATATTGCCTAGATGTCATTTGACATTTCTTTATTGTTCTGTGCTTTAGCTTTGTTATAAAATAGTCAACTGTATAATTACATCAACATTTGAATTTCATTCATCTTTTTTTTTCCAACTTACCACATAATAATTACCACAGAATATTATGGGTAAACAATAGTGTCATATTTTCATCTGTAGAACATTTAATTAAAAACATTGATTACACAGATAAATCAATATAAAAAATGTATGTATGAAAGGAGTACAAATGGCAAAAAAAGGGGTTTTGTTCTATTCATTCCTTTCTTTGTGCCAGATGTTATGAAATTTCTTTTAGTGTATCTCAGACATCGTGATCACACAAAAGGGATGGGGAGAAAGAAAGCTAGCCAGAAAATGTAATGGCAATTCACTTGCAGAGAGGCATTCAAACAAAAGTTTACTAAAATAGTAGTCTCACCTCCTGCCTGTGGCTGTTGTCCAAAGCCTGAAAAACCACTGGGCTGAGTTCCAAACCCAGAGCCCTGCTGGGCCAAGCTCCCAAATGAAGGAGCGCCCTGATTAGCAAGAGCACCAAAGGACGGAGTGGCTGTAGGCGAAGAAAACCTGAAAAAAAAATGTAGACACAGTGGATGTAGTGATACAGTACAATCAAAGGGCACAAAAAATAAACAAACAGAGATACTACCTTGTTCTATTGAGAAAAAATAAATGAAAACATGATGGCCCAGGACAAGATACTGTTTAACAGCCCTGTTTTGCACCAACAAAGATTCAATATATTTTTTTAGTTCTATCCAAATAAACATGCAAATGGGACATGAGGTGTCAGATGGTGAGTTTTGAATGTGTGTGTAAGAGAGGTTTGAAAGAAGGGGGTTTAAGAAGTAAATCCCTTCAACAGGAACAACACTCACTGAAAAGAGAGAATAAGCAAAATAAAGGAAGAGAGAGAGAGAGAGAGAGAGAGAGAGAGAGAGAGATTGAGTGGGTCAGTTTAATCTGCAGGCAGCATGACCAGAGCGAGATTATCTAAGGGGAATAATCCAGTCTTGCACAGAGCTCTGCAGTTTTGGGTTCACTTGAATTAAAATACATGCACTCTTTGACTGGAAACAGAGGGGTTGATAAAGCATGTAAGTGGTAGGGGTGCAAAAGATATGTCACTGTTCAGTCACACAAAGACTGCACAATATTCTTATTTCCACAAAAGCAGCTATACACTATAGGCAAATCCTGCTTCATTTTTATTTAGACACGAAAAAGTGAAGTATAAACTCTATAAACTCCTAAATATCAGGATACTTGCATATTAAACACATGACTAAAACTGTCTAAAATATGTGTGCATATTCCTAGAAAAAAAGCTTTACAAAGAACATATATAAGTTTCTTACCCAAAGCCACCCATGTTTGAAGCTGCTGTTCCTTCTCCAAACACTTTATTAGCCGAGGAACCCATGTTGTTGGTAAAGGAAGGGCTGGCACCAAATGTTGCTGCACCTCCAAATGCTGGAGAAGCACCAAAAGCAGGAGGACTCCCAAACACTGGAGGGCTGCCAAATCCACCTGAAGAGAGGAAAATAGATACACTCTTAAAACTAGAGAAAGTACCACCATGGTAGCTCAGTTTCTGTAACACCAGCAAAAGAGATAATCTCTTCACTGGGCCAGAACACATACCCCAGAAAACTGAGCTATGATGCTCACAGAGACAAAAGCAGGCAAAAACATAACCTCCTCAGCAAAGCTAAAAAGCTGTGGAACAGAGGGCAATATACACATATACATATACAATTAGATATGTGGTCATTGTTAAAAGAAAAAAAAAATGAAACTGGTAGGTCATGGTGCTTTTCTATAGATTTAGCTTTATTACAATGGATTTTTCATCAATGTTAAGGGACACCTTCTGGGCTACATACAGAAAAAGACATACATGTGAAGAGCTATGCTCACGCTCCAGGGTAAATAGTGCACATACATTTTACATATCCTCTGAAACAGAACTGACACTATTTACAGCATAATAACAAGCTAATGGTTAACAGTAAAACTAAATGGATTTTTCTGTCATAATTTCTAATGACTATTGTTGTGTACAGTATATTGCCATTTTGGAAGAATACACTGAGGAAGAATAATGAGAGGATGAATACTTCACACTAGCTTAAAGCCTCAGAGGTAGCAGTGGGAGGGGAAAAGGGCAGATTGAAATTACAGCCTGATACCCAGCATGCTCCAGTAAATAATTGATTGAGCTAATGTAACAAGATTACATTCCCTGTACATGTGCCAGTGATAGGGCATTAGTGTGCTGAGTGGTACCAATATCCCAGTGGACTGTGGGGTTAGCTTAGATGGTTGCTGCAGCTGTTTATCATTTCAAAAAAGAATGTGTCAGGGAGAAACTAAATTTCCACCTGGAAACCTCAAAAAACATTTGGAAAAAAATGTACACAATATTACATCTTCATAACCCTGATACACACATTTAGTGTATAGGAACAAAAAATGCAGTTTAGAGAGAATTTTTTTCTCTACTATAGTACAATTATAATAAGCTTAATTTGGAATTACTTCCATTAAGAGGATGTATTTCATGATTCCTGCACACCTCTATGATTTTAATATTTCCCATCTGTCTCTACCTAACTATCGCACCTAACAATGCCTATGAGTGAGAGATGGTAGAAATAATATAAATGCGAACTGAAAAAAATAACACAACAAAGGAAACCACAATGCAAAGAGCCAGTAGCCCAAACAAGACTTTAAACTTGAATGTACAGTACTGTGCAGAAGTCTACCACATTTGTTGTTTTTCTGTGATCACTGGCATTTGAACTGCAATGATGTGACCGAAAGTTGGTCTTATTAGCAATATTAACAAGCTTTCAATAAGTTTAGCATGTTTAGGTAATGCTCAAGAATGTCTTGAATAAACCTGGTTTAATAGCAGATATTTTTCAATATGAAATAATAGTTATGGTATTGTTGAAGTTTAAAGGTAGGTCATACTTTTTAACATGTTATTAAAACAGCAACAATGTTTCCCAAATTGTCTGGATGCACACTAATAAATTGATTTAGAAATACATGTACTGTATGGTCATTAAAGCATTATTTTATTTTACTTTATCCCTTTATCAGAAATATGAACTATCAGCAGTAGTGGGATTACTGTTCCAGGTGTTGTATATATATATATTTAAATCTACTTTCTCTGTCCATGAATAGTGATTTTCAAGACCACATTATTATACTAAGACTTATAAGACTTTACAATTTTTTAAATTTATATATATAAATGTCTATCTAATATCACATCTTTAATTAATTTCACTGTACTTAACAGCTCTGAGAGTTTAACACTGCATCAGCAACAGTGGCAGGTAATGATCTCCCCACTGAGGTGGGGAGATAAGGCCACTTATGGTAACTCAGATGATAAAGAAGAAAGAAATGCCAAAGTTGCTGCTGTACTACTTTAACTATCTGATAATAGGGAAGTGGGGAAAGTTGTACCTGGTTTTGTCGGAGTAGAGAAGGAGCCAAAGCCCTGGGATGCGACACTCCCTCCACCAGCGCTAAAGGTCCCACTGGATTTCTGTTCACTAAAGGATGACTGTCCAAAACCAAAGGCTTTGGCACCACTATTCCCAAAAAGACTGTTGGTACCTGAAGGGAAAATGATCATTGAAAGTCAACTTTCAGAATAGAAGGATAATAATGCTTATAAGCTTCAAGTTTTACAGGAGAACAAAAAAAAAGATTTTGCTTTGTTCAGTGTGATGTATAAGTTATCATTTGACAAACTCAAAATTTTGAAATTTGTGATCATGCAGACAGTATGGGAAAGTGTGCATCTGCAGTTGTGAATGTGCAAACAGCAATGCCCAGTACAGTAGGGGTGCTCCTGTTTTTGTCAAAGAACGGAATGAATGGAACTGTACAAGTGGAAATTTTTAGCAAACACAGAGCACAGAAAGTATAGAGATGCTATAGGTGCGAAAATTGAGGAGTAAAAATTCGGTTTTGTGTCTGTACCTGTCTGAGCAGGCTGCCCAAACCCTCCAGTTGAGGCAGTGGTGCCGAACGGATTCTTGTTGGCAGCCTCCTCAGTCGGTTTTCCTCCCAGGCCACTGAAGAATCCTCCACCTGCCGACGAGCCTGCTGCATTGGCTGAACCTGAACCAAATACACTCCCACCAGATGATGGCTGCTGTAGGGAAAGAAACAAGAGTCAAAAACGATGTCCTGAATGTTAAGATGATGCTAAAAGTTGATACACATAGATAATACCTGTCCAAACAGACTACCACTGCTCTGTTGTTGGCCAAACACAGCTGAACCAAAAGCTGAAATAAAAAAGGAAAACATATTTAGTCAAGGATGATGCATACTTCGTTAAATCTAAACGCTATTCACAGAAACTGGTGATGCCATTAACCTTTTTAAATCACCACTCTACCAAATTGCTCCATTTTCTTCCCTCAGTGTTATAAAACTGAATGAGCTGACGCTGGGAACTTAGGACCCTCCCCCCACAGAGTATTTAGACAAGAGTAGTGTGTAACTGCTGAGCTGATCCATGACAGCTGATGTCAATGGAAAAAAGGGCATTCCCACATTGTACTGGGAATTCAGACAAAAAAAGTTGTCAAATATCACATTTGACTTCAGTTGCCAGAGTACTGTATGTATTGATGCAGATCAGTGAAATTGATATCTATACATAGCCTTCCCCTTACTGCTGGCCTTTATGTTACACATTCTCAAGGTTAAAAAATGTCTGACACAATCTATTTTCAGAGAAAATTAAATGTATTTGTAATTAACAACACTCATGAGATTTACAAAGCTTAAAGTTGCAGTGTGTACCTATTGATTTTGGTTGTTGATGTTATTATTATGTCTCTTAGAAAAATGAAAATCTTGTAATATTATTTGTAACTAAATTAATAAGTTAACCACAAACTTTTATTCTGTTTTACTGGTAAGTAGTGAGAGATCAGGTAGAGACAGACACTCACCTAAGGGCTGTCCAAAGCTAAATCCTGTAGATGATGATGTGGTGGTGTTGCTCCCAAACACAGGCCCTTGTCCAAATCCAGAGCTTTGGCCAAATGCAGGGGTGGAGCTTGCTCCAAAGAGCCCTGAGCCAGTGCTGCTGGCTGTGTTGGCATTGCTTGTGCCAAAAGAGAAAGAACTTGCATTGCTGGCAGTAGAAGCCCCAAAAAGACCTCCTCCTCCAGTAGCTGCACCACTAGCGTTTGCTCCAAAGGCTGGCTGTCCAAAAGAAAAACCACTGGAAGTTCCAGTGTTACTAGCAGGCTGGCCAAAGCCACTGACCTGGCCAAATACTGTTTTGCCAAAAGTAGTTCCAGTTGATGAACCAAATCCAGATGAACCAAATCCTGTGATTGCAGGAGCTGTGGGAGCTGTGGGGGCTGAGGAAGCTGGAGTTGCATCAGATTGCCCAAATATAGTGGTTGTAGTAGTAGTTGTTGCAGTGACAGAGGGAGTGGTGATTGCACTGGCAACTGTACTGATAACTGATGAGACTCCAATGGAGCTGCTGTCTGTAGTTACAAGAGTGGGCTGAGTAAAAATGGCACCTGGGTTGTCAGAATTGGGAACCTGAAATGCAGCTGGTACTACCTGGGAAACAGGTGCCACACCAAAGGTGGCAGCGGCTGAAGTGGGCACAGGAGCAGTAGAGGAAGTAGTGGTGGTGTCTGTGGTGGCTTCTATTGAGGGGGCAGCACTGACTGGGGCTGCAGCAGAGACTTCGGCAGGGACAATGACAGAGGAAGAAGGTTCTGGTGTAGGAGCAGGTGTTGCCAAAGGAGGAGCAGATGATGGTTCTACTGCTATGGGTGTAGGTTTGGTGACTGTGGTTTCTGTGACTGCTGCAGGGACAGGTACAACAGGGCCACTGGTACTCTCCACAGCAGAAGCTTCAGAAACAGATTCTTTTTCAGGGGAAGGTGTGGGTTCCGAAGGTTGTGGAGGAGCTTTTGGTTCGTCTGAGGAGTCTGAAGATGCTGCAAGAAGACTACTGAAAGATGTAGGTAAAGCTGAGGCAGAGCTGGACTGGGGAACAGAGAAGGCAGGCTTTGTATTTGATTCAGGAGGTCTAAATAAACTACGTGATGCAGCCCCCTTGGATAAATCTGCCCCTGTAGAATCTTCTGTAGGCTTCTGGACAACTGTACCAAAGCTAAATTGTGTTGCTCCCTTTCCCATCCCAAATACACTGTCCCCAAAAGTAAATGAGGCAGGTGTAGTTTTTGTGGAGGAATCTTTAGCTTCTTCTCCTTGACCCACACGTAGTCCAGAGAAACTGCCCAATGTCTCTCCTCCAATTGTCTTAGGAGGCTGTGGCTCTATCCTGAGGGCAGTAGTAGTAGCAGGTCTGGCTGCTTCTCCTGGTGGGTTAGGATGAATAGTGGGGGATGCAGTACTTAGTGCAGGGGAGGTGGATTTTGGGATGAAGGAGAATGCCTCTTCCCCAGGCTGTCCAAAAGCCACCTTGCCATTTCCACTAAAGGAAAATTTACTCACATCCTTTACTGAAGAGATATAAGAAAAAAACAAAATAAATAATACAAAAATAATATTAAGGGCAACTTCCATTTACAACATCTACAACTATTGATAACAGTGTGCTCTCTTGCTTATTACCTTGTGATATTCCAGGTCCTTGTGCAACTGAAGTAAAACTGAAGCCTGAAGACCTGCAAAAGAAAAAGCTACACTTTTGACCAATGCTATTGCTCTGATGGTTTATTGTGTGATCAAATGTAATGAATGTGATGCAATTCCACTTTATTTTAAAAAGCTACTGAATATTAACTCAGATGACTATAATATGTGTAATATGAGTAATAATACTCACATTCACTTTGTCACACTTAGGGTATGAATGCGGCTTAATTATATGTCATTAACCTTTTTCTTTCCTCTCCCAAAAGTCTGTCCCTTCCCTTTCTGTCCCCTCTCTCTCCCTCTCTCTCTTTGTCCTCATCTTGCAGGCTGCAGGATCCAGATCCAGTTTTCAATGCGATTACTATTATCACTAACAGTAGTATTGTTGTCATTAATATTATGTTTTGATAAAAAGTTCATCAGTACAATTTCTTAGCAATAATCTCTGCTGCTGCTTGTATAATTGACACCATAATTCTATAAACATGATATAACTGATTCTAAACTTGATACAACTGTTGCATATTTGCTCCTGGTCTCTCTCTTCTGTCTCTCCCACACCTCCCTCTTTTTTCTTTCTCTCCCCCACCTCTCCCCTGTCCCCCATTTTCCTCTCACCCCAACTGGTCGAAGCAGATGACCGCACATGTTTGAGTCTGGTTCTGTCAGAGATTTCTTCCTGTTAAAAGGGAGTTTTTCCTTCTCTCCACTAATGCCTAGTGTTTGCTCATTATGTGAACTGTTGGGTTTCTTTTCTCTCTGTCATATTGTAAAGGTTTTGGCCTTACTATGTACAGTGCCTTGAGATAATGTATGTTGTGATTTGGTGCTATACAAATAAAACTGAAGTGAATTTTAATATGCCTTTTAAATTTTCGTGACTTACCCTGGTGTGAAGGAGAAAGTTCTGCTGGTACTTTGCTCCACTGTTGAAGCAGAAGTCACAGAAACATCCGTTTTGGACGGTGGACCTGAAGGAGAGAAAGTAGATGGAGTCAAAAAAAACCTGTCAATGACAGACTTCAATGACAGTTCCACCTTATTTACATTAATCCAAAAGGAAAAAAGGTCTCACTTTTGCAGACCCGAGAGCAACAATGACAAGGGATGCCCTGGCCTAATATTTTGTTCATGTGGACCAATTGTGGACAACATGAAAGAGAAGTCGTACATTATAAAGGACACATATAAAACAGTGAAACATAAAAACAGTACTTACCAAACACAAAGTTCATTTGTGGGGTGGTTGTACTTTCAGTGGACATTGTCTGAGTACCTTGGATAGGATTCTGTGGACACAGTTAATTAAAAAGGCAGGGATTATGTTAATTATGCTAGATCATAACAATAATAACTTAATTAATCAGTCAGGTCAAAACACAACTATTTTTAAACTGTTATGTAACTCCCTCTAAACAATACAGAGTACAGCAGATGTGCAATCACTTGTAATCTTAAGACAGAAGAAGTGAAAAAAAAAAACACTCAGCATGTTTAGTTAACTCTTGAAAGACCAAACAAGAAGTTTTACAAAAACACAGCGATTTGTGCGAGAAATTTCCCTAACAATTCACTGCAATTTGTAACATCAGCATGGGAAGGCACTGAAACATTTCACACCAATGCAGTTAATAGTCTGTCTACACCTGCAAAACTCTCAGTAATCGGTGAATTTTTGCAAGGAGAAAGTTGAGTGGAGCGGGATACAACAAAAAATCTGAACCATTTTGACTATATACTGTACCTTAATGCATGTATAAATACCCTGAAAACATACATTTTTACCCTCACTAAGCCACTGTAAGACATTCATATTTGAACATATACATATTTTTTAGACTATTTTTATTTATGTACAAATTTTAATAACACTTTTTCTTACATTGATTTCAGGTGTACTGACAATGTTGACATTATCTTTCCTTTTATTTTACTGTGAATAATGTATTAGCTAAGTGACACAGTGAGACATAAGCATGTGAAAAGAGGTATGAGATGTGTGAGTGATAGGCAATACTTACTCGTTTAGCCTGAGTGGAAGAAACTGTAGCAAAGACCTGAGCTGCTGGATCAGGAACCGACGAGCTAGGAAAAAAAAAAATGAAACAACTTGAGTTAGATAAAATAATGTGTCAAATTACTGTATGAGGGAAAAATAGAAAAGCTGGTCAAAGGGACAAAGTTTGAGGTAGAAAAAAAAAAAATTGATTCGTGTACACAATTTTCATCTACTGAAACCAATCAGAGTCTACCTTTTTCCTGCACCACTCTGGTTTGAGAGTTTCTGGGGAAGGTTACGAAAGAAAAAGCAGAAAGGCCGAATGTGAAGCTGAGGGAAACGAAAGTGATTTTAGACTTGACTGGCTTCCATTGAGAGACAAGTACTACTGCATCTCACTATGAGCTGTCTCATAAATACCTGTGTACAAACACACGGCGTCTGGCACTCCTCCACTGTGCACTGTGTTTTCATCAGCGGACAATGAAACAAAGCCACATTGGATCCCAATCAAGTTGACAGACTTGTGTTTCTATCAAATATCAGATATTATGCGGTTTGCACTGAAAAACAGCTACTGTATGTAACATATTGAAATTTAGATTAAGAATGGAAAGTCTGCACGCTCAGAGCAGAGTGTTTATCCCACTGTACTGATGACTGCTGTATGTCATTAATACTACACTAGCAGGACTGTTAATAATGTAACTATTATTGGTGGCAGTGTTGTGTGCTCATGGTGGAGGCAATGTGAATAAGTGTGTGTTTTTATATTTTCCTACATTCATCTTATTAATGTATCTTATTTTCTCTGTATGTTAGTGTAACGTTGGACTAATCTCTAGTTTCTTCAAATTCAGAACAGATGCTCTAAAATTGGCAGTATTTTAAAAAAACCATGATAAAAATCAAAATCTGACAATATGAGAAAATACATAGTGATAATTTTTTTTGCCATATTGCCCAGTACTAATTGGTTCTATGTATTGACTAGGAACTTCATTAAGGTATCTAAATAACAATAACACAAAATGTGAATTTGGAATAGATTCAATACTTTATGATTAAAACATACAACATCCTCAACGTCTGCCATCCTCTGCTAGTCATGTGCATTAACAAAGAATAGGTGGAGTCATTGATCTAATAAATGTATACTGAAGAGACACTAAAAATAAACACTGGAGCCTTCATTACTAAAAGTAATAGATTCTCTACTCTGAACCTAAAATAGAAATGAATATAAACATGATTTAAGGCCATCATTTTAGCATGCCCAATATTAAACAGTAAATAGACAGGACAGATAGAAATAAAATGGAAAATTCACTGTCTGCATGCAACTTATCTGTACCTATACGTAAAAAGAATAATTCATATTTGAAGTGAAAATAAGAAAAAACTTCTGCCTGAGGGTCTATCAAAATCCAGCCTGATATTTTTCTTAAAAAAAGTGCAAGTGCTGTAAAACAATATGAAATGCATCCCTAGCACACAATGTTAACTTTACCAATAATTACTGTGTGGAGCCTTTCATAGCATGTTAAAATAAAAAGTTTTATGTCTGAGTTTTACCTGATGATTTTAGAAACTGACACAGGAGGCACCTTCTCTTTGAGTTCTTGAACATTGACCACCTGAGGAACAGTCTTCAATGTGGACTCTGTTAGCGAAGTACCAACAACAGCTGGAACACACACAAAAGCATATGAGTCAAAAATAGATGTAGCGTATATTCAATGTTTATATTACAAAGAAAATATAATAAAAATGAGTGTGAGTGTTTCTTTTGCTAGGTTTTAAATGGACAGACATATTATAAACATAGATAAATAAATAAACCTGTCAGGGTCATATTTTGTTTTGACTGTGTCTCCCCCTGGTGAATTAAAGTGGGCATAGCAACATGATATTAAATGGAATCAGAATTATTTCATAAATAGCTTTTGAGAACAAAAGATGAACAAATCATTGGAGACTGCTGCATGTTTTTCTTACCTGTTTTCTGATTGGCCATCTGCCTGCGTAGAGCAGCAGCAGCTGCCGCCTGCTGGGCAGGGATGGTGACAGGCACGGCCTTCTCAGTTGGCGGGGCTCCATGTTTCACTGTCTTTGTGGCAAGAGCTGTACTTTCAGCTCCACTGAGGTTGATTTTATTGGTTGGAACTGAAACATTGATACAGTAAGAATCTTTATCAAACTAATCATGCCAACTAATGTGTAACTGTCACACATCCATGTTACATGTGATTTTTTAAAAAGTCATCTCAATGTCAAACAATTGGGTGTTACAACACACTAGGGAATGATAGAACAGGAGGTGGTCTGAACTGCTTACCTGGGCTGGCAATCGGGCTGAGCCCAAAGGCCATACCCTGCAGTGAGTGAATTTTGTTTAAAGGAGTGGACTGGATTGCGCCAAAGCCTGGCTGAATGGAGGGGGTCCTCACGACAGTTGGGTGGCGAGAGGTTGACAATACTGGGGGTAAGACGGTCATGGGGAGAGGTTCTGGCTGCAGTTCCTCCTCCTCCTCCTCCTCCTCCAGCTCCAAATGAGCTGGATGGGGGACCAGGGACTGGGACAAGGAGGAAGTAGAGCTCACATCATCCAAGTCCTCAAAGTATTTAGGTGAAAGGAAGGCTGATCGAGACAGGTTGGCTAAAAGAAAATAGATAAAGAACATTTAAATGAACAAAATCTCTGGTATAGCGTTTTATAATAGAATTTTTAGAATACTTATTTTTCTAAAAAATTTTTGATATGTTCACCAAACTTAAATACAATTTAGTTTTCATACAACTATAAACTCCCAGACAATTAACTAAATTTTAAAAAATAAAAAAAGCAAATTTCCCCCCACTTTTGGATATTATTGTTAAATCATTTAGAGTAAGAGATGTGTACCTGGTGCAGTTGAACGGACAGGAGGCATCTGCCCCTTTGAGAGGAAGTTACGCAGCTGGGACTGTTTCACTGGTGATATCTTGACTGATGGAGAAAAACATCCATGTTATTATTTAGCTTAATAATTGTTTTCATGTTTAAAAAAAAAGAAAGAAAACATAATCAGACAGTTACCCGTAGATTTGGATTTGGCCTTTAGAGGGGTCGTATCCAATCTGGCTTTCAGAAGTGCATCCCTTAAACTCTCAAGCTCACTTTCCAAACTACAAAGATTAAACACAAAAACACAGTGTTTTTATTCCAAACAATAAAATCTCTCAGATCTATTCAAAATGTCCTGATGCATATACTTAGATTGAATGTACAGACCCTGTAAAGGCTGTTGCAAAGAAAGAAATGAGTGCAATCTTTTAAGTTATTCATGATCTATAATGATTATATTGATGGTACTTGTGCTGCCTGTCAGTTAGGACAACCTACTTATTTCAACTTTCCAGTTTCAATTATTCAAAAACTGCACTTGGTTCAATTTGTAGCTCATTTGTGTCACACTTAACTTGATGTATGAGGAAACTGGTTCTGTAGGTTCCCCTTATCACATCCCAAAATCTAAAAAGTTTAATGTCTGTGAAGATTCTCAGTCATCCAGGTCATAGTCTTCCTCTGTAGTAGCTGTAGGGAACTGAACTTGATTGACTTAGTTGAAGATGGTTCACCTCTCATCTAAGAGGCTTCTTCAACTCTGACTAACTGGTGGGAGAAAACCAGGTATTTAACTTCTGAGGCTGATAGCTGTCTAGAGAGTCGTTATGTTGTGGGCCTTCATCAAAACCTCCAAAAGAAGAACAGCTGACAAAGACGACGACAACAATAGATGGAACAACATTGTTATTCTGTATATTGCCTGAGGATCTTTAATAAACATCACATCCCAGTATATTTCAAACCCTGCAACACTTTAAGACAGAAACTGGTTCTTCCAAAGGACAAAATCCCCAGACACAAAGCAACCAATGTGGTTAATGCAGTGCAATGTAATGAGGAGTGTCCTGACCTCTACATGGGGGAAACCAAACAACCACTGCATAAGTGCATGTCACAGCACAGAAGAGCCAGCTTATCTGGACAGAACTCAGCTGTCCATCTACATCTGAAAGACAAGGAGCACTCTTTTGATGATGAGAATATTCACATCCTGGCCAAGGAAGACATGTGGTTTGAAAGAGGAGTGAAGCCATCTATGTTAACCTGGAGAAACCATCACACAACAGAGGAGGTGGACTGAGACACCAGCGCTCAGCCACCTACAATGCTGTCCTGAGCTCTCTTCCTAAAAGTATCAACAGGCACACAACACAACAACAGTGAAGTCCAACACTCACACAACAGAAGATTCTGTCTCTCAGGTGACCTTAACGACCCTCATTCACACTGCCTCAGGTGCTTTGTTCAACTTAATGGAACTCTCTAGAGAGGTAGCAGCCAGAGGTAACTTAGTTTTCTCCCACCAGTTAGTCAGAACTGAAAAAGCTTCTTGGATGAGAGGTGAAACGTCTTCAACTAGCTCAAGCAAGTCCAGTCACCTATAGCTACTCCAGAAAAATAAAAAGTTTAATGCTCATTAATGAGGATTTTTTAATACTCCTTAACTCCTAGTCCTTGTTCTTTGCTTGTACCTACCCAGCATTTGTTGCTGTAGTAGTATCATTTGCTGTAGCTGGCATTGTGGTATTGTTGTAGAGCAGCAATGAAGAGAGCTCCTTAACCAACTGGTCCAGTCTGTTCTTTTGCTGGTTGATGATGTACAAGTTATTGGCCAGTGTATTGAACAGGCTCTCGCGACCTGGAACAACCATGTGTCTGTAAAAAGGAGTTATTTCATAACAAATTAAACTAAAACAAAAATCTTCTCAGTATGAAATAACGTGATAACAGGTATTTGAACTCACTTGGGCTTTTTCTTCTTCTCCAAATGTTTTTCCCATTCTACATTCAGCACATCATTAACATCTTCCACAGCAAACGTCACATACTGGTACAATTTGCGGATCTCCTGATATGACAATCATACAAAATGAATGTCATTAGTAAACATTCAACATACACTGGAGACATTTGTCTTTCTGTGTGTCACCTTGAGCTTCTCTTCACTGCGTGGGTCAAGAGGCTTTTTGTACAACAGCTGTCTATAATTTCTGTCTTTGCTCAGCTCACTCTGGGCAATAGCTTCTTCTGCCCCAGCAAAGCCTTCAAGTAAGGTGGTCTTGAGAGTACCAACATCCCCATGGAGAGACTGAGAGCCAGACAAAAAGAAAGTTGGAAGATAATTTAATAGGAGATGAAAACTATAAAACTAAATTTGTAAAACAAATAAAGATGCATTGCACCACAGAGTAGTTTTGAACAAATCTTGCATTAAAATTGTACTACAAACAAATGTAAATACTACTAACTGATTTAAACAAATATTTTTTTGAGGTATTTTTCATCAGTTTGTTTTGCAAACAAACCCAACATTTTTTGAGTTACAGCCATAATACGATAATCATCTAAAAAAAAAGAATGAAGTAGCAGATGTTTTTTGCATGCACAAACAATGCATAAGGATACCAATTGAGTAATATGTTCATAGAGTCATAATTTATGAATGTGACTTAAAAATATAATTAATTTATACAAAATTAGTGCAAACTCAAATATTTTATTTATAAACAATATTTGAACATGTTTTGGTCTCACCTCTGTAGTTTCTTTAATCTCCAGGGTGAAAATATGGAGGTCCTCCGATTCCTTCCTCAACTCCTTCATCTCATCATTGCTGCCAACCTTGAAGTCCGCTCTAGCACTTCTTGCCTTAAGGTCATCCAACTCCTTTTGGAAGTGTGCAATCTAGTGATGGGTCAAAAACATTGTCACAGACTGAATATGAGAACAACAGCCCAGACTCTATTTAATGACAAGAACCAAGTTGGATAAGCTACTTATCAGCCCTTCATTTAAAGCAAAGTCCTTTCTAAAAATATGACTTAGACAATAAAGATGATTATGTGTACTACAGTATGTATAATAATAGGCTCATTGGCTCATATGTATAAACTGCCAGATGTTAGGCAGTTACACAATTGTACACAGAAGTTACTGGGTGTAAATATGGGACAATAAAATGTGTGAGAGTGAATGGTTGTTTGCTTCTATACATTTGCCCTGTTATGGACTGCCTTTTGTCCTATGTCAGTAGAGATTGGCTGCAGCCTCCCTGCTACCCTCATGTGGAGGACAAAGCAGAAGAATGGATGGATGGAATTTAAAGGTCCACTTAGTAACCACCAATGCGTTACCTTTAATTTTATATACACCAGTGCAGACAGAGACTTAAAGAACTAAAATGACTTGATAATGGCAATGAGGATGACACTTTCTACCATCTGAAAATAGTACACATTACTCCAGAGTTAATTCTCACCTCTTCCAGTATACCAGCCATAATATGATCTGATTCCTTCTTTTGCTGTGGCTGCTTCTCCACCACCTTTGCACTAACAGTGGCCTGCAAAGTAAAATTGATAACCACTTTAAAAACATTTGTTACATCCATTACCATTAATTCTTCCAATTCCAATTCCAACCATTAAAGTTTTATCCAACTGGTACATTTATCATGAGTAGATTTTAGTTTTTTGTAACAACTGCCGCAACAATTAATCATCAAACTATTTCAGTGACTGATTATTCAGTTTGATTGTTTTAACTAAGTAATACAGTGCAGTAGAAACCACTTCTTTACATGTTGACTGAATATGATTCTTCGTAGTTGTATTATCACATGACAGGAAAAAAATCAAGTGAGGCTAATATTAGGCTAATATAAATTCATCTCTTTCTTTCTTTCTTTCTTTTTATTTTTCTTTACAGCATCTCATGTAAAAGTTGCTTTCTTCAAAACCCATAAGGTTAACTGTTCAGTCAGGGACTTTGCTAATCACAGTAAACACTTACAAAATCTATTTAATACGTGAAAATGAAGAAAAAAAATCCTTTGTATTAAACAGACAGGACCTGTGGAGCTTGGACACGACCCTGGGCAGCAGGAGTAGGCCTCTGGACGACTGTGACTGGTGTGCTGGTTTGAACTGGACACACTGGGGCTGAGGCACAACCAACAATTTTAGAATTAGATTCACAGTCATCAAAATTTAAGAGCTAAATTATTCTTTAATGAAATAATAATAACATGAATGCATACATAATCCAATATAAGGAATAAGGAAGTGTAGCAGGATTTTCTTACTTAGTACAGCTGGTTGCTTAGTGGATGAAAGTGCAGGACCTGTCAAACTATTGGAAGTAGAAACAACTGGTTTGGGTAGTGGAGGATTAAAAGCAAAAGACTGTGGGGCCTGTGCTGACGTATCCACTGCTGAAAACCTTAGAAAAGAGCACAGAGATTTGTATATATTTGCACATATGCATACAAACCTGGATGATTAATTCAAATTTCAGGTAAATAACAGTTCAGTACCTCTCATTTAGATTCAGTTTTACTGTTGGTGGAGAAACAGTGGCAATATTTTGTGGTGTTGGAGCTGCCAGTGCTGATGGTTTGATCGGAGGGGTGCTGAAAGAAAATGCTGAGGGAGCTGAGGGAGTGTCTGACGGAGGTTTGGAGGTAAAGGAAAAACTAGAGGATCCTGAGCCAAAGGGTGTGGTCCCCCCCAGGGAAAAAGCTGGAAGCACTGAAGTGGAGCAGGTAGTTGGGACTGAGAAAGTGAAACTTGATGAAGATGAAGACACAGGAGCTGTAGTAGTAAAGCTGAATGGAGCAGCAGAGGACGAGGCTGCAAGGACTGGAGGAGTGGAAGCCGCTGCTGGAGAAAGGCCGAGGTTTGGGAATGTGGAAGGTAGAGAAGGGATCGAGGCAGTAATTTTTGGTGGTTGAGTTGACAAGGAACCTGTGAATAGAAAATAAATGTCATCTGATCTCATCACATGTTGGGCCAGTTTTGTCTAAATTTATAGGCAAATGAAATAGCCCTGACAACTCCAAATTTTGTAATCGTTGGTAATACCAAATTTTGTTATGACCCTTTCTGCATGCCTGATTAAAACTGATTAGATCTTTAAATCTTTAAAGAGTAAAGCAGTGTTATAAAATGTGACTGTATGAAATTGTCTAATTTGAGGAAATTAATGAAAATAAAATTAATGAAAAACATTTTTATAACTGGCACTCTTTCAAAATCGTATTAATAAAAATAGTTCCCAAACCTTCTCTACGCTACAGCCAAACCCAACTTTTAACAACTTTTAGGCTCCAGCTGATAATGTACAAAAAGAAGAGAACCTCATGGGTCAAATGTTCATTTGTAGTTAAAAAGCTACAAGTATATGTAGAAGAAAAATCGTGATCCTTTAAAAATAAAATCAAAATTAGGTTTATGAATTATATATCTGGATGTGTTATCTGATGAGTCTCTGGCTGTTAAAATGAGCATTGGAACCTCACAGGCAACTAATGTGATACTAAAGTTCCCACAAAAACAGTTATTTTATAAACAATTGGATGGCACACCAGGAAATGGAAAACACTATATTAATAATGTTATTAATTATTATTAATAATAGTATAATTATTACTTAAGGAAACATATCATTGTGAGGTGTGAAGATATACAGTAGACCTAAATAATGTCTGATTCACTGGCTTTCTTACATGGTTTGGGCAGTCTCTCCCCCTCCAGAGGGAGCAGACCAGGCGCTGAGACCAGTTGCTTAACCCCAGGATTGAGGTTGAGCAGAGCAAATGGACAGAGTAACCCCTCTGTGGACAGCATTAGCAAGGTGGGCACTGGGGGTAAGGTCTTCTCATCAGCTTTGAGAGGGTGGGAAGATGGGATGAAAATATAGTTAGATAAACATAACTCTTTAAGAAAACATATAACTCACATAAGTCTCTTTGGTGTTAACACCCCATGCACTTCTCTGACATTTTTCACAGAGCAAAGAATCAGGGGAAATCTCTAACACTAACTGGTGGTAAATGTGTGTTTGTTTATACACTGAGAGCCATATCTGGATGCAACTGACTTTGAATGGTATCATACTATTCTGAGAAATTTTGATCTCTTCACAGCTTTCACTTCACACCATATCACAGGGGAAATGGTTAAGTGCTGGATGGATTCTCTGTTTATGATGATTTTATCACTGAACCCTGCTTTTCACATCTGCTTTCATGCACTTTTCAAAAATCATGTAGTGTGTTGTGACTTCAAAAAAATGGAAAATGGAAGATACCAATACCTTACAGTTGCATTTCATTAACATCTCAGTGTGTCATTAATTACCACTGACTCTCTCTGACTATTGTCTAAGGCTAAAACAATGAATCAAATACAAAATGTATTGCCCAAGAATTTAATAATAGATGAATTGTTTAATTTTTTTAAATAATTTAAACAAGTTCTGATTTTCAGCTTCTAAAAAGTGATTTTTTTCTGGTTTCTTTGCTACATATCAACAAAGAAATTATTAAAATTAAAGTCATGCTCAATTATTCCTAAAATAAGCACAAAAATGCAACATCTAATGAATAGTTTTGGCTTGGTTATCAAACTGTAATTTGAAAGTGTGAAACAACTGACATGGTGGGTGAAAGAGACTGCAAACAGAAGGGAGAGACACACAGTAAACCTCATCAGCATTCTGCAACAAGAGTGTCTGTGCTTTGTTGTTTGTTGTGGTCCTCTAGCTTGTCTGAGCCATTTTAATGAGAGCATTTTTTTCTCCACAGATAACACTCTTGTTAACCTCCCTTCGCTTTCCACATCCAATGACTCACTCCGGATAAAGGTTTGATCTACCTCAATCATGTCAAAATGTTACTCAAATTGCGGTGGGGGGGTGAGAGATGTGACTAGACAGCAAGGGCAGATCTAAGTGAATGTCTAACAGACTGGGCCAGTTAAGATTAAGCAGTGTACTGAGACGGGAGCTTATCACTATTCTTTACACATGCTGCTACAGAACACTGCAGTGGATGCTATATGCACTGAGAAACCTGAAACTGTACGTTAACTTCAATATGACAGAAAGCCCTCAGTGCCCCTTCCAATAGTGGAGATCATTAACACTTCTGTAAATGCAAAAAAAAAAAACTCTCTTTTTTAAAAATTACAAATGACAAACTCAAAAAGGCCACTGTGCTCTAAACTCTTAAGAACCTGCAAAACATGTCTTGGCCTGTGTGTTCATTAAAACAAGCATATCAGGGTAGATACGAACACTACTGTCCAGTTAAGTTCATACCAACATGTTCTAGCATTTTTCTGAACACTAACCATATTATCAAAGAAAAACAGTGAATACAGTCTCACGGTAGACACTGCTTATGATTAAGGAGACTGCACAAATAAAAGTGGTATTTTATATAGTGTAGATGCCAAATATAAGGAGGACAAATCTATTTCAGTATCTTCCTAATCTTGGGCTGGCAAATTTGAGTTGGATTATGCAGGAGTTTGCTCAAGAGATACATACTTTCAACAAGCAAAACGCATCAGTATATCAAACAGGTGAAAAAAGAAATTCAAGGAAAATTAAATTTCCTTACTGATGTGGATCTCCTGCTGGCTGGTGAAGTCTAAGGCTAAGCCAAGGGGGAGAGTGTCATCATTTGTGTCCGTCACTGGAAGCTCAGCTCTACTTGCATCTTCCAGAATCCATAGTTCCCAAATCTAAAAAGGACAATGACTTGTGAAATTATGAAAATACGATCCGTTAACTACATACAACACAAAAATGACAATCAGTGTTGGCTGTGCTTTCTACAGAATAAAGGATCTCAGTTGAATAAACACAACAAGTATATACAAGATAGCATGACTGATCACATGATATGGTAAAATATTAAATGGGTAAAAAGATCAGCTGCAAGAAAATAATTTCTATTAAATAGAGTGATCAGCTACGTCAGATGTCATTTTGTTGGTCATATCTAACAGCAGCAAAATATTCAGTTTTCATAAATTTGGTATTAGGATCAAGAAGCAGTCATTAGAGGAATTTCTTTTAAATCTTTAGGATTTTCACTTGATAATGTACCTTATCATCTTGACGGGCTATGACGCTGACCTCAATGGAAGCCGCTGATGCTGCAAATACTAGGTCCCTGAAAAAAAATCACAATTAAGCAAAACAAGACATGGGTTAACAGCAATATGTACTTTGTACGAATTTGCATGAATGTTTCAACTCTAATGTAAATGCCTATATGTGAAGTGTGAAATTATCCTACCAGTCTTCAATATGGCTAAGGAAGTAGTGGTGTAGTCGCTCAGTGCAGCTGCCATATACCGTGTCACTGAAATTCAGATACTTTGTCTCCACCTTCTCATCCTTTTTCTGTGAAAATTAAACAAATTAAACTGAACTAGCCTCTTTCTAAATATATTCAATGATCGTACAATGGCATGATGGAAGAACTTTACATTTCTATACAATGGAAGCATACAATCATCATTATCATCATTAAAAACAATGTATCTGCAAAAACTGACAATAATATAAATCTATTCCCATGAGGCCCACTTACATCAAATTACAGTCTCATAATCTGTGACAGTTGATATGAACAAAAGCATTAATGAGCTTTTAAGAGAGTGGTTAAGCATGTGCATGTGTCTGTAATCACAAATCCAATACATAAAAATATAAAAATGCAACAAAACAGAAGCCCAATTTGACTTTCAAGTAAATTTCATGGCAAGTTTAAAAACAAATATATGGTAAAAATTATCTGCTGTGGCAATAATTAGGGGACTGCAGGAGAGCAACCTAACAAAAAGCCAAATGTGATGAGGCGATTTATGTTCATGCAAGCTGCACTCACAGGGAGGGAAATCAACACTAGCTCAGGAGGGGTCTCGAGGGATCCATCTGCAGCAGCATATACCACTGCAAACACATAGGTTTTCAGCCACAGCACATCCAAAGCTGTGAGAGGCAACAGAAAATTAAAACATTATTCACAGATCAGCTTTAAGCACAGCAATGACAGTAACATACAAGTAAATAAACCATGTAATATTTTAGTATTAGGCCTTTTCCACATGTAAACAATGTTTTTCTTTGAAAACTTTTAATCAAAAATTGTTTCAAGAAATGTCTTCAACCACATTAAACCCCACGAATCGACTCTAAACACTGTGCCAGGCATGTAGGGGGCGCTGTAGCACAAACTTAGTCTGATTTGCCGAAACTCATTTTCATGTGTACAGCCCCTTAGACAAGCTCTGTCTTTACATGTCATTAAGAATGCAGATCAGTATATGTAGCACTCATGGGGAGCATCCATCTTACCTTTGACAGGTTCATCAGGTGAAGAGGCATAGAAGTGTGGACAAGGAATAACTTTCTTCTCTTCTAATGTCTTTGGAAAGAGGAAAAGGTAGTTATACATATAGTCAGGTACTGGAGACAGAGCTCTCATTGAGCACAATGTATTTTACTTTTGATTATAATACATTAGATTCACTCACTGGTGTATACTGACTGACAGTAGCATTCATTTTTCCAGCAGCAACTTGTTTTCCTTTTGGACTCCAGCAAACTGCATGAAACAAAGGTCATTAATTACATTTGAGCCAAAGAAAAACACGGAGTTGAGGTAAAATTAACTATTATGCCCAGTCACTCACTGCAGGTGATGGCACTTGAAGCAGGTAGCTGAGCTTGCACTCTGACACTGTCTGTAACATCCAAAATCATCATACTGCCATCAGACAGACACACGGCCAAAGTAGTTGCCTGTGCGGGATTCCATTTTAGGTCTTGCACCACAGTGCCAGAGGGTACCGCTGCCTGCAGTGATGCAAAAGGTAACTTCTGGAGCCTCTCCTAGAAAAAAGCAAGAAAACAGGAATCAAAGATATGAAGATATAATCCCAGCCAGTACTAGGAAATGTGGTAGACAAGTACCTGGTTAAGAGAAATCATGAAAGTTAGACTGACATGTTTTCAGCTAAAAATCGATGTGTAGGGGGTCCCCACACATGCTGACACTATCACATTGAAAAATAAAGTAAGCTTCACAAAACATTCATTTCAGCAACATTCCTACCACAGATGAGCCAGAAGCCAATTTTTACACCTATTTTCCATCAGGTATTTCCCCTCCAGAATATGACTCTGTGGAGCCCTATGTGTACAGTTTGAACATTTTTTCTGTGAACAGCTCAGTGATTTCCCAAAAGTTATTTTTTATTTCTACCAGGCATCTGCAGTGGGCAGCTATTTAATGAAGGACCATCATGATTCAGAAGTCTAGAGAAACACCTTTGGGCAAAGTGAAAGCAAAAATGGACAACATATCTAGGGTCTTATAAAAGACAATATGAAATAAGTATGATGCAAACATATGTAAAGTCACCTTGTTCATAAAGGTTCGGACATCATAGAAAGTGAGGGATAATCCCGCCCCTTCAGACATGCCACAAACTGACAAGGTAAGATCATCACAACTGAGAGCCAAGTGGTGCAATGCCAGTTCCACAGTCACCTCTGCCACAGCTGTTATGCCATTGACTAGAACAAAGAAGAACATTGGAGTGAATTGTGAATGAAGAGGAGAACAGGAGAGTGTACAAATTTAAACATATAAAGTCATGTTTGTACCTATTTCATTGGGGTTTCCATCAGCTTTATCAGCAGCAAGTATATCTCGAGTTTGGTAAACTTTAAATGTTCTGTTGAGCCCAACAAAAGTTAAACCAAATTTGTTCGAGATGGTAAGCAGACTGGATCTTTCTTTTGGCAAGTCCTCAGGTACATCAAAAACTCTGGCTTTCTTCATATGTCGAAACTGAAAATCCTAAAACAAAAAGACAGGTGCAGTTTGTTATTTCTTAGTGACTAGTTACAGGTGGTAAACAAGGCCCAGTTCAACATCTGCAACCTAAACTGATCATTAGGGAAGGTTGGCCTTCCTAAATATGATATATCAAAGGTTCAATATATAATCAATGACATGTTTGTGCCAAATGTAACCCTACTTTGGGACAAAAGCCATAATAAGAGCTATGAATGTTCTGACTTAGATTTGCCAAATATTTCTTTGTTTAAAATGTCTTATCTATCTATATAAAACTTTACAAAAAAACTACAATTAAATGGTTTCAATATTCTTGAGGTCAAAAACTATTTGGAGCAGAGCCATGGAATTTCATGTATTGACATGAACTAGGACAAGTGCTGGGGTGATGAAAGATGACTAGCTTTGCAATAGTTTTCTTAGCTGGTACATAAGACAGCACACTAGTCTACATAGATATATGAACAGCTTTAGCTGGATAAAAGTGTTTTGTTGAGCTGCAGCTAATGATTACTTCCATTATCGTTTTATCTGTAGATTATTTTCTTAATTAATATTTGTGTAGTCTGTAAAATGTCAGATATGTTTGTGTTTCTGTTTGTATATGTTCAGTGTTTCTCCAACCTGAAAATGATGCTCTCATTGTCTTGCTTTGTCCACAAAACAAAAGTATATAGTTTTAATGATTTCTTTTGTATATGGACCGAATAAACTTTTGCTTAATTAAAAAAAAAACAAAACAGTACAACAAATCAAAATTGTTGACGATTCATTAAGTAATCGATTCATCCCGTAATTGTTTCATCCCTGGTTGACATTACAGGTGCTCAGAGCATCACATCCAAAGTATATCAGCTACACAGGAAATGCGTCATGTTCCCTAGAATTAAGTATTAATACAAAGTACTGTGACACCGAAAAGCCACATTAACTTAAAAGTATAAGTATTTAACTTATTATTTCACAAACGGGTTGTTCTAAAAAATACACGTTTGTGCTCAAACGCAAAAAGCACATCACTAACACTACACGCTAACAAATTAGCATTCAAACAGAATGTAAAAGTGAACATGTTATTTTTCCTCCTTTGTTATTTATTACTCACCTCTCTTAACTTCTAAACACGTCTGGTTTATAAACGCAGCTATGTGAATAGTTGATTAAGTAAAAATAATAAAACCAGCTAGCTCACCAGCTAATGCTAAGCTAACAGTACCGTAGCGCATGAGCAGAATATTAGCAAACATTAGCTCACACATGCTAAGCTGTCAACATAATGTGTGGATAAAGGAGTATACCTTCATCTCCCTCTCAGGAGGGGAGTCTGTGTCGTCGCTCATTGTGAAGTAAAGTAGCTGTTACGTTTCCAGACGACCTGTTGCTTTAGTTTATGTCTTTTTTTTACGTTAAGCCACATTCATCGGTTGGCACAACAGTGTACACGCAGGGCGCGTTTTTGACGAAGTAAATATCGTCGTCCTTTCTGCGTAGGATGATAAGTAGATAACAGAGCGGCCATCTGCACAGAGCACAGAGCTCATGCATCAAAGGCAGGGAAGAGCGGCATGTGTTTCCATTATTTACAGTGGAGGAAAACATACCCCCCCAAAAATCAAAACATTTAAAAAATGATAGGAATTTTTTTGATGAGCAAACATTTCAATAACGAAATAAGCAAAATGTTTTCACACCACCTAGCGGAGATTACACGCACATATACAGTATATCACTTTCTTTTAAAATTCTATAGCCTTTGTAAAGTCAAGAACCACTTCATGAGTCCCAAAACCTAAATTAAATTAACTTGATGTCTTCTAGAAACTAAATAGTTTTAAGTGGCTTGTTTGACACTTAGCATAAGAAAACACATGTATTTGTGCATTGTTGACATTTGTAGACCAGTGCAGTGAATATAGGAATTGTATTATGAAACAAACAACTAATAGCATATGTTAAAAAAAACATATATTTAAACATAAGCATGATTTCTCATGTTGACTATGTTCAGCTATATTTTATGTGAATTGAAATGTGATATTTTAAATAAAATGAGATCATACTAGCAAGGTACTAATAAATGCACATACTGTTGTATTGTTTTATAGCATTGATTTTGATTTGATATAACATTAGAATCTCTGTATTCGAGAAATAAAATAAAAATAATAGGGTCACAAATTTGTGGTTTGTTGATACCTAATTTAACAACATCCTAAGCTATAGAGGTCTTTCAAATGGGATTCCTAAAGTAGCCAAACTGCTCTGGAAAAACAGCTCTTCAAGGAATAACATGTAGACAAATGAAAGGCGAGGACAGTATCTGGTGAAGTAAGGACTTTTATTAGAAAGCAGATTTTTCTGTATTGCATTTAAAGAAACCAGTTACTCTTAGACTACACAACCGAAACTGGTGGTGGCAAATACCATGATGGGAATGAAACTTTTGCAACATCAAAAGTGGCAACTTGCATTTTGTTGTATATATTATTGATGCTTGATTCAGAAGGAGCATAAACATTTTTTTTTTCATTTTTAACATAAAGCAGTATCAACACTGTAATTGTCCAACCCCAGTTTGCCTGGCCTAGGCCTTGTTGATATAGTGAAGAACCTTGCCATGATCAAAGTGTAGAGTTGCATGATAAGATCCTCTTTAGTCGTGTACATGAACTCTTATCCGCCAAGAGGTCACCAATAAGCCCAGACTTAGGACCAAGTTCAGCCCATGCTTACCAGAGCATTGCACATATGGTCCATGTCAACATGGAATAGCTCTGTTCTCAAAGCACCAAGGTATGAGTCAAATATGTCAGTCCTTGTTGCAGAGATAAACGCTTATGACTATAGAAGGCTGGCGTTAACATCATAATAACCCTCCACTCTGGAGAGGAAGCTAGCAGAGACCAAAGCAAGCTGGAGAAAGACGAAGCAAATAGCAGTAGCACAGCAAGTCATGTCAGATCTCCCTTAGTGCACTTTGAGTCTCATCCCTATTCTGATTGTCAGCGCTCTGAACACATGGCTTTATAAGTTGCATTTCCCCCATATTTACCTAACCCTTGGTCACTCTTAATTTTTTTCTCTTTTCTTTCATTTAGTTTAGTTTAATTTAGTACTTCTAAAGTGCTGGCATTATCAAGGACACAAACATATACATACTGTATAAATTTTTAGTGCATTTTCACTGAGTCTGCTGAAGGTTCAAATGCACACTCAACTGGGTAGTTAGTCTACGCATCCCACTCTTTGACACTGCATTTCTGTTATCATCACAAGAGGTGAACATTCAATAAAAGGCCAGGGTGTGTGGTAAAAATACACCCCTACTCATTGCAAGAGTCCACAGTCTTTGTTTGCTAACAGTGACAACAGTTATTCAGCATAAAATACATGGTGCATAAAGATCAGAGGTTTCATTGGGTTAGAGCGAGTTTCTGGATGGCATGCATTTTATGATACAAGTGTCTCTTTGCATATAAATGTATTGTTTTCAGAATCAACTATTAAAAGTGACAAAACAACCATTGGTTTTACAGTATCCAATGCTATCCATTTCCAATCCTTTTATACTCGTGTGGTCATGCAGGTAAATAGCAGATGTTGTGATAGGCAAATCTCTGCCACTCAGGTGAAAAACTCATCTCTGTTTGCTATGAAAGAAACTTTGTTTCCAATCAAAAGAAAATAACAACATACATTATATACTGTACATTTTACAGGACTTTTTAATCAGCCAGCCACATTAAATAGAGCGCATCCCCCCCAAGGCTTAGCCATGACATTCTCTGAGAATCTCTCAGTTTTTAGTGCAACTTTATTCCCATTCAAATTTACCCTGCACAAGAAAAAGGAGCCCAAGCAGGAGTGGTGCAAGAAACAAGTCTAAAAAAAGGTAGGTATTTTTTTGTTGGCTTGGACAGAGTCAGACATATTTTTGCAGCTAAGCTGAAAAACAGTGGACAGAGTGGATGCAACTTTAATATCAATACAATCAAGGAGGCAAAAAAAACGATGAATGTGTTATTCTTTTGAAGTAAGACAATTTGAAAATGACGCGTGTGCAAAGGCTAAACAAGTCTGACTCATCAATATAATATGTTACATAAAATTTGGCTGCTTTTGGTGCAAGTCTCGGAGGTCTACTTGCTGCTGATTAACTGTTACTCTGGCTGGTGAACTTGCACGCTTATTCCCATAAAGTGACCTTATTAAAAACATTATTATTGCATGCATAATATTGCAGTTCTGGAAAGACAGTTTTAGCAAAAAATGTAAAATTTTAGTTAAGTTAAAAAAAAGGACTAATCCTGTCTCATCACTTATTACTCTCTTCACATAAAGGTTCACCTCGTAACATCCGCACGCACACAGTCACAATCTAAGGCACTGCTCCTCACCTCTTTATTTCGACTCTGTGGGGTATGTCAGCATTGCTCACCCCACATTGTTTACTACTCTGCTTTAACTTGAGTTCTTTTCAAATTCCTTAAAGAAAAACAAATACCGGTGTATAGACTTTCATAAAGCCTAAAGCATGGATGAATTAATGTGCATGAAAATACAAAGAGAGAAAATAATCTCACGTATACATTTAACAGTGAAGCCAGGGGGTTTACTTTTGGGGCCATGGCAGTAATCTAAGTATTGGAGCATATGGCAAATAGTTTGGAAAGACTGTTACCTTGAATGAAAAACTCACAAGCACATTAAAGCAGTGGCTCCAACAAACAGCTGAATACATTTATTAATATTATTTCTTTTTACAAGAGCAACTTTGTCACTGTATCTTAATAAATTAAAAAATTATGAAAGAATTAATTTACGGAATCTTTACGTAAATCTATACAGAAAACTTCAGGACCTTTCAGTTTTGTGAACATATAATATATGTCATCATTTCAACATTAGTTGGGATGATGATAGTATAAACAGGGGAGTAATAAAAGCCTATACTTGAACTCGCTCAGTTATCTACCTTTAGAGAAATGCTCCTTGGTGACTCCTTGTTGTTTTTTTTACTTTTCGTTTTTTAAAACAAAAATCCCAAACTCATAATATTAGCTTAGAACATCATCCCGCCAGTCAGAATTATTTCATACTATGGCCCATTTCAAGAGTACAATTAAGAAAAGAGAAATAAAAAAAGAGATTCAGTATTTAATCATTTTCAGTCAAGGCCTAGAGCCCTCACTAACGCAGTGCTACAGTTTACATTCATCCATCATCTCAGCCACTCGGTCACAGCTCTGTTTTATCAATAGCAGGTCACAGATCTTCCAAAACTAAAAAAGAAAGAAAAAAAAGGTAGCCTGTAAACATACTCATGACTACCTAGTGCAATTTTAACCCTGTATTTCTTGTGCAGGGCCATCTTAAAGCTCCACCCAAAGATATGTAGAGCACAGACAGAGAATAACCTGGCCCAACCTTTGAAGTGAGATCGAGGTCAAATACCATATATCAAGGGCATATGTGGTATTTCCTGTTCAGCTGTTCACTTACTATGAGATTCTGCGGGGGGGAACAGAGACCAATAATTCTGTTTTTCAACCACTTCATGATTTGTTGTATTTTCAAAAAAAAAAAAAAAAGTTGGTGATTTAAAATAAATTTGGGGGTGGCACTGCCTAGGTTTGATAAACGATCTTGTGCTGCAGAGCAGAAAATTCAGTAAACTGAAGAAAAGATACAACAGTGTAGCACTTAAAATCACTTTCACAAAACAACAGAAAAAAAAATGCTGAACAATTTGGACTGTGTCCTTGCGTGTGGCAGAAAGCATACATACACACACACACGCGCACACACACACATATATACATACATAACTTGCAGTTCTACGTTGCTTACTGCATTCCCAGCTAAAATTTTAGACAGTCATTGTCAGAAAAATCTTTTTTTACCAAACCCAAAATATCCAAATCAAATAAATAATCAGGGAGATGTGGAGGAAAATTTCATCCTTTAGTACAATCAAATTTTGCCAAACTCCTTTGTCCCCCCCCCCACCTTAAACCTTTTTGTACAATTGCAGTTAGCCAGCAAAAATTGCTCTTATACATTTTATTCAATAATTTACCCCCACCCCCACCCCCCACAAACAAACAGGATGGATGCAGGGCTATGTAGTATTGGTGCCAATCACACCACCACATCAAGGTCAGTACTTCTCTCTGGCATCTTTTCTTCTACTACTTGGTATAGTGGACGTCTTATTACTATTCCATATAATCAGTCTCCTCCTCCTGCTGTGACAGTACTCTCTGCCGTTACATGAAAAAAAAAAAAATCCAATCAATACGGTGACAAACAGTCAATTCTGGGAAACACCCATGTCAGTTCTAACATGTGTCAGACTGAGGTCTGCAAGAAATGTCCAAGTATGGGATGAAAAGTAAGTTCTTTTGCGTATTAATGGTATATCTTGAGGCAACACTAGCTGTATTCTTATTTATTAGGATGCAGGTTTGTGGCTTATTGGTTTTTTTCCTGTATCCATTGCTTGTTTTTTATGCATGCAAGCCTGGATTTTGGTGTGTGTTCTTGTCCATGTCTGTGACTGTAAGACAGAATCGTGTAATTGAAAAGGATTCGTTAACAGTAACAGAATGGTTTTTTGTTTTTTTTTTAAAAAAAGACTGGTATTAGAAGGTAAGAAATGTGAGCAAATGTGTGTTTGTGTGTGTCACTGGGAGGGGCCTTCTGAAGAAGACACAGGCATCACATTGACAATCTAATCCAATGTGTCATGGGAAAGTATGCATGAAAAAACAAGTCCATGTGATAGATTATTTGTCAGATTGTGGTGAAGAAAATCTTCCCACTTAACAGAAACCTTGTCTTGATCATAAACTGTATCGTTATTTAACAGGAAATAAAAATGCTAATTTTATTTGTGTGTGAATACAGTAGTTGATATTTACTTGCATTTTAAGTGTTTTGCCTGATTTGTTTTCCCCCACGTTCTGCAAATGCAACTTGAAAAGAAAACTGAATTGTTTTACATGCCATTATATCACAGTCTATGAACTGGCAACACACACATGATGCTTCTCTGTTGCACTGAAGTCATGAATCATTACAGCCATTTGTTCTGGTATCAGACCTTGCTTGTATTGCTGCGAGAGCTAAAATACTGAGTACACACTGCATTTATGAAGAAAATGGTGGAGTAGACACCACTGAATTTCTCCATGTGCTAACGCCATGCCTGTGTCCACTTCCACTATCAGTACTTATGTGTGTACACAAGCACACAAATGCACATGCATGTGTGACAAATCTCTGTTAGTGAAATCTTTGAGCGCAGCGTTTTGTGCCGGTATTTCCTGATGAGGAAGCACAGACAAGAAAAAAGGAGTGCTGGACGAGATGCATGCCAAAGAAAATGTGGTGTTAGATTTTACTATGCGAGAGGCATTCACTGTCCAGTCACCCTCAGACTTTGATCAAAACTTTCCACTTGTTGCTCGTGGGGCATGTGTGTGTCACCACAGTTGCCTGCCTCCGCACCTGGAATCAAAGCTGGTGCCCCCACTGATCCTTCTACACCTTCTAGCCCAGCTTCATCCTCATCTTCGTCCTGCTCTTCCTGGATGACTCCTTCAGCTTCACCTTCACCTTCAGCCTCGGCTCCGGCTCCGGCTGCCCCAGAGCCAGGACTGCCCTCTGTCAGCGGTGCTTGAGTCCTGAGAGGATCTTTGCGATCTGGAAACAACCTTTGCTCCAGGGTCTTGAACTCTGGCTCGAAGGGGAGGGGTACCCCTGGTTGAGGGGCTCCCAGTGCCAGGCCCAGACCCACAGCAGCACCCATGCCCATTCCTGCACGGTACACCTCCATGCCATCAGGCAGCATGGATTTGATCTTGGGTAACCATCGCTTGCGGACACGCCTTGCATTAGTGCACATGTCGGCAGCAATCACATTCATTTCACTCTCCTTGAAGTTAGGGTTGAAATTTTGACAGTAGACTGTAAAAAAAGAGAGAAAACAGCAAACTCCAGCTGGGTTCTTATCTGTCAAATTTATTAAATGATGAGGATTAAAAACCTACGTTTTACAGCGTTGAGGACCCTGCTGTCCAGGGGTTTCCTACTGGGGTCACTAGTAGAGGAACGAATACCTGTCCCACAGCTATTGGCTAAAGTGTTTCTGCAAAGATACAGAATGAACACCAGGAGGCAATATAAGCTGGTTTGTGACTGTGTTTGAGTTGGAGTCATACACAGAAATCTGATCTCACAGAAGGTTCTTAAACCAGACAGTTTTCTGTACTTTGTGCACTCACCTATCAAAGAATGTAGCTAGCAGACGGCGGAGCAACACTTTGTGTTTGATACCGGCACATAGATGACAGTTCATCAGCTGGCCTCGAGTCATGAATACCTGTGTACCTGTATTGTAAGAAAAAAAAACAAAAAACAATTAGCTGAGAAAACTTGGACTGATGTCGTCATCTTTGTAGACTCAAGAGCTTTGCAGCACATGTTCAAAGAGATCCTTGATAGAACTAACAAATCTTTAGTTGTCAGCCTACACATCTGAAAAATACATTTCCATTTTATTTAATTCTATCTTTTTTAAATCAATTACATTTTTGATCTGACTGAAGCTCTCATTTGCCCATATTGTGCTCTTCCTGTAAAAAAAAAAAAAAAAAAAGACTCCATTACATTGCCTGAAAATATTCAAAATTAAATTGATTCAAATTTTTTGCCATGCTCCAATGAAAGAATTATATTATTTCATGTGGAGCAAGCCAAGAGCAATGTCTGGCAGTTGGACCATAGACTAATTTTTCGCGATTCATACCAAACAATCTTTTTCTTTTTCTCCATGCTCTCTCATCTCTCTGAGGGACATTTGGCAAACTCCTGGCTGTCATATGCTTTTGACTCCAAAGTGACTTCTTTCTAGTCTCTCTGCCATAAAGGCTTGATTAATGGCTACTGCAGAAATTACTGTACTTTTTCTACAGTGGTCAATGTTTGTGCATTTTTTGTGTAATCCCATCCAGACTGACCCAATGACATGGATTCACCTGTCACAATAAGCTTATATGAACTGTGGTAACCTCTGACATCAGATTTTTTTCATGGGTAAAGCACATGTCAAATACTCATGTTTGCTGGACATAAATGGATACTCACCATGTCACTGGAATGTGGGTCATCTCTACAATCAATCGTATCTTTGTCCTGTTACTGAATTTGGGTGGACAGCCAGTCTAAAATGTTTCTTTTTCATATTGATTGAATTATTTAACTTCCTAAATCTATTGAAATTAATATAATCACTGAAATTGAATTTGATGAGCCAATGAGTTTTAACTGTGCGTGCCTACCAGCCACCAGTTCCAGCTTCTCTCCAGGGTCTCCCTCTGTGTAGAGCTTAGGATGGCAGCGGTAGCCTATCTGGCTGATGAGGCTTGCAGGCAGCGCCACCAGGTCCCGGCGGATCAGCACACAGTTGCGGTTCTCCAAGGCCAAGGGCAACGCTGCCATGTCTGGTTTGTCCTGGACTGAGGGAAGCAAAAAAAAAGAACATAAAAGGTTCAGGCATGGCTTCAAAAAATAAAAGGATTATGGGTTACACAGCAAAACAGGAACAGATTAATGTGTAGGCATGCATCAATTTCTCAGAGTATGAACTAAAAGTGCAAGCTACACTATCATTCATCCATGTTTCCTATGAATAGAGCGGCAGTAACAATAAAAGGCTGGCGTAATCTCATACAAGATTGTTGTGTTTCATAAATGTTTAAGAGCATTGCAGATGTCTCCCAGATAAGCCATGATGCTGCATCAGCATCTTGAGTTTTGGGGGGGGGGGATCCAAGATTGGGTGTTAGGTTCATGTTCACAAAATTGCTTCCCTAACCTCTGAGAGTATTTGAGAGTGTATGCACATGCACACACCTCAAACACACTCACACACGTCAGTTCATACTGACGTGAATGGTTCTCAAATATCCCACAATGTCACCCTGGGGTGTTCTGAATGATTGCAGAGAGAGTGGGTTTCATAAATGTCTGAAACTCTAGAATTTGACAAAACTGCATGATGCCTTAGAGCTATAGGGTGCTAAGAATAAAGGAACATGTGAGTGTGTGTTATTGTGTGGGTATCTTTGTGAGGACCAAAAAACCTAAGGGGGCAAAGACAATTTGGGAAAGTGAGGACATTTGGCTGACATTTTGGCATCCTCATGTCCTGTCACTACTTAAAAAGTTCTTTTTGAGGGTTAAAGCTTGGTGTTAGGATTAGGGTTAGAATTGAGTTTAGGTTAGGGTAAGGAGCTAGAGAATGCATTACTGTACATCTATGAGTGTCCTCATCACAAATGCTGAACAAATATGTGTGTTTGAGTGTGTATGTATGAGTTTGTGGGTTCATATGTGCAATGCAAATATCCCTTAAAGCAAAAATGTGCATGTAACATCTCTGCCTGCATGTGTTTAAGCAAATGTACACCAATATGAAAGTGTGGTTAAAAAAAAAAAAAAAACAAACAGTACAGACCAGCTGTTGTAACTGTGATGAAGAGTGTGTTGTTGGTCACGATGCACTCCAATCATAACTCCATAAAGCTATCTTTATGCTGAGAGAGCCCACACACACTGGAGGCACACCATCCTGCTTATTCAAGATGTGCAGGATACATGATTTATGAAATATTAAATAATGTAACTGGGATGAAATGATGAAATGTGCATCAGGTTTCTTTTTTTTGCAATACATAAGACGTCTGGACAAAAAGCAACAAGACCGCCACATTTATGCTTGCATCTTTCTGCAGTGTCATGCCAAGTTTTACTTTTAGATTAGTCCGAAATGAATTTTGTCCATCTGAGCCAAGGGCAATTTAGAAAATAACACAACCAGATCTAACAGAACTACAAGGATAACATGATTCAGGGAAGTATTGTTAGAATTTGTCCATTTCACCAGTTTTACTCAAACCAACTTTAATTTGCCAGAATTGGAGAAAGAAAGTGCAGTCAAATAAAATATCCTTGAGTTTGTTATGAGGTGAAAAAAATTAAATATAAGTTTTGGATGTTAGAAATGCATCAATATGGCATAATACTCACTCCCATAGGGGTTTGCTGCACGCCCATAGAGATGACTATAAGCATCTTCCGTGATCCCGTCATATGGCTCTTCCTCAAACTCCTCATCTTCATTCTGGTAGGATGTTGGACTGTCAGTGGTGGGCAAGCTGGATGCTCCAGGACTGGACCTTTCAACTCCTGCTCCTCCTCCCGCTGCACTTCCGACAGGCCCTTGAAGGTGGTAAGGAGGCAGACCGGGAACTGGGGTCCCTCCAGCTGTTGTGTAGAACAGTGAACTGGCCCTGGCCAGCCGGCTACCTAATTCCGAAGATGAAAACTTGCTTTGTGCTGAGGGTATCGTCACGGGTGTTGGTTCACCCCCTTCTAGTTTAATCTTACGTTGTGGCAGGAGTAGAGACGGAGACCAGCCTTGGGTTCCCAGAAGGGCGGCCACTGCGAGGCCATTACCATTATTGGAAGGACTCTGCGGTTCAGATCCTGTTTCCTCTAAGGACCCTGCTGTTTGTGAGTCACAGTGAGGTGAGTTGGCTTTGAACATTAGGTCCATGCCTCTTTCAACTATATGCTGAATTTGGAGGTAGCCAGCTGTGTACATGACCACCAGCTGTTCGCTAGCTGCCATTGTTAGCTTCCCTGTATAGCAGAAACTGAGGATCTGCTCAAAGCAAGCAGGTGTGACTGAGGAGGGCAACTCAAACTCTGTCTTGGTGGAGCTGCTGAAGAGGTCACGAAAGTAAAGGCTGCTGGCAGCCAAGACAGCCCGGTGGGCTTTGAATGCCTGACCTGGTTGTTAGAAATAACAGAGAATTGAAAAAAAAAAAAAGTTGAACGATGAGAAATTGTGCTTCCAGAAAAGAAAAAGAAATTTAAGATTTCCTCCGCACCTACCTTTGACCAGGATGGATACATCGCAGTAATGTCCCAGCAGACGCTGCTCATTCAGGGAGCCCAGAACTGTGGCTCCAAAGTTCGGTATCTCCACATGGAGCAGCTGGGACATGTTGGCCGAGAGAAAGAGGAAGATGAGGCTTCAGATATTCAATGCAGGCTCTGCCGCTGAGCGAGGCATCTGTTTAAAAAAAGGCATGGAAAGCGTATTACACGAGAGGAATACAGTGATAAAGTAATGTGCAAAAGACGAAAAGAAGGAGGTGGAGAGGTGAGAAGGAGAAACTGAGATTCGTAAAGGGAGCAAAGACCAAGAAAAAAAAAAAAAAGAGTTGATATGAAGTGAGAAAATGAATACAGTTGAGGGAGAAGTGAGAGCTGTGGGGGAAAAAAAGGAGATGGATATGTATGCGGCGATGGTGGGTGAGAGATTAGAGGCAGGAGAGAGAAAGGAGGAGTCACGTCACTGAAGAAGGGAAAAAACTTAATACAATGCCGTTTCTACTGTACGTGTATGAGGGTGTTGTGAAATATCTAAATGTCGTGTTGTTTTACATGGTTTAAATTCCAGGAACCTTTCCAGGACTCATTCCAGGGATTGTACATGCATCAACAACAGCTCTCCTGCAGACTTAGATGACCTTTAAGTCAGCCATCTCAACAACTTTCTCCTTCTCTCTCTCAGCGAGGAAACCACACCACAATCAGTTTCTTACTGTCACAGTTACTCTTGCTTGATCTTTTTGAACTCGATACCTTTGTCAACATTTGTGCGAGAACACAACAGGCAATCTGATATTTACTGCAGTAGCGCCCTTTACTCTCAGTAACATATTTTCACCTCCTGTCCTGCCCTGAACCTTGTGTCATTGTCTCATTCCCCCTGTCCACGCCCCCACACATATACATATACACACTAGTTTCACTATTGAGAAATGCTGCAGAACAGTTTCCAGGAATACAAACTGAAAAAAAGTCACCGGCTCTTTCTCTCTCTCTCACACACACACACAAGCACACACACAAAACACACACAGATACACACAAATACACTCTCTCACTCCCACTCCATGGACTCCATACAGATGGATTAGTGGCTCACTTATAAAAACGCATGCATGCATGAACTCATACAGTACAGGCTGCGGAGGGAAATGACTGTTTACTCTGGCATGCAAGCACTCACCTGGAGAAACCAGCACACGTCTCTTACACACACAAACACAGATGTACAAAAAAAGAAGTGCTCACTGTTTTGCCAGACAGTTCTGACCTGTGTGAGACAGTCCTCAGGTTAAGACACACCATGTGAGCCTTGAAACGCACAAACACACCGGCGGCAGTCAGGAGCAGGACAGCCGAAGTGCAGTTGGAGATGGAGGGGGAGCACTCTGATGTGCTCCGTCTGGCTGACTCTCACTTTCACTTAAAATATCATTCCCACTGTTTCAGAGATGATTCTTTCTGCTGTCTGATTGACTTTTCTGTGTCTCTCTTCACCCAGCCGTTCCTCTATCTGTCTACCCTCCAAATCCCCATTCTCTCTGCTGTTCTCAAAGCCTCCCTCTACCTCCCCGTCATTATCTCTCCTTCTGTTTCTCTCCCCTCTCTCTATTCTCCAAGGGTTGAATTCAACAAGTGCCACTGTAGAGAAAGAGGGAAAGAGCGAGCAAGGAAGAGTGTGCGTGAGAGACGGAGAGAGGGATAAAGAGAGTGAGGAGAGAGAAAGAGAGAGCAGAGCGAATCAATGATAAAAGGAGTGGGAGGCTCAGTGTGTGCGTGTGTGCATGTGTCTGCGTGCGTGTGTCTGATCAATGCAGTATCTATACGTCGCAGGGAGTGGGAGGGAGAGAAAAACACAGGCTACAGTTACAGACGGAGACAGAGACTGGGCAGAGCTACAGAGCAAGGGAGGGAGGGGAGAGTTGAGACAGAGAGAAAGTCATTTGAGGACAGTACGAGCTGAGAAAGACAATTAGGTTGAAGCAACTTCTGCCACTTGCCCCTGGACACAGTTGCCTATGTGGTCTCACACAAGAGCAGCGTAACTAAGACAATAGAGAAATGAGAACAGCTTACATAGGTCATAGTCACCATTAATTAATTAGACATTGAATAGTGAAACTTCTGAAATCCCTGTTTGACGCAAGCCTGGGGAGAATGCGTCACCGGTCCTCTTTGCAAAGCAAAGTTTTACTAACTTGGAAGTCTTAATATATACAATGCAGTGATCCTCTCAATCCCTCTGAACTGAGAATTAATGCGGGTAATCAAAAACACAATCTGTCATTTTAAGGCATTCCCCATTTTGTTGCATTACAGACAATATTTTGTTTTTTGTTTTTGTTTTTAAAGAGGGTTTTAAGTGTATGTTTTCTCTGAATCATGCATGGACTTCACTGCCAAACACCTACACATAAGCAGAGAGAAGTACAGTCTTCACGGAAGACAGTTTTGTACTTCTACATGAATTGATAAATTGAATGATTAATTTACGCCTCTGCTTTGGTGGCACGGCTTATTTAGGTGACATTACTGTGTTTTTATGTTGCTACTCGTTTTTTTTGGGACCAATGCATAGAGGGCCTCTTGATAATGTTGCTTGGTGTAGATAAGGGAGGACAGGGAGCAGATGTCACAACCTGTGACAGGGAAGTAAAGACAGAAGTAAACAGCAACCAGACAGGATCATTTCCAGAAAGATGCATGTGGGAGGATAAGATTACCAAACTGCTATGACAGTAAAGTAAGTATGTGCACATATACAGTGTTTTCCCTTCTAAATGTCACTAAAAACAAGGTGTAGGAAGATTTCTGATGTTCACACAGTATTTTTGGTGATGTGACCATTTTTGTGAATGATTTTCACCCCAGAATCCACTATCTCTTGAAAAAAGTCAATGCGGAGAATTATTATTACAATCTGTCAGGAGTGTGTCCTCATACAGCAGCCAGACACATTACACTTTTTTTTTTTCCCTTTTTTTTTTTTTTTTTTTGCCAGACAAACCTCAAGTTGAGAAAGTTGTGCTAAAGTGAGCAAACTTTTACTCCACTCATAGTGGAAACATGAAAGGGAGGATATCACAAAGCTTTCAATACAGTGAGTCAGGGTTTGGTTTAGAGAGCTTTGCCCCAGCAGCGTGATATCTGCACGGCACATATAGGTCCACATGAGTGAGCAGCCACAAAAAGCACAGTCAAACTCAAGCAACGCAACACTAACGCAAACAGACATTGCCTGTACTGTTCCACACATACCAACACAGTCAGTATTCCCCCTGTGCACACATTCAGTTTGTCTGTCCCTCTATGAACCTGCTCCACTGTTTGTCCACAGGTCCATCCATCAGTCATTGTTTCTATTGTGTCCTTACATTGCCTCTTGCTCCTCCTCTCTCCCTGTTCTCTAATCCTTTCCGCCCTGCATACCACGTACCCACTGTCTCTCTGCCAATTAATGCACACAGGGCTGCATTGCAGTGAGGTTGGCGCGTGCCACAGCAGCAAGCACAGTACAGAGTCTACAGACATGCATGTACGTGCCAGCCGGGCAGAACGAGAGGGAGGGGGTTGAGGAGAGGAGGAAAAAAAGGGAGTGAGAGAGAAGGAGCAAAGAAGAGTGAACAGAGAATATGTTGAGTCAGGCAGACAGAATGGCAGTGTGCCACATCGCACTATATGCACAGACACACATGTACATGTGTGCATGAGCGGCCATTAGACGAAGATGCACGCTCGTGTGCGTTATGAGAATAGAAGCAAGGACGCGCACATTCACACACGCATAACAGCATACATGTTTGCATAGAAGCATGCGCATGCAAATTGCATTCTGCTCCTGCCTGCATTAAATATAGACATGGCACATCCCTGATAAAAAAAAATATATAATACATGAACTCCCTCAACTTCTTTGTCTAATGAGTGATTGCTGTATATATGAATGCCTCTCTTCTGCATGTGTCCTCATTTCCTCCTGTGCGTGTGTTTGCATTTCCATGTCAAAGTTTCTGGCATACCAAGGCGTGTTTTTATAATCATCGTTATATAGTAGGCTGTGACTTTTGGCACAGTATGTCAAGTTTTTGTGCGCGAGTGTGTACGTGTGTGTTGAGATATGAGTTTTGAATGCTGCTCTGATTGCTGTTGTGTGCTTTGTTGGAATGTGTTACTTCCATTTTAATCAAGAATTCATACCTACGCACAGTGTTATTAACTGTAGCAGCAGGTCCAGGCATATTTGAATAATATGAGGAAATGAGATGATTCGCCAGATGGTGCGCGTGCGTGCACACACACACACACACACACAGACAGACACACACACAGTGATTTTAATTGCTTGTTACACTGTAGCTACCTACTGAACAACAACAGGGTCGTATTCAAACACAACACCATAAAAGACATACACAATTAGGATTCATGCCTTTGCCATTCATTGTTTATAGGGTGCTTCAAACAAGTTCAGTCTTGGAGTGAAGTTGGTGTCACACAATGTTATAACGACGATAAACATGCAGTATTTTAAGAAGACAAATATCCCAGAAAAGTATTGACACTGATTAACACGTCATTTAAAGTGTCAGGAACAGCTCGACAAAAGCAGAGTGAAAGAAAAGTTAGCTGAGCAGGAGCAGATCCTTCCCACTTGCTTATGTTGCCTCTATACAATCTCAATATGAACAGTCCCCTTGTTATAAATATTCAGATCCTGCAGTTGTTCTCATGTCTAAAGTGTACCAGACAACAGATTCTATCCACGTTGAGACGGCAACGCTCCCTGGCAACAGTTCTACCAATCGGGACAGAGACAGTGTCTGCCTGAGTCTGTCTGAGTATCATTATGGGATGTTGAGAGAAAGAGAGAGAGAGAGAGAGAGAGAGAGAGAGAGAGAGAGAGAGAGAGAGATCGCTTATCACTGCTTACAATGCTACATCACTCCCTGTATATAGACCCCGCTGGGTGAAGTTGTCTGCACATAGCCAGACTCAGGATCAAAATCATCTTTCCTGAAAAAAAAAAAAAAAAAAAAAAATGAAAAGAAAAAAAAAAATCACACAGTTATGTAACAAAGAGACAACTCTGAAATGATTTGTTGTGGGCTGAAATATTGTCTGGCATCTTTCCACTTCTATTCACTCGATATGCACTCTAATCACTCCAGTCGTTCTCTGACTATAGACGATAAAGAAATGTTGAATTTTAGGTTTAGCCAATGGCACAGTGCTGTCTGCAGCAATAATGCAAATAATGTGAAAATTGAGTCAAATAGATAATCACATACAGGTGCTCAAATTGCATCATCATCAATAATCAGAATTAGTCTCATAGCAGTAAATGTAACGATAATTTATTATTCATTTGTACTTAATTAATGTCTTCAGCTGTCTCATAGCTGATTTGGTTGTCCTTATTATGGAACATAAGTTATAATTTTGAACTGAAGTGACCTTATCATTTAATGCAGCTATAATCAATACTGTAATGTCCATTGTGGGTAATCTGAGGGGTAATTTAGCAACAAACCAAGAGTCACAACCAAACAGTACAGTTCTAGTCTGCTCTACAAAGCTTTATGCCATTTTTTTGCTCATCGTTTAAGCTTTGAACCCCCCCCCAAATTTGCTGTCTTTTATTCACTCGTACCATTTACATAATGTTGTTTTGAACAGACAGCTGCTTTCAGTGAATGATATCAGATAAGTCTATTGTGACCTACCTGTTCATCAAATGGAAGAACCTAAAAAGGTGTGATGGCATTTTCTTTCAAGGGTTAAGGTGGAGAACAAAACTACAGTTAATTATTGCCAGGTGGTGACTGAAAAAATTCTAATATTATTCCAAATCTGTCAGATGTGCAAATGAGTACCTGCATGCTGACAAGTGCACAATACCAACAAAAAATCTTATGTCATTCCACTGTCCCAATTAACAAGAAATAAAATGTGTTACCCTGTGTCACCAATGCGGAGGCCGCATCATGATTGACTTGGACAACTTCAATTCAACAAGGGGTTTTAGAGTCAGGCATGTGGTTTGTGTGCAAATATTATTTTGTCATAGCTTTCCATTGTTCATTTGATATACTGTATATCTAGGATAGTAGTCGTTCTATCAGCTGTTGCAGCTGTTGTCTATAAAATAAGATGTAATTTAGGAAATTACATATTTTATAAATTTAGATTTGAGACTTGGATGGGTGAGAGACTCATAATTTTGGTAATTGGGTTTATTGCCCAGCCCCATCAAAAACTACAGTCCTCGCTGCTACTGTAATTAGAGGTCAGGGTCGACCTCTAAAATCAAACTAAGTGAAATTGTCATTTGTGCAAAATGAACAATAACATTCATCCATCCTTTTTAAATGTCTGCATAGGGCCAGATGATTTGGGGAGAAAAATATCTAATTGCAGTTATTCTGACACATGAGATACTATCAACATATTAATTTCTGCAAACTTTAAGATATTAATTATTTCCAAAATGCAAGCACTCTTTAAAAGAAATTGGCATAGAACATGGAACAATCAAAAATAGAATGCTCAGGCCTACACGGCAGTGGCAAGAGGACCAGCAGTTACATGAACACATACTGTACACATGTAATAATGTGCAGAAACTGAAGCACTGAAGCGACTACCACCTCTTATTGCACCAAAACCTCTGACATCACACAGTGGTTGGAGACTTAATCAAATGCAGAAAACTCCTGTAACAGTTTTTGGTACCAGTCAGTTTGGCTTGCAGTAGCAGTGAAGTGCTTTAGAGAAAACCAGACAGAGGGAAATACAGAGGAAGAGCATGTGTGTGTGTGTTGGTGTGTTTGTGTGTGTGTGCGTGCACGAAAGAGAGAGAGAGAGAGAGATCCTCCTGAGGCAAAGGCATCGCTAATGGACTCCGAGTGGCTGAAGGAGGTAAACAAACAAACAGCAGCAGCTACTACATCACACCAAACTCCTATGACACACACACATATTAGAGACAGACCAATCGAAAGGTACACAACAGGAGATTAGCTAAACTGAAGTGAAAAGGAGGAGCGGAGGAGAGGAGCTAGACTAACAAAAACAGAGAGAAAATAGGGAGGGTGTGTGTGTGTGTGTGTGTGTGTGTGTGTGTGTGTGTTCGTCTACTTGCTGCAGAGTGAGGACCAAAATTCGTATAATTTCTACAAAGTGAGGACATTTTGGCTGGTCCTCACTTTTTTCACCCCCTGGTTTTAGGGTTAGGGTTAGAATTGGGTTTAGGTTAGGATTAGGGTTAGGCATCTAGTTGTGATGGTTAAGGTTAGGGTAAGGGGCTAGGGAATGTATTAGGTCTATGAGGGTCCTCACTCTGATAGAAGCGCAAACGTGTGTGTGTGCGCGTGTGCGCGCGTGTGTGTGTGTGTGTGAAAGATGCAAATAGAAAAGAACAAGGGAGAACTTGACAAAATGCAGCCACAGGGAGAAAAGAGTAAAAGAGGAATAGGGAAATGAGACAGAGTGATAGGGAAAGGTTGAGATCAAGAGTTCTGCGAGAGAAAGTGTAAGAGCCAAAAGGACACATAAAAAGTGTTATCTATTGGCCTTACTGATCATGAGCCCATTCAAAATTTAACCAGTATGGCTACGACTATAGTGTGATTTCATTTTAAACTGTTCCTTTATTTTCGGGTGGCAAAGCCAAGTGATAGCAACAAACGAACACTTTGTTCAAATCACAAGAGATTCCACCTCCACAGTAATGACTCCAACATGTTAGAATCACAGAACAGGCCTCCAAGACGGACATTTCTTTGAAATAAAACTCCGCTATGAGACAGAGGAAAAAAGGGAAAAGAATGCAATGTGACACAAGAACGTCAGCGGAGAGCGTTCAAATGCGAAGACAGTCAGATTTTTTGGTAATACTAAGCTCATATTGCAGAACCAAGGGAGCCTGCAGGTCGTTCCAGTTTATAGCAACACATACTGTAAGTGTGACGTTAAAGCAGCAAGGAAATTCAGCTCCAGCACTCACACAAGACTGAACTATTTTGAACACACACTGACACAAGACCAAAAACTCCCTGATTTCCAGCTTATAAGGAAGCAACCTAAGCAGCACACAGAGAACAACAACACGCCAAATGATTCAGAAGGCATCAGGAGACTGACTTGTGTAAAAAAAGTGGCAGCACTTGCGTGTGTAAGCAAGGATACACTATACGGTGCCATGACTGCCATGTGATATTTCCTCTTTTGGGACAGTTTCTAATGAGTAAATCCTTAACACTGGCTGCGGCATGCAGCTGTCATGTGATTGGTGGGTCTCCAATAACACAATACAGTAACTATGCATTTTCCATGAACCTTTGGGCAACAATTTCATGTTGGCACACACTGATCTGCCATAAAATTGACTTTTAAGACTTCTTTTGATAACCCCCCAATCTTTGCCTGTTTTGTGATTGAAGTACCACTGGGATGGAGGGCATATCTAACAATTAGGGTGCAACATTACCTCTGCAAAGATGGTTTGGTTTTCATTGGTGCATGTCAGTGTGTTAGCAGGATTACTCAAAAACCTACCGAGGTTTGGGAAGGGACACAAGGACGATCACATTTTAGAGCTGATCCAATGATATGGGTGGATATAGAAATTACTATTACAATTTAAATTGTAATAGTTATGGAAAAACAAACATAGATTGCTAATATGTATGCACATGTAAAATGTGCTGCAAATCTGGATTATGTTCTGTATATAAAAAATAGCACTGTTCAGGAGTGTAAAGTGAGAGAAAAGTATTTTCCAGAGAAAAGTTATGTGTTTCTTCTCTTTCTCAATTACCTTAAAGCAAATGTATAGTACACCTAAAGAATGGGAAATTGATTAGTGAAGCAGCAGATGAAATTGTAAATGTTCTTCATGGTACTGGTAAAACAACAGCCGTTCCCCTCCTTCCAAACAATGTCAAAGTTTCTATTACCTAGCCATAAAAAACAGACACTTGAAACAAACATTATTTGCCTTTGGCATCACAGAAGATGTGTTGTTCTCCTGCCTTGTGACTCTGCTTTGACAAGGACACCAGTTTAATCTCGAGAGAAGCATTTGTGGCATCTTGAAAGCACTCCCTCATTTTCAGACTGTGATAGTGCCTTGGCAGGGAGTGTACTGATTTAAGAAGGAGCTAATTAGTGGTAGATTTTTGCCTTCCTTAAGAGCACCTTGATAATTTATTCTAGCAAGTACAATTACAAAGCAGGTGTGCTACTGCGGCACCAGCACTCCCGGCCACAAGTCATCTGATACTCTGCAAAAGCACAGTGTATTTGTGCAGTTGCTTGCACTTTGATTCACAAGCACATGGCCCAAAAACTACATTGATATCCTCCTTAACATGACCTTTACCAGGGGCCATGAGATGATCTGCTGAGTGTCACTGGCTGTCACACAAGGACTACAATAAGTTTATATTTCACTGGAGGTTCCTATGTATGCACCCCCCCCCCCATGCATTTGTACCAAACACGATTTGATTTTCACAGTGCTTGAGACAGCAGAACACGGAGGAAATCAGAATGAATCAGCATGAAATGAAAGCTCATGAGGGGTGATCGCAAACACATACACACACACACACACACGTTCTATAGTTGTACCATGGAGAAGACATATATACCAAACTGATGGCGTTGGTGAGAAAATATGCAGGGAGGATATGTGGATTTTCTTTTTTTTAATTTACATACTGCCTACATTTAATGTTGATCTGCAGATAGCCACTAATATTGTTCTAAACATATTTTCTGGCTATGTCTCAATTTAGTGATAGCACAAAATCCCCTAATTACTACAAACATCAGTCATTCCCCGTTCAGTGCACCAAAACCACTGTGTATAGCCTACTTGAGGAATAATAATAAACCCACTAACAGTTCTGAAAAACATAATAAAGTCATAACATAATTTACATCTATGTTTACTCGATTGCAGTCTTCTTCTCACTGCCTTTGTTGGCACGATTATTGTGAAACTCGCTGTATCTTCATGCCTGTGTGCGTACTGCCAACAGATCAAGGCCTCGCTTGTGGAAAAAAAAGTGGCTTCATAGCACAAACTACAGCTTCACTTCAGAGGTGATATGAAGTTTTTACAGTAGGTAATTTACAGTTGGTAATTTAGGTGTTTGCCATACCTCACCTTCTTTGACTCATCACTTTCAGTTAGACAGACACTCTTAATCGGGTCTGTTTAGAGGTCAACGCTGTATTCGCTGCTGTGGTATCATCTAAAGACTCTCATCAGTTCCACTTACTGGAACTGTTTTTCAAGACAAACAAATGCAGGGCAAATTTATGACAAATAACGTAAAATGTGTTAATAATTTACATTAAATGTCATCTTTTAGGGACATTTAACATCTCATTCGATGGCTGATGCTTAATTTTATATCCTTATAGATGCAGGAATACAGCTCCACTGAAAAAAATAAAGCATTTGAAAGCTCTTAGCGTTCTCGGATACATGATGAAAAAAGACTCCATGGAAAAACAACTGAGTTTCAACACACTTTCTTTACCATCTGTCATGCATGGCCCTTATTAACTCTATGGAGCACTTCGAATATGAACATGTCTAAATGTGTCAAGATTGATTTCCTTTTGCTCTGTTGTTACCTGTTGGAAACACGTGATGTATTGCAGAAGAAATTCAAAGTCTGTGCTGTATTCACGTGTTGGAGGCGTGTGACATGTTATGGCAAAGGATTTACATTCCAAAGACAATTAAACATGTTGGATAACATTTACAGCAAATGTGTCAGTCACACAGGGGCTTGTAAGTTGAGAGGAATTGTTAAAAAGAAACAACACATATTTGTATCAAAGCAGGAACGGACTGGACGTAAGAGTTCCATGTTGTGAACATAACACCGACAGTGAGCGAAAGGGTGACACACAAGTAGTGAGAGGGTGCATGGTGGGGGGGGTGGGTGGAGGGGGCCGATATGGAGAGAATAAACATGCCATTTTGATCACCCTGCGCTCTGTCGTTCCCGAGCTGAATGCTCGACAGTGACACACGCGTAATATCAGAGCAGCCCAACATGGCTACCAGAGCAGCCCAATGCAATGCAAAAATGAGGACACATCTTTCAGCATCAGTGCCCCACTGTCTACAGACAGGCATACACAAACACACACACACACACCCACACAGACAAGCACATACAGAGAGCGAGAGAGCTGTGCTGACACTGACTGAGTGCCCTGTGTACGTTTTTCAATTAGAGCAGACAGAACGCTTTGATTCACTTTCATGCATGTAAAAAAAAAAACCCACAGGGGAAATAAATGCTGGGTAGGTGAATAAAAAGATTCCCCATGATAAGAAGTCACACTGGTATCTCCTCTTAAACTGTATCATAGAAGGCAGTTTGTTCAAGTGCACAGCATTACATACAGTACACTTTTATTTGGAGTGCATATGCCTCACCCCCCCCGATACCAACTCCCACCCGCATGCACACACTTCACTGGCCTAAGAATCTTGCAGTCAGCACCACACTAAGCTAGCACACATGTGCTCAAATAACATGTCACCTTGGATAACCTCATCACACTGGTAAACGTACTGAACAGGGCTCTCACTGACCTACAACAGAGCTTGTTTATATATCTCTCACGTCACAATTCATTAAACAACATGGACGGCGACAGCAGCCCACACACAGCACTAACTTTAGTAGTCATGTGTATGTTCTACAGTCAGCTGAGGACAAGAGAATGATCCTAAATATGTGGGAGTTAGTAGAAGTGATCCGACAAATACTCCTCTATGATTAAATTACAGTACATTGTGATCTATAAAATAAGAGTTTCTTATAAATTTTAAGTTGAAAGAGCTTTTTTTTTTAATTATATCAGCTATGGACCAATATTGATGATATAAATGGGAAATTGTTGTTTTTCTTGCTTGTATTCAAAAAGTAATGCACGCACAAATACTGTATACTGATCTATTTTTATGTGTAACATGGGTTTAGAAAGTTGCTTTATTATTGTTTTAGACACAAACTGGGTCTTTTCATCAATTAAAAAAAAATATTTTGTATACCTTTTTTTTTTGTTTCTTGCATTCTTGCCGATAACTGCATCAGAACATTGCAACTGTGCCACGCTTTCTTTACAATATCTGGGTGCTCACTCATTAAAATACAATATCTTTAGGGGTGACAGTAGCTCAGTGAGTCGTCTTTCGGCTTGAGGGTTGTGGGTTCACTTTCGCTAGTCAACGTTGCTCCTGGCGGCTGTGCTGGCGGCATGTGAATGGGCATGAAAATGAGTGATAGGAAATGCGCTGCACAGAGATGCGCTGTATGATAGTGTGATTGAATGAGAGCAAATGGGTGAATGGCAAAACTGTAGTGCAAAAGCAGCGATGTCAAGACTAGAAAAGTGCTATATAAATAGAAACCATTTCCCGTTTAATTAATTAAAAAGGTATGGACAAATGGAGGGACTATGGCATTCAGTCAATTGTGGTTATTCTTGTTACATTTCAATAGTAAAAGGCTCGCAGTTGGCCTCTGTTTCCTGTGTGTATGCTAAGCTAGGCTGTACTCGGTGCTGGCTTTTACCTCACATTGAACGAAGAGTTGAAGCTATTGTTTAATAAATGGCGTCAAATAAATGAGATTTACATTAAATATACTGTAGTAGAAAGATGTCATGACCTTCGGGACCAAAAAAATGTCCAGTCACAGTGGATTTAATTAATATTCATAAAGAAACAAAATTTCAAATAAAGCATAAAATGGGGGAAGCCATGTACTGTTGTGATTTTGGAGTCATTTCTAATGCATGTAGTGTAAACTTTGGTTGGGGGAGGGGTGTTTATGTGGTGAAAAGTAGCCACCTCAGATTCCAGTCTTTTTCCACTGGCTCTAACCAGCATTCTGCCAGGCTGTAAGGACATGAGGAGCACATGCAGGGCAGGTCATCCTCACAGAGAAGGGGTCAGACCATTAGCTTTCCTCACTTATTACCTAAGTACTAATTAGCAGGGTTTGTTTAGTGCCAGGAGTCTTAAGAGAGACTTGAGGTTTGCAGCAATGAATTATGTACAGCACACAGCACAAAGAGCATGGAAAATTGAGGTAGGCTGCAAGGATAAATACCATGCACGGTGGTCTCTCTCTCTCTCTCTCTCTCTCTCTCTCTCTCTCTCTCTCTCTCTCTCTCTCTCTCTCTCTCTCTCTCTCTCTCTCTCTCTCTCTCTCTCTCTCTCTCTCTCTCTCTCTCTCTCTCTCTCTCTCTCTCTCTCTCTCTCTCTCTCTCTCTCTCTTCCTCTGTCTACTTTATTGTGAGTATGCATTTGCATGATACTGCAGGGCTTGTGTGTCTGGCTGAATGTATATATGTTTGTGAAAGGCCACAGGTGTCAATCTTCGCCCCAAATTACAGGTTGGCTTTCATATGCTGCCCACCCCACTCAAAATCTAGGGATCAGGACAATTTGTTCTAAACCTTGTCAGACTGCTGCACTTACAATGAAGCCTTTGCAAAGACAAAGTTAAATTGTTGATTTTAGCCCACACGTTTTCTCTTAGGTTAATGCTAGTGACCTTATGATTGTAAGCCCTGACAAAGATTAAACTTGGCAAGAACTGGAAATCGAGGCAATAGTAAGAACCATTACACTTATAGAAACAACTTCAAAATACTTTCAGAATTGCTCTTAATGTTACAAATGCTATAAATACTACTAAATTAAGCATAATAGACTTGTCTGTGGAGTTTCATTTAGTGCAAAACTGACCATCTTGTTTTAGAATCAGATCTCATGACTACATCAGAAACACATACACCTTATAATTCTCAGTAGTCTGTAATTCTCTACTATGGCTAGCTACTCCTATTCATGCTGGAAATGGAATGATACAATCAAATGTGGACATGGTCCCTTTCTTTCCCTTTTTCCTATTCTGTCCTACACATGCAAAAATGCACAGACATGTTCAATTACACACACAGACAAGGGCACACACACACACAAAGCAGACACGACATTCATGCCATGTGATCTTCCTAGGCAGTATGCCAACAGCCAGACATGTCACTTACCAGAAATCTCTGAAACACACACGCACATAGAAAGAGAGTGAGAGAGAGAGAGAGAGAGAGAGAGAGAGGAGAGAGATTTTGCACATTTGTCAGTTTGTGAAGTGTGAGTACAGTGCATACACTGGGAACATGAAATGTAACTGCTACAGTTATCTGCAATGGTGTGGGGGCAGCTGATTCTGAGAAGAAGGAAAAAAAAAACAGAGACACGTGATGTTTGAGATCTTATGTGGAATTGTTCTGAGCAACATGCCATGTTTACTGTTCATTGTCTCAGCTCTTGGAAGGCTTCCTGAAAAGCACATAGCGAGCCAGGGCAGATTTCTAATGGCCTTTGCTGATCCTTTCTCTCATTCACACCCGAATGATTTTCCACTATTCTCTAAACTGTATATTCAGTAGCCTACACAGAAGGACTGTACATGCACTGCACGTATATGTACAAGACATGCTACTATTATTTTTGTGAATAATTCAGAATAAAAGAGGAAATAAGAAATTCTAAAAAAGCAAAAGATACACACACACCCTTCCCTAGGTTTTATCTTATCCTTTAATCTGATCATATTTTCCTCAAGTCAGACTAAAAATGGGAGGCAATGTTGTAAGGATGAAGTGAATTTCATAAATAAAAAAAGCCACACTACATATTGAATGGGAATTGTATTCGAGGAACTGCACAGCCCTCTTTGGTGGGTTTTGTAAAACACCTTTACACCTCAAACATACAGAAAAATACATTTTAAAAACGCATCTGGTGGCAGCATTACAAAGCAAATATGTTCTCCACATCTGTATAACTGTGTCACGCGTTCCTGATTCAGGTGGGCAGTATGAACCGATCTGGTACCCTTTTCTTTTTATTAGGTACCCTTTTTTGCAGTTAAATCAGTTTTCACAGATTTGCTGAAATACAACAAATTTTGACTATAGGCTACTATTAACCATAGACTATATGAAAAAATAAATGTCACAGGGTCGGAAGTGCCTAAAACCTGTAATGTCTTGAATGGCCATCAGAGTGTCAGTTCCTATGAGAATCTACAGTATGAGAAAATGACCCTACTTCTCACTTGATTTATAGTGCAATTTAACATTTTTATGAGAAATCCCTGGTCTCAATTGTTACTTTCAGGTCTTATCCAAGATAATGCGATTGCCATTTTGTAAATTATGGTACTGTTTGCAGTAAAATAGACAATAAAGGACATTAGCACCTTCCAACGAGTACATGGTTGCAGTTGAAGATGGACATGCAGTGAATATGTTGTTACTTATGGTCTTTGGCCGGATGTCTGACCTCAAGCTTTGGAGATCTGTAGTTCACAAAGCAGTGGACGACACACACACAGTGGGCGCAGTGAGTTACCACTTGTGGCTGTCAGATTCACTTATAAAGTTTGGATTTTTTTCCACCACAAAAGGGAACCAAACTCTTTCCCCTCTGATGGAACAGTTTATTTGCACATTGGCCAAAGTCAACTAATCCAATACTGACCTGGAAATAGTTAAATTATATTTGGCAAGCAGACTTCAGTTGTTGCCACTTCATGGGAAAAAAAAATGTTTAACACCTTCACAGTCAATTGGAAGCAACAGTACTATGAGCTACAGTGTAGAGCAAATGATTTGTCTAGAAATGGCGGGTAAAGTTAGTATTAGTTTCAAATAAATCATCCTCAATAATAGATGGCTTTCATTTCTAACAACTGTATCAATATGTGGCCTTTTTTGTGGATATATTTGCTAATCTCTCTGGCTTAATGTTTAGTAACTGAATTTCAACAGCGATCAACAAGCCTCAACACACCGGCAGCAACAGCAGCAGCAATATGTCTTCAAAATCAGCCAGGGTTCAACGTGAACACGTTCTGTGTAGATGTATAAGACCAACGTATGAGACAATGATGTATGACCGGTGCCCTATATCACATACCATCAGCAGTGACTCATCACTAAGGAAAACTCATACACACATAAACCTATACTCCCCACAGAAGCACTATACAGAGAGAAGTGCACCAAGCATTGGGGCACACACACGTACACAGTAAATGAAGTAGCACCAGAGACAAACACAGTCTCCTGGTTTCAAATGTTGTGGTTCAAATCAATAGCTGCATTTTAAAATAGCAGGAGTAAAAAATAAATCCATGGTTAGTTAAAAAAAAAAAAATCTGTAGCATTCAGCTTTAATCTTTTTCTAAAATACTTTTCAAAAACTGCACTGCAAAAAATACCAGTGGAAATCACCTATAGATGGTTTTCTCACCAGTGATTGTGAACACTCACTTCTCTTACCTCTTACAAAGGTCTGGAGAAATTTGGAGTTTTTTTTTAACTCATAAAAACTGTGACTGGGCAAGACCCACATTGAGGGTCAGATTTACTCTTCACCTTTTCCTCTCCATGCCAGTTATATATGAAACCGTTTTACCGCTCTCTCTCTCCTTGACACTCCCCACTTGCAGACAACCCAGGGCCCCCTTGTGGAATGCTGTATGGTGTGAGGTCTATGTAGGAAGGGCATCCCAGGACACAGCAAGAGCACACACACATACATATGCTAACACAGTTACTGGCACGCAAACACACACACATAGGCAAATACAGCTGTTGAGAGCCATCACAGCCCTTTGGAACAGGTCCAAGTCAAAGACGAGTGCTGGAAGGCTTATGTTTAGTGAGAAAGAGAAAAAAAAAAGTCTCACACTTTCCATGTATGTTGTGTTAAACGCTGAAGAACTTGGCAGCACCAAGCCACATCACCCTGAGCCGCTTCCTCCATATTGAGAGGAGAAGTATCATAAACTACCTTGACGAAAAGTCATCTTGAGGTACATCACATCTCATTATCGCCCATGATATTTTTACATAAGAGGAGCAGAAACAGATGGGCATTAAAACACCCCCCCCCCCCAAAAAAAGATAACACTCCAAAGTGAAATTCAAAATTGTGAAGGACGTGTTTTTATACAAGCTGTGAACTTCACACTACACTAGTTAAATGATTCATGTGAATTTTTTAAGGCATGTCTGAGATCACTAACCCAACCTGTGTGACATCTGTCAAGACCGAGATTATTGTCATGCTGTAAGTAACACACTTACTCTGGGTCGTTGCCACATAACAATAATATATAGGCCATAATGAACGGGAATGTTTTGCGTTTTTTTTTTCTTTCTTTTCTTTTCATACTCAGCTTGACAAAAAAACTCATGACTCAGTCCATGGTCTATAGACAATAACATGCAGAGAAAAAAGAATGTGTGAAAGAGGGAAGGAAAGTGACAGGAAATGAAGAAAAGTGCCACAAGCTACATGTGGGTGAGCCACATATTGCAACCTATGTACACAAAGGAGAACAGGGAGGTGGTGTATGTATAGTCAGATCCTGCAAGGTTCAGTTAAGGTAAACACAGCCACAACTGACAGATTTGTCACTTCAGGCAACATCACAGCAAAGAGAGGAAACTTGTTTTTCAACTTCAGTGTGATCTAAATTTCACTGGTGCCATATTTTAAACACAGGCTCGTTTAAAAATGCAAACATGCTGACGGATGGTGAGTCTTGCTTCATATATGGGAACAGCCAGTGCTGTTGGGAGAACAAAGCCCCAGCAGACACATCAGCGACCTCAGCTGATCTCTGTGAAGTATTCCTTGCAGCAGTCATGCAGCATATAGCAGCACAATGGATGCATTATGGGTGGAGATTTGCTGTTTTGACTTCACCGTGACGCAAGACCGATAATATCATGCCTCTTTCTCCACTCACACACAGCTGAAACTAATGGCCAAATTTTCCTGAGGCTGCGTGGTTTTGTGTGTGTGTGTGTCCAGTCCAAAAGCTAGACTTCACTTGTTTTCAAGTGGGTGGGGGTAAAAGAAGAACTATATGACATATGCCACATTGGATTCCTGCACTGGCATGTGGTAGACACAGTAGGTAGGTAGGTAGGCTACACTGCTGCCATCCCGCGCGAAAAAAAAAACCAAACAAACAAACAAAAAAAAAAAAACCCTCACGTTTCGTTGAAGTTGAACTTAGTTGAGTTTGAGAATGAACTATGCCGCTGCTAATGTCAGCGGATTATCGCTGCATGCAGCTGAGGAGGGGAAGGGGAGCGAGGGGGGGATAGAAATCTGAATAATAATGCATGGTGTTTAAAAAGGAAAAAAAATCTATGCGTCATATACATCAGGCACAGCAAAGGCAAAGCCCAGACACGACAGAGGTGGGTACATATTTACCAGATATGAGGTTATTCCATGGACCGCGGCTGTCAGCTGGCGCAGATGTGACAGGCTTTTCTCCTCGGATAACCTATAAAGTTTACGGGGTGTTTTTTTTTTCTTTTTTCTTTTTTTTGGAAGGAAAAAACAGGCCCCGGTTTCCCCTCGTCCGCTCTCACTCTCTTTCTCTCTCACTCTCTCTGTCTCTCCAGTCTTGGCCGCCGCTCGTTCCTCATCTCTCTCTCTCTCTCTCTCTATCCCACTCTCTCTTTCTCCCTCTGTCCCTTTACAGGAAGTGAACGCCGCTCACATGAACAGTATACGGACTGCGAGCAGCCTGACATCATGCACCTCTCGGTATAGACTTCTTTTTAAAGACACAGACATTTTTTTTTTTTGGTGGGACCTGCAGCTCCCAGGTTACTGTGTGTGTGTTCACTGTCCCATTGAAGTCTGCGCGCCCTGCGTCTCTCTCTCGCTCTCTCTGTGTGTGTGTGTGTAGTCATACGTGCAGCTTGAACCCGCTGCACTCAGCTGCATGCTTAAAGTCGAACACGACATGACACTATTTTGCGCCACACACACGTGAGGGACACCCACCGTCGAACTTGCAGCTCAGAGTCCGTGTGTTAAATAATGGGCGCACACGCAAGAGGGTATTCGAGGATACAGTGTTACAGCGGCGTCGTGGTGCGTTCATGAACGCAACCCTACATGTGTGGTTACCTCACGTGTCCCAATGCGATGACAGCTCAGGCTACATGATGCGCAATTGCGCATGCGCGCTGCTCTGCTAAATCTGAAGAACCAACCGATGGCTGGACCTGCTCAACTTTTCTGTGCTGCAGGCGTGAAATATCACTACTCAGCAGAAGGCGCTGCATTAAATCAAAGCAGGGGTTTGCTGAGCTCATAGAGGCGCAGTATCGTCACTGTTGTGCCTCTCAACCCAGGTGTTGAGACAAACAACCATTCACTCTCACATTCATACCTACGGGCAATTTTGAGTGTTCAATTAACCTAATCCCCAAATCTACATGTTTTTGGACTGTGGGAGGAAGCCGGAGTACCCGGTGAGAACCCACGCACCACGGGGAGAACATGCAAACTCCTTGCAGAAGGCCCCTTGTTCCAACCGGATTGTGAACCCGGGACCTCTTGCTGCCAAGGCTTTATAGTTTATAAAATAAATTACGATTAGTGTGGTGTCAAATTATTTGAGAATCACTTTACAGGGTGGTGTGAAATGTATTCTTTATATTATCCTATAACATCTACCATCATGATTCACTATAATAAGGTATACTGTATAAGACCTGATGCAGGTTTTGATCTTTTCATGGCCATCTTTTTTAAACTTGTAGGCACAATTGTATTGCTTACTGGTTTATCCACTTTCATTTTAAAATTGACCGATTTAAAAAAAAGGGCAATGTAAGGCAAAGAGAAGTGGACAATAAAACAAGACAGCCACCACAACTGTGGAAAAACAATGATGCCATAGCACCAACCCCACTAAATTTACAGTATGTGCATGCTCCTCTCCAGGCAACCCTCTACTTTATGGAAATCTTTTACAGAACAAGAAAAAATTAAAATTAAAAAATACACTCTAACTGGTTGTTATTAAAGTCGATTGTTCACCTCCTTTGTTGTTTGCAACCCTTTAAACAATGCTAAGTCAAATTTCAAAGTTTTCTGTAGGCTATTAAAAGAGGTACAGTTGAACTGCTTTAGGGAGACCTGAACAGCAAAACAAAAAACATTAACAAAACTTTAAGAAGTAAAAATAAATAAATAAAATACTTATGGTATTTATGGTGCATTAACCCCAAAACCTTAAACATCTGTAACTCCTAAACTGTGTCCTCTAAACAATGAATTGAATCTCTTTAAAAAAAATGTCCCAGATTAAGCTTGAGCAATTCATAATCAAATTTTCTTTTTTGTAAGTAAACAAGAAGCCATCACATAAGTTGTTGAGTGACATTGAAGCCAGTGGTGAATGGGAAGTTTTTATTGAAATAAAGTACCATTACTGAGAAATGTACTAATTTAAATCATTAAATTAGCTATTTCGCACCTTTCCCTGTGAAAGTGGCTTCATTCTTCATTACTATGACATCTAATGGTGCTGTTTATCTCTACTCTCCTGCAATGACAGTTTTCATTTGTCAGTTCAGTGTGTCCAATTAACCTCCGCATGTTTTTTAGACTGTGAGAGGAAACACATACACACACGGGGAGAACATGCAAACTCCATGCAGGCCCCTCATTCTAAATCACTAATAGCACTAACACTACGTAACTACTACCTAACCTAATTAAATACCATCTTATTTTGTCAACTTCAGTATAGTTTAAACACATTTATCAATCTACATCAGTGTAATGAATAAAGAAAAAGAAGAATAAAAAGAATAATAAGATGATTAAACATGTAAGAATAAAAAAATACAAGTCATTCAAACCAATACAGAAAAAAATGAGTAGGCAATCATCAAGTTCACTTACAGTACAGCACTACACAGAGCAGACACCACGAGACAACTATTGTTCTCTAGTTCCCTTTAACTGGGCCTTGTATATTGGCCCATCTCTCAGTACGCATATGATGTGTTGATTCTCGGAGCAAAACATTTTTGTTGCCACCCGATTATCCATTTCACAGCTTGAAGCCATAGCACTCACAAGCACGTCTCAGTTAGTCCAGCGGCCCAGTCAAAACTTCTTATCTAAAGATTGCCTCCTGGTAGTTTGTGACCTATTGTGCTTGTTTTTCAGGTAACTGAAATGTAGACATTCTTAAAAAGACAGAAATTAATATGTCAGTCATGTAAGGGTCATGGCCATTTCCACAGTCGCAGTGGGCAGACATGGCAGGGTCGTGTTGTGGTTGTTTTTTGTGTGCTGGGGGAAGCTAAACAGAGAAGTCTGTCAGATCAGCTTTAAAACCATGTGAAGAGCAACTGATGGAACACTTGACCCAAAGCCCTTTTCCATTTGAACTGTCACACATTCTTATGACACAGCTCGGGGCTTGCTGTCATGGGTGTTTAAAGACAGCACAGCAAACACTTTCTCCCAGCCAAACGACTTCATCAACAGAAAATTTATTTTATGACTTTACATAAAAAAAAAAAAAAAGATTTTTGTCACTTGAACAATGCCCAGTTTCTCCATTCTTTCCACAAAACAAGGCTACATGTGTGTTATCATGATTTTGTGTTTATACCTATTATATCAACCCAACCCAAAAAAAAAAAAAAAAATTCTGGCACTCATCACACAGTCATGATGCACATTAGTCAACTTTTTCATGCAACATTGACTTTGACATTCACATTTTCCATTTCTGTAAACAAAACAATTTCTGGTACTGATGTACTTCAACATTAGTGAAAACAGGTTAAAAATGGCATGAAAATACGATACAAATATAATATAAATAATCTTTAAGCCACAGACTTAAAGATACTACGTTTTATATTTTGCGAGTTCTCATCCAATTCCGTGCTCTGTGAACCAACAGGGTTTCATTAGCTCATGTCAAAAGGGTCTTTCTGATACAGATGAGTAATGGAGAGCAGTCCCACAGGACATACCAGAGCTGTGTGTGCTTCCATAAAGCCAAACAATGCTGAGGTTACAGTCTGAAGCATCCAAATCACACACTACATTTCATGCATACCCTAGATCACAGCTACATGTCAACAAAGACCATAAAGCACCAGCCAAGCCCCCCCACTAGAAACATGGTGATCTGCATGCTGTAGATGATCAGATCATTGACCACCCCAAAGTCCAGACGCCGGTGGCCCAACAAGAGGAGGATGACAGAGAGCTTGTACTGCAACCGCAGAAGCACGCGGACACTGATGTACTGCAGGAAGAAGAGAGCAGAGAGCGCCACCCAGAGCAAGGAGGTCAGCAGACTGCAGCCGAAGTACAGGAGAAAACGGAGGAAGCTGTACATGCAGCGAGAGCGCAAGTAGAGGTCAAAGTTATTGTACTTGGTGCGCACTAGCTTGGAAGCGTGTGTCGACCCACAGGCTGAGTGCATGCAGGTGGTGTGGGGGCCATGGAAGCTGCGCACCCTCCGTGGGATGGGGATCACAGGCATGGGTGGGCTACTGGAGCCCAGTACGGTGCACAGGAGTCCCAGTTACAGGCAGAGTCCTGGTGGAGAGCAGCTTCTGTGGAGGCAGGTAGCTTCATTTGGTGGTAGAGTGGAGACTGGCTCTTCCAGGAGGATGGGGCAGTTGGGAATGTGCAGCCCAAGGAGCAAAGATTTCTCCTGAAAGTGCAACAGGGTGCTGTGAAAACACCGTAGTGTTACTGACCATTCTTTATAATATATACATGCACACACTGCTGCAAATCTACCACAGGAGATGCAGGCCTGTGCCTACTTCATTATACTTTGATGCACTTCAACTAAAGTCCCATATCTGGGCGTACAGGTAAATTATGATGCTGTTTGATGGACCTCGTCATTAATAATCACAGTGTCTTATCCAAAAAGCATCGTTCATCCATACTCAAGTGCAGAAATCATCGTGCAGAAGCGACGGCAATCTTACATTTGAAGCTACGACGACTTCCTCCTCAGTGAGAAAACACGACGGGTGTTTGGTTTTCGGACAACTGTTGCATAGTATCACACTTAGCCGTGACACAAACACTAACGCAGCGGGTTTATTTTCTTTCTATCCCCCTCCCACCCCACGATCAGATTTTTCTTGCCAGTGGAGATGAGGAAGCGACGTCCGGGCCGTGTGCCTGTACGTACTGTCGCAAGACCGACGAGTCACGCTGCGGTGACGTCACACGCCGAGTTAAAGGGGAAGTGCGAGTGACGAGAGAATGCTGGCTTTACATTTCAGACTGTAAAAAAAATGTGAAGTAATTTCTCTCGAGTTTCATTAAGCACACAGTAAGCAAACGTGTGTGTACACGTTTTGTTACCTCCTTTGGACCTTTTCTGGTTTAAAACAGTGGCTTTTTATGGACAAAAATGTCCTCATGGGGACCAAAGCCTGGTCCTAGTGGTTAAAGTAAGGATTGGGTAAATTAGGGTTCATTTAAAACAACCGTGAGTAGAAGACTTTTTTATGAAATACATTTATTTGATGATGGATGTTAAAAGTCAGGTTTTAGTCGGAGTAAGACGATAATCTTCTTAATGTCATGTAAACATGTTAGTCCAACTATAATCAAGCTAGTCTTAGTCAGACTAACATACTTGGATAATGCAATTCATAGTCTGTTTACTCCTGCATCTAAACACTTTGTTGGACTGGAGTTGGACTTGGCATGCTCTTTGACCTGGAAGTAGAAGGTGACGACATAGAAACTGCAGTACTGTTGCCGGAAATCATATGGTTGCAGCGTCTTTCTTCTGACAACACAGCAACCGTAACGACCATGCTTGACCTAATTTGTGTCACGATTAACATGTACAGCAGGTACGAAACATACAGAATCCCAGCATGATCCATCTCGCCGTCCATCGCGCCACTCGCTGTTTGCTGTTGTAATGTAAAGGTCAACGGGAAACAAATTAAATATACTGTACATGCTCTAGCTTATGGAGACATACAGCCCCACTTATGGAGGCGGAGTCAGATGTACACGGCCAATAAATCGATTTTCTTTTCGCACGTATACTCAGGCTTGACAAGTTGTCCGATTGCCTGTCTCAGTCGAGCTACGGCCGCAGCTTGATTAAACTGTGCATGTAAACATACTGAGTGTAACTACTGCTTCAAAGTTAAAGGTGATGTATGTAAAATATGTATACCTATACAGTGACCTATAACATTTAAAATGATTGCTATGTTCCCAACTGAAGACATTACATGAGTGTGGTTGCCAGATTTGACAAATTAATTTGTCGATTAAGAAACTGCACACATACCTGGCATTATAGTATATTCATGGACATGTTCATCCACATCCACATTGAACCTAGTCAAGAGAGAGAAGGGGAAAGAAAGCGGGCCGAAGTTCAGGGAGAAAAAATTTCCCACCGGCATGTCTATCGCAGTCATTTGTCAACTTCCACTCCTCTATATTTAAAAGTTTCAACATTGCTGTTTTTCCTTCTCCTCTGTTAGAGACATTTTTGAGAGGAATACTGAGGCTTTTTAGTTCAGTATCTTTCAGCATTTCCGAAACTTGCTGCTTTCCTCTATGTGGAAGAGCTCTTAGCTCAGCGGGGGGGAGGCATATGGAAACAGCTGTTTGCAACTGCATTTTCTGACACCCTATAGTGTCTCATTTCTCCCCCATATTCTGTTATTCTCAATAGTTTTCTGCAGATGCATTAAGCTTAAACAGAGGTAGCAGAAAATATTACTGATGTCCCTGATGACCCTTATGTCCCTCATGGCACTGAGCCTGAAAATTGTGTCACAAATATGGTTAACAATGTTCTCTTTTTTTTTTAACCCCATTAACTCTATCCTACCAGTGTAACGCAGCTTCATGTCATAATAACATAACACCCTGAGCATGCATTAGGCAGAATGCATACTCATGCTATATTAACAGCTGTGTCAACTTACTCACAAGATGAGGTACGGTTACATAACATTGTTGAAGTTGCAACCATCAACAATAAAATGGGCTGATCCTGTCTTTGCAGTTCTTCATCTACACAGTCAGATGCCACATTTTACCACTTTAAATGTAGACATTTGCCAAAGGAGACTCTGCGTCACTGTGTTCCATGAGCACACCCCAAAGAATGTATTGATGTGCTAAACTACTTACCTTGCTTATTTATGCTGATTCTTGCCTCATATTTGAAACTTTTCCATGAACAAAATAAACAACCTTGATATGACAGAGTATTGGTAGGTGAACAAACACAGTTTGTGACTTCATCTTCATGTGACTCCAAGGTCAAATGTGGTATGCAAATTAGACCACAGCTTAGCTCTGAATCTGTCATTTAAGATTCAGCCAGTTTTCTGTATCTGTACTGTCATCTTCGTGTCTTTTATCTTGTATGTATGTGTGTTTGATACACGTATAATTGTTTGGGAAATGCTACATAGTAGTACAAAGTATTACATTAATCCAAAGCCTGGAAACTTGGAATATCAAAATAAAAGTCAAAATTTCCAGCCAAATAGGCTTTGTTAAATTCCATTATTATGGCTTTTACACCCTGTAGTGCATAGTGACAACTTTTAAATATTTTTAATGTTATTTTTAATATTATTATGTTACATTACTATTTGAATAGAAAGAAACTAAATTTTAACCCCCAAAACTCTGGTCTGATCAACTGACCATCCTTCTTCCAACTGTTTGACTTCATTTTAATTAGTGAATGGAAACAAGAAATGATGTCACCTTTTCCTAGCAGACTCCCACCCACTGAAATCAACTTGTTCAAACATTGGCAGTACATGGAGTGACACTGATTGGCAAGGTAGCGGTTAAGGATCCTTATTCAGGGTTTAAGTAACATGTTTGTAGAAGGCTGGGTAATCCTCCCTCTTAAAAATCACAAACATATGACCTGTCTCTACTGTCTTTGCAGCCATGTGTGGAGCAAGAAGAAAGGACACTGCAAAGGTCATGGGTGCACTTGTGTGCATATACATCAGAAAGTTGCACAAGCATGTCCTCAACAGTAGAGACCACATAAACTGTATATCAAGTTGTCTTGATTGGGCAGATTAATGGTTTGGCTGAATGATTACTTCTCAGCTATCTGTCAGGCAGCCAGATGGCAGCAGGTGACTATAAATCATAATAAATACAGCTTTTATTTATTTATTTATTTTTAAAGGGTTTATTACGGCTGTTTATAGTGTGCTCGATCACTTTGCTGGGAAATTTAAAGGTGTATTATGCGAAATTAGAAAAACAAACCTTACGATATTTAATCAAACATACATAAAGCTGTCGCTGAGGCTGAATATATAATTCATGCATGTCCTCTGCTTTCACTTTATGATTAAGTTTAGTAATGAAATCCATAGCATAATAATTTGAGTGGCAGCCAAAACCTGAGGTCAGCTCAAGTTATACAAATTAAAGTGGCTGGATATAAGAATATGTCCACAAGAGAGCACTCACTGTTTCCGAATGTCTTGTCAGTGAACTGTAATAATTCAGGCCATGATTTGAACATATCTCTGTCCCTCAGACAGTTTACACTCTTCAGAAAATGTTAACATTTGCCCCAATACCATTGCATAAACATACGCATATAATATGTATTATCTATCTTTTTCTCCAAATGGTTTGGTTTTCTTGAGGTATTTTCAACTCTTGCTGATAAAGAGTTTTTAAAGCAGGGTCAGGAACGGACCTGTTGAATTCATTGAAAGAAATGCCTCTGCTGCTTGTGTTCTTCTTCAACCATATTTCTCCTTGTAAATCTGACCTTTGGCTTCTCAGATGGCAAAGTATGAACCTCAAACACATAATATGAAACAAAGTGATTGCTGCAGTTATAAAAGAAATTGGTTAACATTTGGTTTTAAAGTCTCAAAATTCTCCCTGCACTGAAAATAAATGTAGTTATATTTTTTGGACCTTTGGATAACTTTGGAAACAGAAGCTGCAACACAGGTACTTCTCTTCCCAGCTGAGTTGATTTAGTTTAGCAACAAACTTTTACTATCTATCTTCCTATGTAACTCCCTTGAGGTGTGTACTTATAATGGGTTGCACCATTTTTCTGGTTTGAAGATTGATGGTGGGCATTTACAAAGTAAAAAAAATACACTGAAGGCTGTCCTTGCTTGTCAGGAAGTGAAGAACCAAACTCCTCTCTCAGGTATAAATAATGTTGGCTGAGAATGAAAGGACACTTGGAGATTCAGCCGAAAGGTCATGGTGTCAACATGAGCCATGTGACTTCACACTTATGCCAGCCAAATAAAAGGTTTCTAATTGTCTTTAATCATATATAATAGTCTTAGTCTTAATCGCTAGACAACAAAACTAGACAACAAAAATGACATGGTCTGTGCATAAAAATATTCCTGAAATATTTCCTGAAATATTTAATTGCATTTTCACTAGAATTTGGATGAGATGAAATGAGGTTTGATCAAAATCAAATTGTAAAAACTTTTTTAAATAGCTTTGGAATGTCAATGTACCGCACTTGTTTCTTTAATTTACAAGATTTTATTTATTTATTTATTTATTTATTTTTTAATTATATTATGTATATCACACTTTTTATTCTTCATTTCTTTGTTCTGTTGCTTTTCAATATCAAAGCAGATTAACCTCATCATTTCACTGCATGTCTTGCTCTGTATCTGCATATGTGCACGTGACAAGTAAAAATCCCTGAATCCTTGGTCTCGAAAAGCAAACGAGAGACACCATTTTGATTTACCACCACTGGAGGGCGCTGTTTGTCCAGATTTCACTCCATTGATGCTTTAAAATCCAGTGCAATACACTCAAGGACATGGCGTCAGGTTATCCCTATTCTTTCTTTCTTTTTTTTTTTATTTTTTACACAGGCTCTTTTAAAAATCCAACTCCTGCATTATTGCACTCTTTGATAAATTGACATACACAGTGTCATTACAGCTGTAAATGGCACTAAATGTGGCCAGGTTTTAGATGTTGCCATTCCCCTACATCTGGTTAATAACTACATCCACGCTGAGGAAGCTCCTCTGTCTTGTACCATTACCAAGAAAAATGATGCCAGTAAAGTGGGGGCTCGTGATTTAGGCGTCCAAGTGCCCTTGTAAAGGATGTATACTGGTTCTAATCATGCATTATGGCAATATTATTGACTCATATTTCTCTCTTCCGAAACATGAAGACCTTAAGAGTATTGCCTCATCTCGCCAAAAGTGGAGCTTGTCCAGGGAAAGTATTAGTAAGTATATTTGTTGTAGGTTTCAAGTTTCTTTCCAAGTTTGAAAGCATCTGAAGAATGGCACTTTTAAAATGTCATTGCCAAGGCTATTTTCCCTTCACTGACAAACAGCGGAAGGAAAAAAAAACTACTCTGCACTTGTGGAAAGGGAATTTCAATCTAGAGCTGAAGCCTCACTCCCAGCCCAAATACTGTTGCCAATACATGACCCAAAGAATGTCCAGGTCAAAATCCTCTCTGACTACTCCAAATGCACTGGTTCTAAATCAATTAATTCATTAACTAAGTGGAGGTCACAGCCAATAGTTGAGCTGAGACAAATGAAATCAATTATTTGGGCTAATAACATGTGGGAGACTTTAATTAGTGAAACTTTAATCAAAGCCGTGTGAATGCTGTGCTGTGTTAGAACAGCTGCTTTGTGGATCTCATATAGACAGAGCCATTAGGCCTGTCAGACAACACTTAGGCCACATACAGTATATGAAAACATACTGTATGTGGAATGTAGAGCATGTGGTTGCCAAGATGTTCCTCAGCCTGAGTGTGTTTTCTGTTGAGAAATCAAATTATTCATGAAAAAAAAAAAAGATAAATAAAATTAAAAGATGGGTAAAAGGCCTAACACTGATCAACTTCCAAGGCAGTTAGGTTTGCAGAGGGTGCCAAGCTGTAGAGAGCAAATTAAGTACACAATTAAACAAATTAAAATAAAACATGATGCAAGCAGTCAGGTCAGACGATGGCTTCCAAGTTTCTTTGATATATATAAAGTTGAATTATACAGGGAAGCCAATGGGAGCCTGGTAAAACACTTTCTGTCCTTTTCTTATGCAGCATCATCATCTTTTTGCTGGTGTGTGAGTGTGCGTTGCACGTGTGTGTCATAATCCTGTCAAACCATCTGTTGTCATTAAATCCTGCATGTGTTCCCAAGTATTAATCTGGTCACAGGTTACTTTGAAGTTCTTTGTTTTTCAGGTTGTTTTGCATGACCTCTATGATTCTGAACAGTTTGAGCAAATATGTTGAAAAGCACATTCCAAACACATGCATCATTAGTAGTTTCTGTAAGTATTGTCAGTGGTCTGAAATGAATCTTTGGCATTTTTGCAAAAAAATGAAATCCATAGAAAGTGAAGATAATGAAATGAAACAGAATTAACCAGCATCATTAATGCAGGCCTCTTTTGATCTGTCGTTTCAGTCTTTGTGCGGCTGGATTGGGCCTGGCTCGTATTAATCCTTGGCATAAGGGGGCTAGGGTAGATTATTGACTGCTGTGGAAACAACTGTAAGGGCAGATGACTGAAGCTTGGACCTGTGGATAAAGGAGGTGTTTGGATTGTACTCTGAAAGAGAAGAGTGCATTGAAGTGAGGTTGCTGTCAGAGGTACAGTATGATTGAAGGATTTAGAGCGTAAAAGACGATGATAATATAACTGTAGTGGCAAAAAAAAAAACACATGCACAAGTGTGTAAAAATGTGTATTCTCTTCTTTTTCATAATGTTTTCTAAAAGAGACCAAAGCTTTAGTTTTGCATATTTTGCATATAAACCTCTTTCTATGTGTTAGTGATGCATAGAGTCTTTAATATGCAGGGATGATTTAGAGGGCAAGGGAGACTAGGGGATTAGGCCTCTTTCAGTCCTCACTGGGGGGAGTTTGAGGAAGGAGGAGGTTTACACCATCAGGCCCTGATTTACATTGGTGAACAGATGGCAGAGAAATTGCTCTGTTTGGAAAAGATGTGCAATTTATTTCACTTGACATTGTGGAGAAAGACAGACAGAGAGAAGGAGAGAGAAATGATTGTTGCAAGGAAAGGCAGCAATGAGCACTCACTGCAATGAAAAACAGGTGAAAATGGAAGATTTTCTGAATTACTCCAAAAGACCGGAGTGCAGTAAAGGCACACAGCACTTTGTTTTTGTCACTTACAGGCTGAAGCTCAAAATACAATTCTGTAGAACTACAGCTGCGGCAATGTAAAGCTGGGCTAGTTTGCTCACTACGTTTGACTATATAGTCAATGATGTTTACACATTACTGTATAATATCATGACCGTTTCTTTGGTTCAACTGGAAAGTTTCAAATATTGGGCATAAACAGACAAAAAAGGGACAGTCACTGTCCGTACACTACTATGCAGTAAGTGGAATCATGATATCTTTGCCGCATATAACCCACAGTGTGTGGACACACACACGCACACATGAGCATACACACTACACACGCTATAGAACTGATCTATGAGGGTTGAGTCTGCAGAACCATATTGATTGTGTGACATACTGTAGTTAGCATGGAATATGGTGATTCTGCATTTTTTATGATTAATAAGAACAAGGGGCCTCAAATAAAATGTGATAGACTGTGAACTGGGGCATCATAATTTGATTATTGAATTTTAAATTCAAGTTCAGAGTTTGACTTTTAATGGTTCGTAATTGTAGGAGTGAACAAATCAGTGGTTTTGTGCCCGGACAACTGAATTTTGGGTTCCAGTTCTAAGACCCACTGAGTGGGCTACAGTATGGTCACCATTTTGTTTGCAGTGTGACACATTGTTTTCAAAAGTTAAATCTGGATAGTGTGTCGAGCACTGATTTTATTTTGTCAACTTTCCAGAACATTCAGGTGTGGAGGTGAGGAGGGAGTAAACTCACCCAACCAGCTGCTGTGAATGTTCTGGAGATTTTCCTGCAGTATTTCAACATTGGCTCACCATGACATTTTTCAGAAATTTTTAAGGCAGCTGGCAGGAAAAGTCGTGCAACGCATTCCCAGCAATATTTTCAGGAAAATGTCTAAAAGCCGTTTAAGGCAAATTTAAAGAATTGATTTAAATTATTAATAAATTATAAAAAAGATTATTTCTTCAGTTAACTGGACACAAACTCAATCTACACAAAACAAAGGGCAACATCTGCATTCTAGTAACTGCTATTAACAGTACTATGAAAATCATTCAGTATTGAAGCAGATAAGATTTTCCCATTGTTTCTGTTATCTCCACCTCTGTCATGTGGAAAAAAAACAGGGGGCAAAATGAAGATCCTCATTTGAATTGAATATAAAATGAAATTGTGACAGTCTCTCCTGTTGTCGAAAAACATTTGCTGTAATGTTGAAATGGGTTTTGGCTGAGCAGTCTTTTTTTTTTTTTTTTGCATCATAAAGTGAGCTGCCGATTTTAACAAGCGTGCAGAGAGGGAAAGGTCAAGGCTAACAGGAGTCCCTTAGTGAAAGGCGTGCCAATACAGGCAGTTAAAATAGAAATGAGTTAGTAACCCTGGGTGTGAGATAGGATTGCATGTTTGTTTGTGTAGTGTGTGTGTTTGTGTGTGTGTCTCTCTCTCTCTCTTTCTCTTTTTGTGGCACAAAAGCAAGGATGTAAGAGAGCTAAAGCTTGAGCTACTGGTCACCATTAGCCTGATTGGCCTGAGAGGTCAGCAAGGGTCAATTGATGGGTCAATCACATTGTCGATTTGATGACCCAACCACATTGGTTTGGCAAATACAAGGCTGGACGCTGGACACACTCACCCTCCCTCCCTTCATTTGACTTATTGTGCATGCCAGGGCTACGTTACATTAACACAGAAAAATCTATCCGATCACTTATGCTGATTTACGTTTGTACTGCGCTGCCCCGTCAACCCTCTTGACCAGCTCAACAGAACATTTTTAATGCAAGAAGATTTATGTTGCAAATTACTTCACAGTGGTAAAATTTACGAGTGTATGAGATCTGACGTCTGAATGCTCTGTTTGTGTTGGATTTTTCCAGTCCGGTCAGACTGAAGAAATCTGATATTCTTTAGTATGATATTTTTAAGATCTTCTCTTTTTAAAATTCTGGTTTCCATCTCATTCTAAACACACACACACACACAACCAACAGTACTGTATCAGTTACGGACATCAATTAAAAAGGAAAAAGTAAGACCTACATGTGAGTTGAACCAAAACGAGTCCTAGATAGAAAACACAAGATAGACGCATCGGTTTTCGAAGCCTGCCTCCTAACCTGCAGCAAAGTGCCAGCTGAGATCTACGTATCTTTATCGGAGCCCCATTAAAGATACAGCAAGTACAAAAGTTCCCCTCCTCAGATACCACTCTTCCTTTAACCTGCCAAGCTAAGATCAGCCTGAGCCACAGTAAGAACTACCTCCACATGCTGCTTCGAGTGACATGATGTCAGGGGGTCAAAAGTTTAAGGGTCAGAAAAGCAGGTGACCTAAACCTCACCGTATCATTGCCAACAACACTGTACAGAAAAGGTTTAAATTAATTTTCTGTCTGCAAAGAGGGGCAAAAGTCAAACTGGGACTTTTATAATTCCTTACTGTAAAATATCTATTATAAAAACTGATAAAATAAAGCAATGGTTAGCTCAATTTTCAAATAGTGATATCCCTATTTTCCTTCTGTAAAACATTTAATAAAAAAAAAAAATCTGGTTTATTTCCGAGATGATTTAAAATTAGTGCAAAACATGCACAATAGAAATGATCAAATAGTAAAACACATGTTGATTCCATGATGTAATACTTACAGCTAGTGCATAAATGTCAGCAGAAAACTGTGATTTAATAGCAATTTAAACTTAAAAAGGGGCATTGTAAGAGAGAGAGAGAGAGAGATGGTGAATATTGTTAAATCAAAACTATTAACACAATGCTGAAACATAGTATCTCAATCTAAAAATTCATAGGACCAGTTGTCAAAAAACAACTGTCCATTTACACATCCAGTGGACATAGTCCTGTTTGTGTCAGCCTGATTAATGTTCAGGCCAATATTCTCCCCCTGTAGCTCTGCTCTGGTTTGGCCAACTCCTGAGGGAAATCTGGCTCCTGACCTGCTGAAGACGACACACTGCTGTGTTTGATACAGTAGGTCATCACTAAATCCGAAAGTTAATGTAAAGTGGAGTTTATCAGAGCTTTGTGCTTGAAACAAACAATCTAAAAAGGTGTAACGAAGAGAAAACAAAATTGAGTCTACTAGTGGTAACACAACATCGGGGGGATATCAAAAATATTGATTACAGCTGAAAATCACTTCAGCTGTCTGTACCTTATTTGTTCTGGCATAGCCTAATAATACACACTTGCTTGTCATTCAATTTTATTACAGTTTCATTTATTGCTGCGCATTAAGTAATCACCTGATTCACTCTAGTGATTTTTTCTCTCCCTCTCTCCACCTGGCAAAAGTTCAGTTTCTGCTTTCTCCTGTATTTCACATCTGTGGACAAGCACCTGCTTAATAATCTGGAAATGCATGCAGTAGTAGCATTTTTTTTTCTCTTTCGTAAATTGTTCATTGTGTAATATTTGACATAAAGTGAAAATCTATAACTAAACTGTTAACAGGAAAACATGAATTCTTCACATCTACACTCTTTAATAGACTGAATGGCCAAGGCTGATGTCTTGTACTTGCTCATTGTGTGTACTGTTGGGTTTCTCCACTCTCTATAATAATCTAAAGATTTCTGCCTTACTATATACAGTGCCTTGAGATAATATATGGTGTGATTTGGTGCCATACAAATAAAACTGAATCAAAGTGAAAGGAAAAATAAGCGTCGCAAGTGGAACAAAAATCAGGGTGTGCATTGCATGGGCCAGTTAGTCTTTTAGATGCCTTTTTTTTCTTTTTTTTTTTTTAACAATAGCCATGCTCAGCAGTGCTGGAGATCAGGTGTCCACCTTCACACATGGTGACCCCAGGTTTGCAGGCCTGCTGTTACCTAAAACTCCTCCAATATTAAACACAGACGTAAACTGCGGCTGGTCTCCCTTTACACATCAGACACACACGCAGATGCACAGATGCATGCACATTCACACGAGCATTTGCTTTACATGTGCACAAATGTTTTCTACGGTTGAGTCATGTGCATGTGTGTGAACTGAGGACAATGGGCAGGCGCACAGAGTGGAAGGCGTGAAAGGTCACATCAGGAAGGAAAATGAGGAGGAGAGAAAGAAGAGAGATGAGATGAGAGATGAGAGAGAGAGAGAGAGAGAGAGAGAGAGAGAGAGATCAAACTTTACAGGTATCTCTTTACAGCTGTGACTGCTAACCTGTCAGTCCAAAAGACTTATCAGCTGTTCCCTGCCCTTGTTTACTGCCCTGCTGTTACAGTAGCACAGAATGTAGCTTTATATTTTTCTGACATGTTGGAGCCAAAATAGAAAGATTTTTGCCTTACAGTTGTTATCATGATTGTAGAACTGATTGTACAACATCATCTCCATTGATAGTGATACATAAAAGTCTTGATTTCACAGTGTTCCTTGCCCACTGGGATGGGGTTTTTCACAGAAAAACATCAAATCAAATTATATTGTAAAGTAGCTTTGTTGTTCCATATTCACAACACTGCGGAAAAGAGCTTTGGCCTGATATCTGCACACACACAATGGCACAACACCAGCTCTGAGGAAAAGCATGTGTCCTTATTGAATGTGTTACCGCTATATCTTCACCATAGTCATCACTCAGAGTTGTCACATAACCTGTCGGTTTCTCCTTTAAATGTGCACTATGTAATTTTAACGTCTTACAAACTCAAATTTTGTAAACTAAAAAACTAAATCTTTTTGCTTTAATTCAAGAAAATATCAATTTGTTTAAAATATGTTTACAGTGTAAAAAGTAAATTAACACATTTCCAAACCTAAAATATTTTACAGCATGATAATTACTTTCTCCACTATTTGCAGCATGTAACAACATTGCCATGCTCTTAGAAGAGACTTGCTGCAGAGCTTGTGGTGGCTTATCCTGCCCAGGTGGGGTTTTGTCCCAGTCAGCTCACTACAAAGAGCGTTTAGCCTCTCCTGAATAATCCAACGAGAGCATCCGGCAGATGGAGACCTGTGCTCCGAAACCTGAGAGCGACATCTGACACAGAGGGGACCTGAGGAGTGGATGACTTCAGGTGGTTGTTGGTGGTGTAGCTTGAGGACGTGTCACCTAACCTGCTGCTCTTTTTGCTCTGCTCCCTTGGTGATGGCTAAATGGGCCAGAGTGGTTGGTATAAACACTCCCTCACCTGGACTTGAAAGGTCTAGTTTTGACCAGAGAGTCTGATTTAGATATCACTCCATTGTTGGGGCTCATGTTTTTCTCTTCTCTGTATGTGTGTGTGTGTATCAGTATTTAAAACTTAAATATAACAAATGTCTTACATTCAAATTCACACAGCGCTGTTTAACTCTCACTGTGTTTTTTAAAAAAGCAGTGTTTAAATCCTGTGTTGCTTGGCGACATTCCCGCACTCCAAGCAGAAAATGATTTGGTTTTATGTTAAAACAACAGCAATATTGTACTGATGAAGAGATTCGGATGCAAACAGGTCTGACTATGACTTAAAACACAAAGAAGTGTCCACAAAAGTTAAAGACAATCAATTCTACTGTTCAAAAGAACTCTTTTGAAGTCTATCCACAGTTTGATGATATTTGATTATATAAATGCTTCCCAGTGCTGTATGCACACAAATGCGCCCTCTGTCGGGTCTACTAGTATTGCTTTACCTATTTAAAACAAATAATAACCTAATGAAAACAAATAATAAGGCAGAATAATAACATCAGCAAAAAGCAAAAAAAACTTCATGTAGTTCATGTAGCTTGAATTTTGTGACTACAGAAAAGGATGACTTCATGACACTTGTTCAGAAATTCCTTAAAAATTCTATTAACCAAAAAATATATGATGAATGTTAATACTTGTTTGAGAAATGCAACCCTTTTTAAACAAATGTACATCACGTTGTGGTTCAGCTGGAGCACAGCTTCATGTCTGTCAAGCAGTCACAATTGCTGGCAACCTCCACATCTCGCCTTGAATGTGTTGCTCAGTAACTTATTGCCCCAACCCTAACCTTTCTGGGCAGAGGGAGCATCCATCATCTTAAAGTGCGATCTATTCCGGTCCACCTTCAGTCAGGGGGGAAGGAAGGCCTGAGCCAGCGGTGTGTGTGTGTGTGTCTGTGTGTGGGGGCACAACTTATGGGCTGTCAGCACAAAGTGCAGAGCCTTGCCGGAAGCTGACATCCACTGAATGACTGACAGTGACATTGCACCATTATGTTCTCTCTACCTCAGTGTGTGTGTCTGTGCCTGTGTCTGTGTTGTATATAATCCTGCACATTAAACCTCCCTCCAGTTCTATTTCTCTCTTAACCCTGAAGGATCTGTCTGTTTTTTCATGCCACTCTTCACATAGCATCGAGACGCACAGAGTCGCCACTTATCATTATGATGGCTTCATCACTGTCATCACTGGGGAATGTGACTGTGGTAAATTAGACGAGGCTCCTCTGCTCATTACCACATTAATGGCATCCATTCATTCCCTAGACTGCTATAGTTTTGTTTTAATGTACCCCTATACATTTTCCTAGCTTGCATAATTTCCATCTCGGTGACACCAAGAGCCATAAACAAGTAAAAATCCCGCTGCCATTTTGCTGTTTTAATAGCACACCTTTGTCTCATCACTTCTCAGTGGAGCTCTCATTCTCACATATTTTCCCACATGACTCCTCCTCCTTCATCTCTCCTTTTTTAACACAGTTTTTCTCAGTTTCAAATATTCTCACCTCTTTTCCTACTCCCTCTCTGTACCATGTGATCCCTCTCTCCATACCTCCCCCCCCTGCCGACCCTCCTCTTTCCCATCAGCAACCAGGGGCTGATGAATGTGTGGCCTCCTATTGATCGCGATGGGTGATGGATGATGGCTGGGAGATGAGTGATGGGGTGCAGGCAAAGGTGCCAATAAGGGGGCAGCCAGAGGGTGGGGTCTCCCCTACTGGCGTTAATGAGAGAAGACTAGGGGAACCGGTGGCTCTGGCAACCCACTCGGCCCCGCCTTTTCGACCCAAGCCACGCGAAGTACTGCATATCCGCTCTGCTTTGCATTTTCTTGCCACACACAGCACCCATGGGTCACACTTTCATGTCCTGTTGGTGGCAGGCATTGCGCTGCATGTAAGTGCATGCATGTTTGTAATTGCATGAGGTTGCAGGAGAGATTTTGTGAGCGCTTGCTTTTGTGACCGTGCGAGTGGGAGGAAAATGGAGGGTAAGGGTGCAGTGTGAGTGTGCATGTGCGTGGGTGGGTGGCTGCTGTGTTGGGGGGGGGGGGGGGGCGGAGTGCCCAAGTGGTGGTTAGTACGAAAAGATGGGGGGGGGGGGGGGGGGGGGGGGGGGGGGGGGGGGGGGGGGGGGGGGGGGGGGGGGGGGGGGGGGTCGGAGTGCCCAAGTGGTGGTTAGTACGAAAAGATGATGGATGATGGGGCAGGAGGGGAAGACCGCTTCGTAGCTCCAAATTGATATCCCAGCAAATGTTTTTGTCTGCTGTGAAAAATGGTGCCGCAACTCTCATCTCCACTGCCCACCTCCTCCCCTCCCCGCTCTTCCGTCTCTCTTCAGGCCTCACTTCTCTGCAGTGAATCATGCTCTGCAATCCATTTCCAACACCAAAAGCTTTTACTTCCTGCTCGCCACTATTCTGATAATACCAGATCACAGCACCAGCCTCCTGCCTTTCTGCCCGCAATGTATACCTGGCTGTCATTTTCTTGTTGGCACAGAAACCTGCCCTGGATTATTGTTCATTACCCCCTCATTCTCCATCTTTGTCTTTGCCTTGCCCCCCCCTTCAACAGCATTTAGCGAAAACTACCTATCAGTGTGGACTGCCAATTGCAGGCTATTACTGTAACCATTGGCAAGTGAAGTGGAAAAAGTAAAAGTCCTCCAGGGAGGAGGTCTGAAACCCCACTGATTCTCTAATTGTGTAGTAATAGAGCCACACAGTTTAGATGGACTGTAGCCTCCTGAACAAGAAACATATTTACATTGTTTTGCAAAATATCAATAACACATCTGTGGACATTTAGAAATTTTTAGATTTGTTTTCTAACCTTTCCATACAGCCATTAAATCTTTTCCGTACATTTTGAAAACCTATTTGCAGAAGATTGCAGTATGGGATCATTACTCAAATTGCAGCAATTTTGTCAGGTGTTTTATTCTTCTTTTTTATCACCTCTAAATAAAATGGTGTACAAATTCAAATCAGCAGTAAGTTTGCTTGCAACCTGTCATTTCACTTTAGCATTTGTTTCTTGCCTTGTGGGTGTTTTGATTATGTTCCCAGATCTCAGCAACTGTTTTGGTGGAGTGAAGTGTGACGAGAACTTAAAGAAATACTTGCAAAAAGATAAAAAAGCAAGACCAAAAATGCACCACTTAACTATATTCTCATTCATGTAGGTTTCATGTACAGTATGTCTTCCATTATTCTCAGTCCTCCCCAGAAATTAAAGAAAAGCACAAAGCAGAGTTGAAACATTTAAACTCTGATGGCATAATGGAAAAGGTTCTATGTCTTATAGTTTTGTGTCAAATCTTGGGTTGAAACATTAGAGAGTAATGTTGGGAGAAAGGCATAAAAGAGTTTAGACAGTGGGATAACAGGCGAGATAGGGGTGGGCTCAATTCTTTTGGCTCTGCTTAAGGAGAGAACCATCTGCAGGAGAGATTGTGCCTCAGATTAGGAGTGAGGCCAGGCTCCAGTGGAGAGGATTACAGCTGTGAAACAGAAGCAATACTAATAGAGGACAATCCAGCTGCCACCCACGCAGGCAAACACATAAGCAAAAGACACAAAAACACAGAAATGGACAAAAATATATATAAAAAGGGTCTACATGTATCATTTTTGAGGAGGTGAAATTCAACAACAGTATGTTCTGTTACTTCAGAAATGAGGTTTAAATCAGTCTATATTTGGCTTCAGGATCTGTTGTTCACAATAATTCGCTAACTGGGCTACCCAGTGAAGCGGCCAAGAATCTTTTACTCCCATAAGACCAATCTCTCTGACATCTGGGCCTCTGCCTTTCTCTGGGCTTCAGACAGATGTTGGGAGATTGTTAAGCTCCCAGGGTTCTTAGGGAAAGAGACACGAGAGTCGCCCATGGTTTAGCTGTGGCTATTAAACAAGATCTCTGTTTCTCAAGTAGTCAAGGATGAAAAGAATTTTGCTACTGAAGATTTCAGATAATGGAATATTTTATAGTGGTGGAATATTTTGAAATTATACAGAAGATTGCAATATTTGCGAAAATGCTTCAATATTTATTCATGAAGTAAAGAACTAGTTCTTTATTTAACCTCTCACTAAACGCAAAGATGTAATATAATATACATATAAGATCTCAGCATTAAAATATCAAAAATATACACTAATGTTTCCAAGACTCAGACTGATAGATTTTTTAAAATGTCATCTGCTTAACCTGTTCTCTCCAAACCTCGTATGAAACTTCAGAATGAGGAAGGAAATGTTTGAGTCTTGTTAGCCAGTGTCATCTTTTTTTTTTCTTTTAGTGGATCTAGTTCTCTAGTGGATCACATAAAGTACAACACACAGGGGAACCAATTGAGACAACAATACATTAAATCCCATGAAACCATGCTGCCTCTCGATGACGTTAAACCCTGTCTTTTTTTATTGAGTTGATTGAGAGACCCCTAGTGGCAGAGATAGTACACTTTAAGTACTTGAAGTCTAATTAAATTTACCTAAGAAACTGTTCCTTAGACTCGTGGTCTTTTGATTTTGATCTGCCCTGTGTTTGGTTTTCTAAGCACCACTATGAGGTTCACTTCTGAAATGATAAGGCAACTATTGGATGGATCGCGCTGCTCAGGATTCATTAATTACTTCATTCTACTTTATCCTTCCCATTAGGGTTTGCAGCAAAGCTGGAGCCAATCCCAGCGGCATTATATGAAAAGCAGGGTACATCCTGGACAGATCACCAGTCCATCACATGGCCAAGATACAGAAACAAAGAAACCATTCACTCTCACATTCACACAGTTTTGGTACTGTGCTAGAAAACCCATGCACACAAACTCCACACAGAAAGGCCCTCAGCCAAAGTGGGATTCAGTGTATCAAAATTTTTACTGTGAGGCAACAGTGTTCAGCCACTACTCCCACTTTTCTTTCTGCAAAAAAACCTTCAAAAATAACCGCATCCCCAACATATATTGTCTAGTTCCAATTAACAGATTTTAGTATGAACAGATCGAACATGGAAAAAAAGCATCAACAATGTTGACATTCTTATCACGACCATTTTATCATTTTCAAACCATCACATGTTCCTATATTATCTGTCGTTTTATTCAGAATTAAATTATTTCAGCATTAGTAAAGACGCTGTTGCATCACCACATCTAATTTGACATTAGCTGGCTGTTTACGAACCACAAAATGACCTACAGTGTAAGACATTTCAGTCAATGTAAATGTGCTAAAACTCCTATCAGGATCGTTTTTCTGCCGCTGCAAACTTTAGCGCGCTCCACAGATTTACAGCTGGAGGTCAGATCTCTTGTTATTCTCAGACTGTGCAGATTTATAGACTTTGGGTGAGTCTCTCTCTCTCTCTGTCTCTAGTCAGCTGGTACTGAAATAATTAACAGATCACTGAGGAAAGATACACACGCACACTGGCAATTATCACAAATCATAAACTGTGTTTTTGTTAACAATAAATTCACACGTACAAGGTACAGAACATATAACATAAAAATCTGTACACATACACAAAGATGAGAGTGCATGATTTGGTTTGCCAAATGTAGCTTATACCATGTGTGCTAATTTAGTAATTAGTAATTTAATGTGGAAGTTTTTCATTATTATTCTTTGATAAAGCCTTTTTGTAATCAGGTTAATCTCACTGATATCTATTTTAAAAGGGAGATCTGGCCAAGATAGGTGCAGCATAGTCAGAGTAAAAGTCAGAAACATATAGATTAACAACAATAAAAACACTTGCACACAGACAGCTTAGACTCCAAAACCCTAACCAGAGCTTTATCTGGGTTTTGAGATTGTAGATGAGAGTGTAAATTATTCCAGGTATCAGGTGCCAAAAACCTAAAGGCTTTCCTTCCCAATTCACTTTGAACTTTGGGATCAACAAACTGCGAGATGTCCAAATAATAAAGAATATGACTTCTATTTTTTATAGATAAACACTTACCAGTGACTGAGGCAGGAAACACATGGTGACGACCAATTCAAAGTACAGTACTCGGGAAGAACCACAATTTGTAATGAATCTCAGTAAAAAGTAAAAAACGGTTGTACAGCCAACTGCTTTAAACTATTACCAGCATCAAGCAAATTTGAATTATGACACTGAAAAAAAACAAACATTGATGAATACTTTGCAATAACTATTTCACGAGACGGGTAAGGAAGAACAGGGGAAAATGGTTGCAAACAGAATCCTGCTGAGTCCAGAGTCTTGCACTAAACCAAAACATTGCAAATACATACATCATCGCAAGTAAGACCAGGTGTGCGGGATTCTTAGTTTGGTGTTTGAATCACAGAAATACTGAAAACACTGCACTGTATGATACATTCTATAAGCACTGCGTCACATGTGCTGTGCTGTAAGGCCTGGGTTTGTCACGACACCAGTGCCACAACAACTGGAGATGCATGTCTTTCTTTGGATAGACGGTTATTGACTTTTGTATCTTAAACTGGTGTTTCTCATGCCATTTGTGTTCAGGTCAAGATAAGGAGGAATTGCAGTATAAAACAATCCAAAACACAGACCACTCTAGTTACAATAACATGATGTAATCCCTTATTAACTTAGTGTTATTGCAGAGGAATTATGTTAGTAATACTTTACTGTCAACTCTACCGCACTCGTTTATTGAATGAGGCTTCTATTACTGTATATTTCACTTTACTTCTGTAACAGTTAAGTCGGTTTTCAAATGCTGAATAGTACTTTCTACGTATTATTTGTGTTGCCTCTATGCCCTGAGCATTACTAACTTCTATGCACTGTAGTCGGCTAAAAGATGCTAAAACGTGAACCCACCCTGTTCACCCCATAATGTTCAGTTGTCACTCTATAATGGCCATGATATAGTTTGATTGGTGGATTAAACACTTATCCCTCCCCTCGGTCTGCCTTATTGATTCTCCCCGTCCTCACCTCCCCCCCCCCCCCCCCCCCCCCCCCCCCCCCCCCCAACCCCTCTTAAAGGTGAGGTGGATGCATGGCCTGATAAATGGCAGAGGATTGATTCGTATTTAATTAACAATTTACCAGTGACTGTCTCTCATTCCCCTGCTCTGCTCCCCATCCCACCATTCTCCTCCTCTCCTCTCCGTAAGGCCTCAGACTGCTTATGAGACGCACAGTGTGGGGAGGAGAGGTGATGCATAGGTAATTTATAGACTGATCGATAAGTCCTGGCCTAACATCTATACTGCCTGGGTATGAGGGCTGGAAGGAATGTCAGGGTCCACTAACGGGAAAGAAGGTGAACGGCAAAGGAAAAAAAAAAAAAAAGGAAAAAGAGTGACAGAAAGAAGAGGAACGGGAGAAGCAGACAGAGACACAAATGAGGGCAGATGCACAGTGAGAGCAGTGTGAAAACCGTGCTTTCAGGAACAGGTGCATACCGGTCAAATGGAAATGGTGAACCTGGAGGAATTATGTAGATAGGTGGTAATTAGGAAAAACAAAATCATTAAAACGTCAGCAAAAAAGAGGACAGGGTTAAGATGAATAGAGCAGTAATTCCACAAAAAGCCTGTCAGTCTTTGTATAACTTCAGTAAAAAAAAAGGAAGTCATTACTGCTAAACTGCAGTTTTTGCGACAAATATTATATTTGAGGCCGTATAGTCAACGAACAGAAGGATTAAGAGCCAAGTTTTTTCCCTTCAGCAAATCCCTCTTCTTACAAGTAATAAAGCAGTATTTTAGAGCTGAAACACTCCAGTTCATTAATCAGAGAAATGACCGACATTTCTTAAAGGTGAACTCATAATTCAAGCAAAAAAGCCTTTTTTTATATTTTGTCTAAAATTGACTTAACTAAACACCTTTGGGTTTTGGTTGTTACATTTACAAAACATGTCATTTTATACCACTTCGAGGTAAATTAATTTTCATAATTTTCAGATTTTTTTTTAAATACATTACCTTGTTTTTGTTATACAACACCTTATTTAACAGGCTGCTGTGATTATGAGACATGGCCAAGTGGGGGCAATGCTGAGTCCTTAATGTATATGCTCCTATAACAGTCCACACTGTAGAGCAAAGAATTACATTAACACAAGATGAAGACACCCACAACATGAGGGCCTTCATAGAAAACCGATGTTTTTAAAGTTTTTTTTTGTAAAAACAGTTGAAATAAGACATTTCAACTGTTCAGACAATTCATAAAAGCAAAGAAAACCTGAACTAAGGTGAACAAAGACAGTAAGTCAGTGCTGCTGACCCCCCCACCACACGTGGGATCTCTGGATCTGGACACTGGACACCCCCCCCCCACTGTCACACACATACGCACACAAAATGGGACGCTGAGTGGGCACAGTGTGGGATGAGACCGCAGCATTTACAGCCCTCCCCATAAAAGTGTTTTATCACATATCTTGTAATGCAACACATTAAGGGTTGCTGTTGTTATTTCCAGCAAGGTCATTTTTACCCCCTTCGCCTGCATCTCACAGTCTGTACCAGCCACCGTCTCTCCTCTCAGCTTCGCCTCATTGCTGTACTCAGCATGACGGGACACCAAGGCACACTAGTGTTATTATACTTATAAAAGTGTGAACACATGGAAAATGCACATTTAGGAACAGCTGGGGTCATCACAGAGACAAGGTTGTCTTTAGTCCCGTCGCATCTGCCCCACAAAGCAATGGTTTGTCTGTGTCTGTGTTTGTCTGTCTGTGCAGTTTGACTTTAGGTCAGCCAATGTGCACATTTCTTTGTTTTAGGGATTTTATGTGAGACATGTGTGATGGTGTGGGTAAGTTTCTGCTCACCTCATGTCATCATTTGTGTGTATTTGTGTCTTCCGTTTCATTGTTGAATTGCTTTTGAGTTTACGTTGGGATTATCATCCTGTGTTAGACCCTTCGTTCTGTTGAGACTTTTCATTCAGTCATCATCTTAATGAACACTCACTGTATGCTGCATTTTGTATTATTCATACCTTCATGTTTAAGTCCACAGGCTTTTCTGGTAATCCTATCAGTGTGGCCTTAGCCCCCCTCCCTCCCCCCAACCCCACAACTCTCCTCCAGCCCCAGCAGTAATAAAAGAAAAGCATAATCCAGCGTTTAGAAATATGAGATTTGCTTGCTGGGAGTCGGCGAGTCGTGTTGGATTAAGAATGGCCTAGCCTGTTTCTGCTGGTGATCTTAACTCTGGATAAATGGAGACAAAATGAGGAAAAGTGTAAAATAACAAATTTGTATAGTGCATGAGCTCCACTTTGGGATTAGATAGGAACAACTCTATTTAGCAATGAATTTAGTTATGGCTTTCTGGCATAATTTTGAAATCATTATTATTATTATTTACAGATGCTTTGATCCGGAAATTAAAAAAGTGTTATTGTGCCTCATTTTAAAAAGAGAATAGTACAATTACCACATGCACAGATGTGTCTTTGATTTTTTTTGTTTTTTTGATTTCCCGTGTGTAGGCCTATAAGTGTGATTGAAGGAGAAAGTGGGTGTGTGTTCAGGTTATTTATGGCTGCCAGGATTTGAGATGATAGAACAGGAAATTGGGGGCTTTTTCATTTTTTTCCCCCCTCCTGCCTATTTTACTGCACCCTGCTCATTTCTTTAATACCGTCTAAAATGTAAATCCGTATGCACACATGCATCTTGGACAATGTCCCCGATGTGAATTTTATGTAAAACGTACCCATAACTCTAGTGGACGATGTAACATATGACTCTGTGTAATTTCATTATGTAAAAGGGTTTTGTTTGTTGGAGAGTGGGAGGTGTGTGTGTGTGTGCATGTGTGTGTACGTGAGCACATGTATGTGGTTGGGGGGGAGTTAAGAAGATAGAAGATGTGATTATTAGTAAAGCCTTATGTTTGTGTCATGCCTGTGCAGACTGCGTAGGGTCGAGGGTGAATGTGTGTCAGCGTTCAGATCACAGAAATGCAAAGTGGGGAGAAGGTATTAAATAAAGAGGAGAGCCTTTCATTGACATTAGAATAATTCAGGCAGGTTTTTGTTTGGAGATTTTACTGTGCACTTATGTAGGTAGGCAATCTACACATGGGGCTGAATTGAAAAGGCCCCTTCAAAAATAATTTGTAATATTGAAAGTAACATAAAATAGAAGCTGACCTCAACTCCAATAAACCTCATCAGAAGCAAAAGATGTGCTTTAGTTTGTTATGGTAACTATATTGTGTCATTTAAAATGTAAATTTTCTTACAAACATCATAAAAAGCACCACCGTTGACTATGTTGACTTCTATGATTTTAATTTGACCTCATTTCTTTTTTAAAGTGAATATTTGAGCTGCTGTCTGTGACATGTAGTGTATAACATAACAGAAAAAATGAATGACATAAGAGATAGTAAAAAAAATGGGGAGTGGGAAATTAGTGGTCATAATTATGGAGACAAAATATTAAAATGTTAAATGAAATATTTTTCCTGTTTTCAATATAATGAATCAGTTCAATCATGCTTATTTGTTACTTTTATACAATTATCTCAAGAGAAAGAGCTTCTTTCTTTATTATATGTTAAATGAATTGAAACTATTTCCTGTGATATACAGCTTACTGTACACGTTTCGATCATGGACTAACTTCATGCCCACAGCTTTCATTTTCATTAATAAAATGAATCATTCTCACGACCACTTAAAATGTGATCAAAATGTGTTTGTGCAAAGGAAAGTTTCACAATAAGTGTGTGTTTAACAGAGTGTGTCCTTGTGGGTATCTCTTTATACAACTCTGCTTATGCCAGAATTCTCACATATGTGTCCTTGTGTGGATTTCAATTAGTGTAATTAGAGGTGGAGTGGGACAAGGTGTTTTATCATTTCCGACATTATTTTTTACCCATTAACCTTTTTCCTTTTCTCTTCAGCCTAAATCTTGTGCATGCATGTGTGTGTGTGTGTGTGCAGCAGCAGCTCCTGCTTCGAGTGGCCATTGTGCTGTATGAGCTGTTTCAGGATTGACTCATTCCTTCTGGATACTGAAAAAAATACAGACCCAATCAGTGTTTGCGTGTTCTGCGGATAGGGTTGTCTGAGATAAAAATAAATAAATAAATAAATAAATAAATAAAAGAGCTTTTACATGAAAATGCAGTAGTATTCTGCTGCTACCGGAAAATATAATCACATCACTCTCCTTCCTTTTCACATTTGTCTCGCTTAGAATAAACAAGTAAACACTGCACGCACATAAACATCAGTACTCCCTACACAGATACTACACACTTTTTCTTTTATTAAGGAACTGCTGATCTATAATGTGGAAATCATGCTCTGCAGATATTGATCGAGGATAGACGGGGCAGTGAGCTGTTTAGTAGCAATGGCAGAAAGATCATGAGTGTTTTTGTACATATGTATTTGTGTGGTGTGTGTGTGTGTGTATGTGTGTGCCTGTGTGTGTGTGTGCAAGCAGCACCAGACACTCCAGTCTATTGGATTGAGATTCATTCCCTGTTTAAGGGTCAGGGTTCGGGCCACGTGTGCGCTGCATGCCTCACTGATCAATACCACCGTCACACACCCTGCCTGACCTCGGCATTTAGTCACCGTAAATCCCAAAGCTCCTTTTTCTCCTGTTCACCACCTCCCCTCCTCCACACCCTCCTTTTTTTCCCCCTTTTGCTTCTTAAGTCATTTAAAGAAGTGACAGAGTCAAGGGGGAGCACTTTGTAAGATCTAAATACATTTAATGTAACTGGGGATGGTCGTTTGATGGCTAACGCTCAGAGATTCAAGTGATGGTCTTGTCTCGGGAGGGATGTGCTGTGAGAGGAGAAAGTTCAAACCGGGTTTTGATGTTGTAATCAGCGGAATGATGTAGCTTTTATGGTTAATAATGACTAAAACCAGACTCTATGTGCTTTTACGTTCACCGTTTGTTAAATGAGCGGTGATACACTTTACTGACTGAAGGTGCAGTGCAAGTGGCAACTGGTAGTGACGGTACCCATGACAATTTAAAATTCCCAACTTCGAAGCCTCAAGATATGCAAATTGGTCGGCGCCATGTTGACATTTTATAAAAGAAAGTTCACAGACATCACTTGTAACCAGGCACTGGTGTCCACTCATAAGTGTGCTACTTTTTTTATTGTCTATTTTCCTATTAATGGGAACATAATTCACAAAACTGACATAATCTGGTATTAAAAGGAGACTCAAAACTACAGACTGAGACATTAACTCCTCTAAAAAATGTTTACTGAAGTATTAAATCAAGTGAGAGGTTGGCTCAGTTCCTTTTATAACCCTGGTAGCTATTCAATATATTAGTATTACCTTTTTGGGTTTAATCAGCAAACCAAAAGACAACATGGCAACATGTCTTCATCAATGATAATAATAATAATAATAATAATAATAATAATAATAATAATAATAATAATAATAATAATAATAATAATAATAATAATAATAATAATAATCTATAACAATTTACATTAAGGGGCCTTGCTCTTTTTTCCCATAAGGCAGGCAAGTGACTGGGTAAGCTGATTTAGGTCCTTACAACATGAGTAATACGTGAAACGCACACACACCATGCATTTGCCCTTACTGTCCTTCACACATCCTTGAGCTTGCTCCTCATTCCACACAAAATGCAAACGTGTGTCGCCCCTTCACTTCCCTATGCTTCTACTCTACATACCTCCCTCCCTCACGCGCTCCTTTCTGCCTTTACCTTCATCCTCTCTTCTGTCTCTGCACCAACTGTGGCAGCCATCACACTGTGCAGACATGTCTACCTGTCTGCTTTGATATAGTGGCATAAGGTTTGTCTGATCACCAAGGTCAGGGACAAATAATCTATTCAATCCACTCATGATTATTAGGAGTATAAATAAATTTGGGTGGAGGACTGCACCTTGAACTCTGAGCCTTTGCCCTTCAATGAAATTTATCCTTTTTTTTTCTTTTACCATTTTTTCCTGTCGGTTGGTGACAAAATGACAAAATTTCTCTCATGGCCCTTGATCAAATAACATGCAACAAATCCATTAAGTAAATGAGGTGGATTCTGTCATCTACATATATGCATTGATATGAGAAATACTATATTTTTCTTTCTGAAAATAATTTTCCATTGTTATTGTATGGTTGGAGCATTATCTTATAGATTAAGTGACATTTATGAAAAAAAGCATTTGCATAGCATTGTATCTGTACACTGTAAAACACACACACTGTGTTTCCATGACTTCAGAGGACATTGCATTCACTTACATTCATTTCCTGGACATTTACTCTAACCTTATCCATAATTATTAGTTCCATAACCCTAACCTCAGCCTAACTTTAAAAAAAATGTCTTTATCTTAAAATGTAGTAAATTACATTATGGGGACTTGATTTTTGTGCAAGACAAGTCCCCATAATGTGTAAACAGATTTAGGTCCCCACAACATAAGGGATACCACACACACACACACACACACTCTCCACACTCCTACGTTAAAAACAGTTTAGCAGCTCCCTCTTGTTTTTTGTCCCTGTTTCTTCTCCGCCCTCCCCAACCCCAGAAACCAAATTATAAAATCATCGAGAGCATGATGAGATTGCTGCTCGGTTATTAATCTTCAATAAATACATCTTGACCCGGGGATTAAGTGTATGCCCTCTCCACCCCCTCGTCCTCTGTCCCACCAGAACACCCCCACCCACCCTCACTCATCTCTCCAGAGATCCTTTGACATGAAATATGAAAAAAAAAGGAAAGAAAACAATGATCATGGAGGGAGAGGGAGAGAGAGAGAGAGAGAGAGAGAGAGAGGGAGAGATGGAAACAAATGTTCCAACCTGGATTGAGTGTTGGCAACTGATGGTAGTGACCTTCGGGCGCCCTCAGACTGAAGCGGGATTACTTCTTCTCTCTGGGAAAGACAAATAGCATGCTTTTGCTTGGAAACAGTCACACAGAAAATGGTTCTTGCGTTCAGGATAAATACACTGAATGGATTTACTGACATTTTATTTTATGTACTAAAATAAAATGAATGGATTGAAACATATACTTGTGTCTTGTTTTCAATAAAAGTTGAAGAAACTGAACACAGTTACGGTGTATGATCACACTCAAAATTATTACAAAATATATCTATTTTTGTTAGGCCTGTAAGGAGAGCAAAACTGGGTCATATCACAGGTTTCTGGTGTCATTAATTAATTATCCCTCACTCAGATGCAGCAGGGATATAAAGGGGATTAGGGAGAGGTCTAAGGTGATAATAGTTATTTACGACTTATTTAATGTAAAAAAATGAACCTATACTCTATTTCCTTGGATAAACTTAGCATGCCATCTTGAGAATTTTGCTTATTTGGTTGATTTGTTAAAAGTATTATTTCAGCAGGAGTCAAATTAGCTTGGCACACACCATGAAAATGGGAAAACAGCTTGTCCTCAAGTCTTTAGCTTTGTCATCTTGCTGTAAGTTCATGCACAAAAATATGAGTATGGACTGTAAATAAAATGGACGACACATTTACAGTTCTGACTGTAAGCCAAAAATATCTCAGATATAAGTGCTGAACACTGTAAGCCAGAATCTTTAACGCACCCAGCCGATGGCACAGCAGCCATTTTCACGAGTCACAGTCTGAAAACCAGAGGTATAAATAATCAAATGAGTGAAAGATGAGTTACATTTCGCTTCCTGAACCACTGACTCCTGAGAAAAATGTTACTAACCTTATAAATCAAGCAGGAAGTAAGCTCATTTTCCCCAAACTTACATGCAAACTGAGTTTTTTTACAACCAGCAGAGTTGCCCCCTTGTGGATATTCAGTGTAATCTCATTTCCTGGTAGGCTCCAGAAGGGAACCAGAAGATTATGTCAATTTTTTATTTACAGTCTATGCGTGAAAATCATGTGATCTGTCAAGCCACAATAACAGTTTGCGTGCATATGTCATATGTACTCAAAACAAATACACCTTTGAATATAAAGGCATTAAAAGGCAGACCTACTATTTTGTGTCATACTTGTTCAGGAAGCAAAGTAAGATCATTGTGTTTTACTGAGACAAAGCAATAACTCTTTTTATATTTACACTAATGTATTATGAGATCTTTCTACACCGTCTACATCACCACACACCATCCAATATCCCATTTGTCTTTCATTGAAGCAATATTTAAATTAAACCACTAACAAACAAACTAGCAGGGCTTGTCCTTCCTGTCTCTCCTCCTCTCCCTCTACCTCATGGGAGGTAACAAATGAGCCTCGATTCTTCAGCTCTCCTCTCTTTCCTTTATCACTTCAACTGCTGGCTTCCAAAACAATAATTATACTAAGTGATTTATCGTGTATTCAGCCAGAGATCAAAGCAAAAAAAAAAAAAACCTTTGATGGTCAAAGCAGATGCATTACAGCTGTTTTGCTGCCATGATGTCATGGTGTGTGCTCCTGGTGTTTTCTGTTAGGCAGCAAACATGGTGCTTATAAATACTGTATATTGAAGTCTGTTCTAGAGGTTTTCCAAGTTTTGGATGTAGGAATTCCGAGTGACTCCCATCACTCTCTGGCTCCTCTCACATCCCTCGCGTCCCTTTAGCGGTGACAGCTGAGCAATGGCCTTCCCCAAGTGTGGCGATAATTGAAAAGCATGATGGCTGGCTGCTGGTATAGCAGCCATCTGTGAGTCTGAGTGGTTTGGTGAGTGTTGTGTTGGTGGGTGGGGAGGTCGAGGGTTATGTGAGAGCCAGACAGCTTTCCGTGGGGAGCTGTTAACACCTCATAGATGCCAAAAGGCCTCGAGATGGTCCTTCGCGGAGCCATGGCTCCTAATGAGAAAAAGGGTGATTATCCCACTGTGAGGCAACTATAATCACGTGCTGCTATGAATCCTGGCAACAGTAATAAAGGGCCAAACTACAGCGGGAATATAGTAAAGCATCAATATTTAACGACAATCAAGATGTGCGCCAGTGATTTTCCTTTTTTTTACGGAAGCAGAATAGTTGACATAAACCAACAGAATGGAGGATGGAAGATTTATAATGTGTGAAAAAAACAATTAATGCTGCACTGATTACTCAATTACTCAGCTGATCCGCTGAAAATTAATTAAAGCCTGATTCAGTAATTAGGCATTTTAGTTATTTATCACAATGAAAAATAGCCTCATGCTTTTTTTTTCTTAGTTTATATCTGAATAAAATCTGTGCTTTTTTAAAAATGTGAAAAGTAAAACATTTTTCAATATTAAAAGTTGATCTCTTATGGTTTTGTTATTATAGCCTCCATTGTACATTACATTTTATTAAAAATATAATAACAGATTTTAAAAGATAGAGAGATACTGTATGAGATAAAAAATTACAACATCACATTTTCATACAAATTGCTGTCATAAATTCCCGTGTACACACTCAGCAGTTAAGGCCTGAATGAAGAGTTTTGAGGACTGCACGATTTGCAGGCAGCAGTGACAATACTCTACATTTCAGATTACGAATGTTCCTAAATCCATTGCAGTCAGCCATTCCAGACAGAGCACAGGATATCGCAATCCTATCTAAGAATGAAATGAAGAGATAATTATGCAGCCGCTGGGTAATGGAGAGGTGGAGCTGTGATAGATTTGATTAAAGTTGTCAGTGAAAACACACGCTAATGACCTTGTTGATTAGTTAGATTGCTTTAATGCTGCTACCATTAATCTAGAGCATAAACAAAAGTATGTTGTTAGGCTGGTGCTGTGTTTGCGGTCCCTTTTCACTTTTTTTCTATAGTAATGCTATCATTAAGCATAAGATTTACAGATTATAACTCAGCTTGCTTGCATCTTAGTTATATCACCCTCTTCATTCACAGCACCTTAAACTTCCCATCTTTGCCTCTGCACCTGCAGGACAAAAGCTTCAACTAGTGGAGGCTCTTATTCGCGAACATGTTGCCTTAATTGATTGATATGTGTAAAATGGATAATCCACTGTGCTCCCAACACTTCCCCCCCCATCCTTCCTCAACCCCAGAGGTCCCAAAATGAAAATGAGCACACTGCTGCCACCACACAACCATGCATACATTTGCACACACACACACACTCACACACACACACACACTCTCACGCACCAAGCGGCCTCCCCTCTGTTGCTGCTCCATTAGGTCTGAATTGTAGTTGTGATATGTAGGACCCAAGGGAGGTGTTATTGTCAGACCTGATTTACTCAACACCATCTGACACAGGACTGGGGAGGTTTTGTGTGTGTGCGTGCGTGTGTGCGTGTATGAGAGAAAGAGAAACAACAGGCATGCTGCCAGGCTTAGAGTCCTTTACAGAAAGGGCAATTAAAAGCAACAGTTTAACAGTCACTTTAAAGTGATAGTCAACAGTCTTTGCGATATGAAATTATATTTCTAAATTTCCAATTTATTGTGCATGATTATTGTTACATTGTTGAGACTAATGTAATTTGGAAGCATTTATTTTTTGTTTTGTATTTTTTTTATTTTTAAATTTAAACCCACCATCTAGTTGTCATTGGGTGTATAAATACAACCAAATATGAAATGTTAAGTTCTTGAACTGTATTGATAATAAATGATATAATCTCTTTAAAAATCACATCCTAAATTAATTTATATGTAAAATACTACATAATTTAAGTAAAATATTTAAAATTAAAAAGATGGCATTTTTCAATGAGTCAAAATCTGCTTTCGGTTTTATCTGAAATACTGAAACAACTGATTGTCATCTGAGTTTTTGTCCCCTAACACACCAACCATGGACCATTTTGTTGACACATTTATTTGCCATTAAAACATTGTCAGTACACATTCATATAAAGCATTTTATAAGCCATAATAAGTGAAAGCAGCAAAGCTAAAGGGCTTATGTTTGCAGAATCATTAACTCCCAGCATGGATGTAAAAAAGAAATTCTTCTACCACAAATATCCACTTTACTTATACATAAAAAAATATTAGCTATAACAGATAATGATGTGGCATCTCTCAATTCCATCCTCTCAATCAGCTTTACACCTCATCCTTAGTTAAGAGTGTTAACACAGCCTGTGTTTGCGCAAAAATAATAGCTGCCAGTTAAAGTTCACATCAGTCACACCCAAACCCATTTCACTCCACTTCCTTTTTCTCACCATTTGCTTATTTTGTGCTACCTGCATTTGTATTATTAAAGTTAACACCTCACTGAACACTCACCTTCTCCCATTCCCATTTCACAAATTGAATACCAAACGTAATTGAAAACTTTTCTCTGAAACCTGTGGTTTTCAAACTCAACCTGGAAGAGAGAGGTGGGATAATCCCAGGTGTTTGCAATAATGAGTTCATCCCTTGGTCACCGAGTTCTCACACCTGCCACGGGGGAGACAAAGTTAAGAAGTGAATGTGAAGAGAAAAAGTGGTAATTCACTGGGAAGTAATGCAACATAGTCAAAACATTCAGAGACATTTTGTAGGTTTAGCATCACAAACACAAACAGAACCACAATTAACAGCTTAGACCTTTAAACCAAGCACTTCCTGTTGGCTCTGAGTCTGCGTGGAACCCGTCTGACCCCAAATACAGCAAGTAAACTGACCAAGGCGGATAGTGTAGAAGATTAGCACAGCCTTTGACACTTCACTCTCACCCCCTTCCTGTCTTTGCCAAACACTCTTTGGCTCAGGTTACACACCTGTCGCTTTTGCAGGGGAAACACTGATACCTGCCACTCAGCTGCAAGGGTTCAGCTGAATATCCTGTCTGGTGTCTCTTTTCTTGTTCAGGGGAAACTGAGGAGCAGAGTGGGCATCCATCAATGGTGGAAGAAGCTGGACATTACACTCATATACAAAAGTGTTGTTTACACTCATAAACAACTCATAAACACCTTCACAAAGATCCTCAAGTCATACAGTGTATAAAAACACGACGAGCATGCTACAATATTTGCTTTGAGTGATTTGCTTAAAACAGAATGTTGCTCCAAAAACATCAGTTATTCCCCCCAGTGTATTCATTTTGCATGAAAGAAGTACGGTGTCAATCCCAATGAGCATAGTCAGATTTCTTATTTAAATAACATGATTGTATCCTAATAAGGTGAATAAATAACCACAGCACTTTACACTTACTGTACATCAGATCTGTAAAATTATTATATAAAATGTCACAGTATTAAAATATAATGCTTTATACACTGATGTGCCAACTATTCTGCATGGCTAATTCAAATTACAATCGGATGTAAAATATCAAGTAATAACATGCAAGTACATCAACACTGCTCTTAATGAAAGTACTCGATTATATGATCTAAACTGCTTTGCACCATTAGTCAACAGATTGGAGGCAGCTGAAATTTAAATATGGAGTCTGACAAGCATCTACAGAGACACTTTATAAACAGCTTAGACGTTCTGAGACGGCACATGATTGAAGGAATGAATAGGTTTATAAATAAATGAATATTGCTAATGACTGTAGAAGGCCTAAAATGTGATAGATGGTGAAATGTTCTCTGAGAAGTGTCTGCGTGAGATCACAAGCCGTTTTGTGAACCACATAAACAATTTTGCACACAATCTCACATGCACGCCCTTATACACATACACTCTCGCACCCATTTACAGTTTAATCTATTTAATTGAACCTGACTTTGAATTAACTAAACAAATTAGGAAATTCACAAGGGGCACTTGATCCTTCCTCAGCTAATGGATTGGAGATTCCTTTCCCATAGCGACATTTGGGCAAACAAGACCCAGTAATCTCTGAATTGATGAGCTGACTCTGTCTGCATCAAATTTCTCCACTAAAGAGCTGTTGAACCCGTGATACAGTGTTGGTAGTTAGCCAGAGACTCAATTTGCAGACGCAGTCACAACTGAGGCACACTCTAGTTTCACTGTCAGTGCTGTCATATGCTGCAATTATACCAGATAAATATGAGATAGATGCTGCATAAAAATGTAACATTTTATATGATGTTTCCAATCTTCCTGCTTTAAAACATGCTTTTTACACTGATATTTTAAAGACATTTAAAGCAACTACTTACCTTTGTCTTATTTGATGCACAATTATGTGGTCCAGCCAAAAAGTAGATACTCCATCTTGTTTAAGGTGACAAATTTATTAAAGTCCTGTCATTTAATCAGGAGTCATCATCATCATCATCATCACCACCAGAAGGAATAAATAATACATAAAACATTTTCCACATAAACAAACATATACATTAGAACCCAGGTGCTTTAGCGGTTCAATCTTGGGGTTTGTTTTCAGAGTAGAACAAAATGAACAGGATACATCTAAGAACACACAAATGCATAGAAGGAATTGGACACCAGGTACCGTTTAAGATAGTATCTACATTTTTGCCTATATCCCTGTTTAAGAGTGTACAAAGTCCTCATATCTGGGTCCTTATTCATGTCCAAGAAGGGCAAGAAGTTTGTATAAAAATAAAGTCTCCACAATGATAAACCATTATATATTTATATATAAGTAGACATTTGGCAACAACCAGACATTTAAAGACTCTGATCTTTGAAACGATTTCTGCAATTGAACAGATGGTAGAAAACAGAAACAACATGGGGGTAAATAAAATTTAATTGGAAGCCTTATTGATGTCTAAACTTTCTGAGTTCATGGATAGTCTGTACATTGTTTTGATAAAGCTTACAGTGGTATCCGACAACTGACAGAGTCCTTGCTTTACATAGAGTTCTACTAATGAAAGACTATTAGGCCAAGTGCTTTTGAAGAAGGGCATACATCCCCCTCCTTTCATCCAAATCAGGGATATTGAATGTTAGTATGCTCACTAGATATGGATGAGATCCGAGCCAAGGATAATTTAGTCCTTTACACGATCACTGTCCAGTTCCATAAATCCATCATAAGACACAGGAAAAAGAAGACAAAAAAGTCAAATTGTTGTTGATGACCAATCAAAACTGCCCTTGATCTACTTCATCTAACCAAGAGGCAGGACTGGCAGGAAAGTCTGGGTATCCTCCACTGCTGCCTGTGGAGAGGTCGGAGTTTGGTCCGTTGGCTCCCCCCATGGAGACTCTTGCAGCAGGATTGATCCCAGCCCCGCTGCCCTGTGTCATGATGGAGAGGCCAGATTCAGGGTAGACCAGGCTGGAGATGAGAGGCTGGTGTCTGGGTAGCGCCTGCAGTGACCCTGGTGACTGAGGAAGGCCGTATGGGCTGTTGGAGCGAATGTCATGGAACTGGTCTTGAGAAGGCAGGACGCCGTGCTCCAGGGGGAAGGAGCCGTGGTTGTTGCCCCCTTGGCGACCTCCCATGGCTGGAGAGGACTCACTGAGGCTGCTGTAGATGCCGTTACTGTGGCCAATCTCTGACATTGGTGGTTCGTCTGTGCAACACGGTCAAGAAGACAAAATAGTGTAAGCAAGTACTGAACTATAATGGTGTTGAAATGAAGAACATTGCCATACCTAAAAAAAACCCTCACTACCTCTCTCAAAAATGTCTCAACCAGAGAAGAAGCAAAATATGGGCCTGCAGTGAAAATGAGTTAAAATGTACTGTAAATGGCTGAAAGTGGAGAGGAAGTTGAAGACAGATCCCGGGGTGGATGAAGCTTCAGTCAGGGTTATTTAATGCTCTTTCTGTATCTCATATAAATTGTCAGTGAATATTTATTTTCTACTTATTTCTACTTATTTATATTTGGAAACTTTTGCAACCAGCGCTCTTGAATGTTTTGAATTGAATTGAATTGTAGCAACAACTCCCCCCCAAACCCCCGACAATAGTTGAATTGCATTTAGCTGCTTTAGTTTCAGGTTCATACTTTCTTTTCACCATGGTTTTAACCTTCACTTGGACACTTGAATAAAATGAAGTCATGATTATTAATGTTGTGACCTGTGTGATTTCCTAACAACATGATGTAAACCCTACCTGTGAAGGACACCTCTGCATCACTGTCCATGCCCTCTTCCTGGATGCTGTCTTTATCGGATTTGGAGCTTCCCCGTGACCGCTTCATGTTGCGGAAGTACTGGCCCCATCTCTGCCGACCTGCATCTTTCTTCAGCCTTTTCTCTTTAGCTCGTCTGTTCTGAAACCAAACCTGAAGGAGAAGAAACCGATAGTGACTCTTTAGAACTGTTTGAAAAAAACTGTCTAGATGTAACATTAGGCTTGAGCTTAAAAGAAAGAAAAATGTTATATTCAAAGGGTACAGCCTTGTTTTTATAAGAGGTGAACCGTTTACACTTCTGAGACAATTGCAACATAAGAAAAAAAAAAATTAATTTACTTTAATGTAAACCCTCTCAATTTTAATTTAAAGACTATGCAAATACTGTACAAATTTATTATCTATACCCCTCAAATACACAGAACAAACCCCTACTCCAATGTCCTCTTTACCTGATTTTATGATTTTAGGCATTAAAACCAAATGAATTTTCAAGGACTGTCTGGACACAACTTCACACTCTGATGAATCCAAGCGTGGAACTACAACAGTGACACTGAGCAGTAATCCTGGCACCAGTGTCCCCTATTTATCACCCATTTAATTAACTTCACAACAACTACAAGTTGTAATCACCTCAGGGAGCAGACAGGTTAGTATGCCACAGACTTAGAGTAAATGAGTCAATTTTCCTCTTTCTTCCCATACGATGTGGTGTATTTTTCACTTTATAAAACATAAAATACACAGTGTATGATGTCTGATTTAAAATGCATGACAGTCCCATTTCTTTCAAAATCTTTTTTTCACATTAATCAGTTTTAGTCACAAGCACAAAGAGCAGTTTTACATTCTTCTTAATGATATTCCGCCCTAAGTGAACCCCCCCACACCCCTTTCCCTTTTACTGAATAATGAGGAGCATTTTAGTGGCTTCCGTCTCTACTTTTGTCCTTGCAAATAAAACAATATATATGACCACTACCTTGCAACCAGCGTGAGGCTCCTCAGCAGTGGACAATATGTGAGGGGCCCTCTTAGCATTGTTAATGAGGTTGCACTTAAACCATGCTGACTTTCACTTGGACTTCATTTTACTCATTCTTGCCATAAATTCCCCCCACAACACACTTTATCGTACAGTGAGCTTGTGCCAGTTCAGACACAATTTTGCCTTGATAATGAAGTCCAGACACTAATGGAACAGCTCTTAATAAAAGATAATAATATTCTTTATACCTGCACAACTCTCATATCCAGGCCCGTCTCTGAAGATAGCTGCTCTCGAACATGGCGGGCAGGTTTGGGAGAGTTATTGTAAGCATTCTTCAGTGTTTCCAGCTGTTTGGCTGTGATGGTTGTTCGTGGCCTTTTTGCAGTTGAGTCTGCTTCTATAAAAGAATGAAACACACAGTGTCAGCCAGTGCTGGGATTGTGTTAGTATGTGGAGCTCACACATGTCAAGTTTACTTTTTTCTGTAAAAGCAAGATAAAAAGAAATGGACTTAGTATGATATTACTGTCCCACACTGAGATTTAGATGTTCTATGTACTGTGTATATCCAATATCAATAAAAAAAGGGTTTATCCATATCAGCAGCTTCTATTATATACAACTTTCTAATTCACCATACATGGATAAATTCCACTTTGCCTATAAACTAAAACATGGCATCCTGCGCTTAATTGCATCATGTTTGAACATCTGTTGGCCAGCACAGCAAAATACAGGAAAAAAAAAACCATCATCCAAATGGATGCCGCCCAAGTAATTGCGCCCTCTCATTAGTAAAATAAACGTGTGTGTTTTTGGTGAAAACTTGCATTAACTCACTGCATAAATCAACACTTGGTGTGAGCAGTAAATTCAAACAAACAGATGGGGAGATAAAACTTGACCATGGGCAGTCTGTCCTGTGAGGAACCAAGCCTGCTGGGATTTTGTACAAAGTTAATGAGGAGCAGCTCCTGATGTTAAATGAGGTATTTAATGAAAATGTTTTTTTAAGTCTATAAACGTGTGTGCCAACAAAATATAACTAGTTCATGTCAGCACAAATTCAAGTATGTTTAACTACTACACATTAAAAGCATTACACACGCATTAGTCACTGTGTGCGTCAATAGCGATCATATAGTCTAACTGTGAAAGCTAAGGTCAATATTTTCTGAATACACTTTTTCCAAAATTATTTTTGATGAACTATTATTATTTAGAATTCTTTCGTTATACAAAGACTCCCATTCACGTTTGGATAAACAAATGGCCTGGTATGAAAGAAAAGAAATAAGAACAACAGTTAATTACAGATCTGGGAGTATTAAGTACTGTGTCTTGGAGATTAAATTTTATTGCACACTTGAGTGACATGTTCAGACCTAATGACTGCAATTACGCACATTTCAAGGCAATATCCCTGTCACTGAATTGTTTTTTTTATTATTATTTGAAACACATTCAGATTATTATGGCCAAACATTTCATCCACCTTTGATTTAATTAGTTTCATTTTCTTAATAGTAAGCACCAACACTGCAGAGACTTTCAACCTTGTATCTCTAAAGCCAGAGTAAGAGTTACTGAAAACGGCTCTGTTCAGGCGCAGAGAGTGCGCCTCTGGGCCTCCATTTGGCTCAGTCTACCTTATATGCGCGCAACAATGCAATTAGAACATGTGGGTGAAAATGTACGGGAGACCTCATAGTCAGGTCAGAATTGAAGCAGGTTATATATTTTTACGGTGTATCTTGAGGCAGGTACAGGCCTTTCACAGAAGACATTTTTACGCACATGAGCAGAGTTGGAAACGCGGCTCACCTCTCTGTTTGGCGGTCTCGTAGTCTGCCTTACACACTAGCCTGCTGTCCTCCATCAGATAATACTCATCACCTGTGGCCAGTTGCCTTTTGCACACGATGCAGGCAAAACAGTGCAGGTGGTAGACGAAGTCCTGCGCTCTCCTCACCACCTGTGTGGGCGGTATTCCCTGCTGACAGGCTGCGCATTTGGTCCCGAATCTCCTTTTGGAAAAGTATTCAATGGCCATCAAAAAAATTGAAAGCTTAAAAAGTCTAAAAAGAATTATAGTTATAAATATAACAAATTACAAACATACTATACATGTAACCCTTATTAAATTTGTACCAAATTAGATTATTGAAAAATCAACGGTATATACTCACTTAAAGAAATCCTCTTTGCAGTAGACGCTGTCGCCTCTGCTGAAACACTTGTCCGCCAGTTGAACCTGGCAGTCGCTGCATTTCAGGCACTTGCTGTGCCACTGGCGATCCAGCACTTTGAGGATGAAGCGGTCCACGATGTGCTGACTGCAGCCTGCGCACACTGGGATTTCTGCGGGAGACACCATGGAATCACATCATCATGCGAGGACAGTGAGACACTGACACGCAGAATGACACCTGACCTGCTTATATATATAGTGGTAAATATGTGTACACCTAAAATTAAATTATGCAAGACTCTCAATAGGTTTTGTGGATAAAATAATAATAAAAAATTATAATAAATAAAAGCACTCGGAGAGCGCAGACCTCCGCCAAGAAATGAAAAAGAGATAAAGAGGAATTTCTGGATCCGGATCACCAAATCTAACCTATCTGTTCTTTGTCCCATTACACACCTTTCCTGAAAATTACATCAAAATCCGTCCATAACTTTTTGATTTATTTTACTAATTGTCAGACAGACAGGCAACACAGGTGAAAATATAACCTCCTTGATCATGTGCTTAAAGATGCGTAAACATTTTGGTTCAACTGAGGATAATCTCCACATTTGGTTGAAATACTCTTGTAACTGTTTTATTTTTGACAGCTTTTGATTTTAACAATCGTCAACTAAATAATCTAACATTTTCAAAGGGAGAATAAATAACATATTTGCGTTCTTTTCTCAATAATCACCTCTTTTGTTTTCCATATACAACCTACATTTAATTGTCACTAACGCAAACTTAATCCTGTTAAAATGTACCGCAAAGAGCACTAATGCAGTGAAGTGCATTTGCAAAGAAAATTACAAACTTTGTTTTCTTGGAAGAATCAACAAATAAAAAAAACTAGATCGAATGAATAAATCAACAAAAAAATCTCTTTATCTCACTGTTTATCTTTCATTTGGCTACTGTGATACAAAAAAATGTCAAGGCTATGGTATCTACATGTTATTTTTCAGGGGCTTTTTCAGGTGTTTGCATTTGATTCGGATTTGGGGCTTTATAAATAAATAAATAAATAAATAAATAAGTTAAAGGACTGTATAGCTACAGTTTTATGTAAAAATGTGTCGATTATAGTTAAATAAATCTCATTTGAACATTTAAGCAATTAAAAACTGGTTATATCATTTTTAGAAATAAAACAAGACGTTGCAGTATTAAATAGAATCATGGTTTTCAGATAATATTAAAATTATGTGTAAATATAATTGATAAATTCATAAATGTCAATTATAGGAACCAAAATTCGACTGATTCGAATTATGAGAAGCGTTTCCTGATGTGAATTAACAGCTCCTTCATCCACCAGTGATAAAACAGGTTATATTCCATACATTATGGAATATAGCTATATAGCTATACTAATATCATAAAATTCGATTTAAGCCAGTCTAAGAATGCAGTAAAGAACTCCATATCAAAAACGGAACAAGCAAAAATAAATAAATAGGACATTTGAAAGGACGTTATCAAGCCTCTTTATTAATTAAAAGAAGCTCAACCACTTCATATTCCATCCGTGCAAGGAATCGCCTCTCCATTGTCCTGCTGTGGGCAGTTCATGAAATATGAACGAAGCTTTTCTTCTGGAATCAGCAGCCAAACCCTGCACAAGTGCAGCGGGAGCCACGTCGAGAACAGGTGTATGCAGCTCATCATTTATTCAACGCGCTGTGTAAAACTAGAAAGCTTCGGCCTACTGCCTCCAAGGCTCAGACCAATGAGGTGTCCACTGTCCGTGGAGGCAATCTGCTCACCCTGCAGGACCCACTCTGCACTCGGAAGGTTTGAACTGCAGATGAATGCAAAATACCAGGCGAAACCACTCCTATTAAACTGCGTGTAATTGTTAAAAAATGGCTGCGTGTTGTTAAATAAAGTCGACACAAACATCAGGTGTGACAATTCGACGTGTTTTCATACCGTAAATCTCCACTATGTACGACCACAATCTTTAAAATACGTGCGTAAAATGCCTAAAACCGAAAGTATTGTAACATTTGCAAGTTAATCATGGTTTAATCACTCATTTTCTCCCGCTTTATCCTCCACAGATGGTTGCCGGGGTGATATATTATAATTGATATAATATATCAATTATATTTGTTCGAATAAACCAAGGGGTTACAATCTGATGCCTGGAAGTTGAATTGTCATCATTTGGTACCACGCAAATGACACATGTCCTCTGTCTCGGCTGTTATAGGCAAAGATTGTTCCACGTGACATAACAATTTACCTCAAATTAAAACATGCATACTCAGGTGTGACATCCATCATCCACACACCAGTTATGACACGCACACATAATCAGGCAAAGATACGACACTCAAAGGCCTAAAGGTCCAAGGTCTGATTTTGTGCTGTATATAATATTAAAATGTATAGTGCTAAATAAATAAATAAATAAATGGATCATACACTGGCTCGTGGTTACCTTTGCGTAGCTGCTCAGTGTGTGACAGCAGAGCGAGGAGCATCTCCGCGTTATTCTGTGCCTCTTTTGGAGAGTTGCGCTCACCACGTCCATCCATAGCTCATGATTTACGCTCCCATCAATGCAAATGTGTCCTGTCTGTTATCCACGCACAAACACACTCACACACGTCGTCAAATTTGATCACCCTCTCCAAAGGAGCGAGCATGGAGCGCTGTAGAGTTTGCGTTGAAGCTTCACTGTGTTGCAGCATGTGCTGGATTATACGGTACGCCGTTTCCTGGGCGACAGGGAGACAGATGAACATCACCTACAAGAGTCTACCTTACCCGGAAGGAGAATAAAAAAAAGAGGCGAGGAAGGGGAAGGCCTTTGCAGTGTCAGTGTTTCTCTGAGACGCATTACGTCATTGAAGATTGAATTCTGTTCAGTGTTCTTACTCCACTTTTCATATATATATATATATATATATATATATATATATATATATATATATGTTAAAACCTCAACTCTGAAATCACTTAATATTATCTTGTCACGGTATTATTCTTACAACGTGGTACTTGTATAATAAAAAGAAAAAATAGTATGGGATATATGCTTATATTGTCAGTGTAAACTGACCTATCGGGAAACAACTTTAGATTTTCAGCGAAATCTATTTTTAATTCACATAAGGGGCGTCGTGCGTAAACTCTGCAATTAGACTTATCGAATGCGTTTTTTCTTTAAACATCCCATTTATTCAGTGGAAAATGCAGCTGCCTTTTACGCGTGTAAGTCCAAATTCTTCTTCTTCTTCTTCCTCTTCTTCTTCTTCTTCTTCTTCTTATTATTATTATTATTATTATTATTATTATTATTATTATCAATAGTAGTAGTAGCTGTAGAGGCTTCCACAACAATTTAGAAGAACGATGCCCATATTTAATATGGGCTACTGAAGGTCCTGTAAGCTTTGCATCTGATACTGATCAGATTGTAAATAAGTCATTATAAATATCACAAGCGCGCGCGCGCACACACACACGCCGGCTCGTGTGTGTTGAGTGCTCAAAGACAAGTGTTTATTTAGGGGAGAGATTGGCTGTTCAATAACATGTTGATCGGGCCAACACCCCAATGAATTTTATTGACACTGATCTTTGGCACAAAAGAGCGCCTGGGGAAATCACTGGTAGAGCCACAGCAACACGCGGGCCGCTGATGAATCTAAAATCAATGTCCTATTTGCCTGTATTTCAAGAGTATATGAAAGGCGTTTTGGAGAAAGCTGCGAGGTTCACGGGTGCCCCCTCTTACTTTTCAGCTTTGTAATAATTTTTATGTCGCATCGATCGCTTACTTTGAGGGGGAGAGGCCGACAGTAATGCGACAACAAAGCAATAAAATGACTATCAGAGTAATGGTCAGTCAGTTAGATACAGTCGCTTCAGGGATGATTTGAAAAATTCATGTTGGTTTTTTTTTCGTTTAAGTTTTTGTGTAACATTTGAATTTGTAAAATAGTATAATAAATTCCATTGTTTCCCTTTTTGGTTGCATTTATTCCAATTTTATTTAAATTGTGCCAACAATTTTAAGGACGTAAAGCACAATTCAGATGCAGGCCACAACAATCAAATTAAAAATTAAATTCCCTTTTCTTTGGATGGCACTAAATATTTATACAAATCAATAATGGGTGTTGATAAAAGGCTGGAACCTTTAGCTCAGGTGTCCCACCTGTCATGGCAGGAATGTGACACCTGTTGCGGATGGGAACCAGCTCCGCGCCCGCTGTCGGTCTGTCGACCAGCCGCAGTGGCTCCGGTGCTCTCTCTCTCTCTTTCTCTCACTCTCCATATTCGCAGTACACACATGAGCTCCCGTGACAGCACGAGCACAACATCTGTTCCAGTGTCTCTCCGACAATGATGGCTCATTACAGATTCATAACGTCTCACACGCAGCGCAAAAGAAGCGCTTTTAACAGCCGGGATGTGTGCGTCCACAACAGAGGCCAGTGTCCACATTTTAGGAACGTATGCCATTTGAATTTACCCTAACACCAACCTATGAATTTCACCATAAAATACAAGCACTTAACAGTTTCATCCACTCACAGAGCAAAACGAGAACAACCTCCCCTCACGCACGCAGCGTTGATTTCACACCTAATTGAAAACCCATTCAAGGACAACAGGCCTTCAATAAAGGCCAGTGCCTTTTCTGTTTGATAGACACAAATTAAAATGCACAGTAAATTGTAGAAAAATAAAAACTAAACTAAAAATTAGAGAAAGGACTCTCACCTTGACCTGAATTGTACCGAGGGAAATTCCCGGTGTTTTGACAACTTGACCCCGGGTGTTCGAGCAACATTTTTGGAGATGTTCCGGTATCAGCGCCGAAAGACGCTACTGAGATTCTACTGCACTTCTGAGTTTTGATGATGAATTTCCGGGCGTGTTATCCTTTCAAGAGTGAGTAAAGCTCTGTCCGATGGCAGCTTGATTTCTGAAAATCACAGGAAAGCACCTTCGTCGACCTCTCTTTCTTCAGCCGAACAGAAACTTTGATATCAATGTATCAAGTCACTGTTTGATTCCGTTACGATCAGCTCGAGGTGAGGTGGAGACAAAAGGGTAGAGGTGTCAGTGGAGGAAGGAGTGTGTGACTGGGACTGAGAGTCCGGTAGCTGCGACTTCACTTCTTCAAGTCTACAAGTAACAGGCGGCCAACGCTGCCGCTGTCCAGGGTGCTGAAAGGAGGGAGGAGGGAGGAGGGAGGGAGGCGTGTGTGCTGTTCCAGTATTATCCCGTGTATATCCTTGTATCCTTAAACATACACACACACACATACACACACACACACATACAAAGAGAGAGAGAGATTGGCTTCCATTCACGTGGACAGCCCCAACAAAGAGTTAGCCCTAATCTTAAGCATAGACAGTTCTTTCTCCTAACCATAATTCAACAATTTAAATATCAGAACAAAATTTTACAGTTCCTGGTACCAGAAATGAGGTTCTTCCTCATTGGGACCACGTTTTGGTCTCCCTGAGGACTACTGGTCCTGACAAGGTCAGCGTTCTCAGCTCCATGACTAACCCTTAACCTAACCCTATTGTACGCCTTACCATCCAAGTCTTAACCCTTAAAAAACCCGTTAAAGCTGCAAGGACCAGCTAACAAGAGAAATGTCGTCACAACGACGGATTTTACAAGAGAAATGTCGTCACAACGACGGTGAGGACTACTGGTCCTGACAAGGTCAGCGTTTGTGCAAGAAAAGGGCCTGATGTTGGTTGCAATGACATTCATAATACATTCTCTAAAGCATAACCTTAACAATCTCAGCTCCATGACTAACCCTTAACCTAACCCTATTGTACGCCTTACCATCCAAGTCTTAACCCTTAAAAAACCCGTTAAAGCTGCAAGGACCAGCTAACAAGAGAAATGTCGTCACAACGACGGATTTTACAAGAGAAATGTCGTCACAACGACGGATTTTAACGTAAGTTTCTCCTTAAAGCCAATAAAGACAAGCACGCACACACACACACACACACACACACACACACACACACACACACACACACACACACACACACACACACACCACACACACACACGCACATACACCCACACACACACACACACACACACACACACGCACACACACACACACGCACACACACACACACACACACACACTCCCTCCCCTTCTTCCTCTCATCTGTGTTATGGTGCACGTGTCTGTCTTTCAAGGCCCACAATGGGACAAATTGCTCATCGCTTGGGACATCATTGTTGTTCTGCGTTTCCATCGCTGCGTCCCTCTTTTGTTTGGATAACTGCATTGCATTAAGTAGAATGCGTGCCGTTAGACCGTAAATAAGACAAGCTACTGCATGTTTGTCTTTACAAAGAATTACATATAATTATGTATATGTTCAGTGAAATTTGGTCCATTCATTTGATTTCTCAGCATATAGAGAAACATTACCACCCAAAACAGGATTCAGTAGGCAGAGAATGATTTTAAAAAAGAGAAATTGTATTTTGAAATGTACAGGAATACATTCATTTTCTTAAAAAAGTTTCTCTCATTAACGTTTTCCTTTAAAATTCGGTCCAGTAGGCACTTGCACAGAGCCCAGTCGTTATTTTTGGCTGATTGCCATGTCTGTATCCCTCTGACACAGTGCCAATTATCAACACAAAATACAAAACTATTCTGACAGCTTTGATTAAATTTTACTCACCCAGCATGCCAGCCCTCAAGTAAGCCAATTATACCAATGCTGTTCATTAGTGAACTCAATTAGCTTCTTCCCAAACCTGGAAAGTTTTATCATTTAATCTTCTCCTGCTGATCACCGTCTTTCAAACCCATCCAGCAATTTAACCACTCATTAGAAATAAAGGAAGCAACCAAAACAAAAAAATAAAAAATAAAAAAATAAAGTCATGGATGATTGTTTTATTGGATAAGAAGGGTTTTGTACAGTGTAATCTCCGATAAAGAAGCCAGTGTGGATCTTTATGCAGATTAATCCAATTCAATGCCACTTTATTCATAAATCACTTTGAAAACAGCAACAGCTAAAACAAAGTGCTGTACATCACAGATAAATAAAATAAATAAGATTAAGGGAGAACTGTTTGTAGATGTGGAAAAAGCTGTACTCAGTAACTGGGATCTTAAATCCAATGCAGCATCACGAGAACTGAGGGGAAAACAACAACAGATGATTTTCTTTTTTCTTTCATCCTCTGTGAGAAAAGCATCTATTTGGTTTGTCTTTGCATGAGTTGATGTTGTGCCACTATACATATTGAACAAACAATTAAATTAAGCATCATTTATTTTTTATTCTATAATCATAAAATAACATTTTACATCACTGCATAAGTGTATGGAATATATCATCACCACTTTTTAAACGAACTCCATTTCCTTGGCTTTCATGAGCAAAACCCTCAAAACACACTGATGCTTTTATCCTGTTTATATTTTTGTGTCACCTTTGAAATGTCGAGCATCATTACAGAAAATTGGTAAAGTGTTAATACACCTGGGTCCTACTTGAAAAAGCAGCTGCAATCAGGCAATAATGGTCCTCCATAAAGGCTCAGCCTGTTGCATCTATTACAACTTGATGTTTGACCTCGAGTATGAGCGGGCTCACAAGTGTTTTGCTTCAGAAGAACTGTTGTCGTGTGAACCCTCTGCTCAAGTGGGGATCCTTACTTGAAAAAAGAATAGAACCGTTTTATGAATACAAATCTTTACTCAGATCTGTTGTGTTTCATGTATAACAGAAAATGGTCTTGGTATATCAATGAATTTTGCTCTAAAAGTATTTCCTTTTGAGCAAATGCCCCTTTGGACAGTCTGACAAAAATGTGAAAATGCATTATTATTTTTTAAACAAAATCCTTATATCACCCAATTGAGTGTTTTTTTCTGATTAAACTGATATAAAAAACAATATTTATTTGGGCAAATTGTGGCTGTAAATGGAACAAGTTTAAGTGTGATTTGAAAAAATGTTAAATCTGAAAAATAAAGCTACAGTACAAACACACACTTGGTATTTTTAATATATATATATATGTGTGTGTTTTTACATGCCCGTACTAGAACCTGTGGGGTTTCATTTTGTTTAAATTTGACATGAATGTCTACAAGTGGGTGTGCATGTGTACTAGTTATGTTTTTCTTCAACTGCTGATGCACAGCTGAGCTGGACGACCGAGTCTTACTGCAGGGGGGTCCATGAGCGGCCATGCCACCCCTCTGACACCAGGCAGCCATTGTGCTCCTGTCGTGATCAATCATGTCCTCCAAAGACCAGCCTTGTCCTGGAGGGAGGGCACCAATCACATGCCTCATTACCCAGGCTTGGTTACTCCTAAACGAAGTAGTCCCAAGACACCTCGGCCTGTTGCTGTCTGAGGGGAAAAAAGGAAGAGACTAAATGTGTGTGAAAGAACAGAAAGAGGAGAAAAAAGTTGTTAGTGAGAGGTGTCAGAGATGACAGAACTCTGAATGTGAGCGTGCAGGAGAATAAGATGACAAGAAAAGAGTGTTTAGATGCTGTTCAGGTGTGAATCAGTTGTTTCTGGAGAGACAGGACAACAAAGGTTTTTAACTAAAACTAAAAAATAATAATAAATATTCAGCTGTACTCTAAAGAATATTTTTTTAGATATTGCAACCACAATCCATTTACTATAGATAAATGCTCACTCTCAGGACCAAGCTTCTAATCTCAAACCATAGCGAGCAACACTTATTGTTTTTAAATGGCTCCATCTGGCAAGGTTTCACTGACCAGGCCAGTCGCAGTTCGCTCCCTCAGCAGCTGGCAAAACTGTCCAACCGCTTTTTTGCTTGGCCGTCAGAGTAACCGACACTCTGGTGGCTGAGCCCCTAAAATACACACACACACACACACACACACTTGACTGAGGCTAACTGTCTCCTGGCCTGCCAGTCTTGAGGTCAGCTGGCTTGAGTGGAAGGAGGGGAGGGATGTATTCTGGAGCAGTGGTGCAGGGTAAAAGGACCAGTACCATTTAGCTCCTGTCATTATCCAAAATGTAGCTAGAGAAATGGGTCATCTTAAGGCAAAATGGTCAAATGCCTCCAAATGTCAGTGTTTAATTTATGGTGATTTATTTGTTGTTGTTTTTGTTATTCTGCTTTTGTTAAGTCTTTCTGAACAACTACATGTACTGTCTATATGCTACATCATTTATGTAACAATGATAGTTTGAAGCAACAATATTAGACCTGATTGCATGGGGGGGGGGGGGGGGGGAAAAAAAATATTTAGGGGGGGGGGGGGGGGGGGTACAAGAAATATTTATCCCATCATACTGTTAAACAATAGGGTTTTTGGAGATCTGTCTTGACTTAAGGTAAATGACTTACAGTGTGCAGGGAAATCAGCACCATGTGAAATAACGCGACGATGGTTTGCATGTAACAGGCATTTGTTTTTATCTAAAAGTTACACGCAACAATATTAAGGAGTTCAGATTTTAGTTCAGACACGATCCATCGCTTATGGTTTAAACTCAACAGCTGGCCCTTAAGAGTTGAATGTAGGTTTCATTATTTGTGCATGAGGGCCTACTCTAGGCTCAAAAGGCTACCACCTCTGCCCGACATCAGTCCTTTTGAATATTGATATGCTAATGATGAACAACACAAGGAACAAAGCCTGACTGCTACCACTGGAATTGTGCACAATAGCTCCTCAGTCAGACTTTGACACTTTTACCACCCAACATGTGTCCCCAGTTTCATGCTCAGACAATGAAGGCCAACAACTGTCCATCCATTTACTTGTATGGGGGGGAGGGTGCTGTTAGTCACTTCTAACTCACCGTCTGGGGAACCACCGGGTTAAATTTGACCTGTGTCTATTTTACTTGTCTTTGTCCAGGGTGGGAAATATCAGCTTTTTAGAGCGAAGATAAGCCACCCGAGCGGTTGACATAATGCCTGGGAGGTCAGAGTTCAAACCTTTCAGGCAGAGCTTGTCATTACAGATGTTGGCTTGCTAAGGGGTCTGTGTGGTTTGTTGGTGGTATTTTTCATACATAAAAATAATGAGGGAAAATAAGGCCTTACTGGTGATTTGAAATTTGCATCTATAAATTCCTTTAAATTAAGCTACATCAATCTTTGCAAGTGGCACTACTGGCATTTTCTTTCTTTTTCTTTTTTTGTTGAAAAAAATGGCATTTATGCATCGCAAGACATTGTGGCCCATGGCAGAATTAATAGAATATATCAGAATGAATGCATAAATCATTAATTCATTCGATTATTGTCTACTGCTTTATTCTTCACCTGAGGGTCGCGGGCAGCTGAAGTCAATCCCATGTGACACAGGGCAAAAGGTGGGGTAGACCCTGGACTGGTCGCCAGTCCATCTCAGAGTAACACATAGAGACAAACAACCATTTACTCTTACATTTACAACTGTGGTCAATTTAGTCTTTAGTATTCTTCAATTAAACTCAACAATTAAACTGAACTGGACCCGCAGAAAACTCACTTGCAAACATTCAAACTCCACACACATTATAAATTGGGAATATTTTTTAAAATTTGGTTTACACACATTTTAAAGCCGTTGTCATCAAGGTTATTTCTTTTTTCATTTGTACATTTTCGTTTTTTCTTGAGTCAACTCAACTGACTAGTCACATACTATGCTATAGATTATACTCTTTAAACAATTAAAAAAAGTAACTATTCAGTGTATGTGGACATTATATACCGTAATACATCCAGAATTTTGTTCCTGTCCTATGTTAGAAAACTTAGAAATGGAATAATGTAAATTCAACTTATTAAGCAGCTTAGCAAACAATGAACTAATCGCAATAAGTGGATAATTTCACAGCTTATGCTTTAAAATACTAGAAGCATGTGGTTCAGCATCATTACAAACCCTCTTGCTTTAAACATTCACAACTCAAAGAATTAATGCAAGTCTTGAAACGTATCAAATGTTGTCATACTGCCTATATACTGCATTTTATCCATCCATGTTCTGAACTTACTTTCATAAATATCTAACCTGAAAAAAACCGGTTGAAAAACATGTCATCGAATGAACGAGACACCATAGAGGGCTCACTTTGAAACTGCTAAGATTATCATGGAGGTCTCGAGTGACCATGGCTGTTTGTAACAAAACTTTAATCTAAATCTCCATTCTGCCCTTCACTCTCTTTCTTTTTAATTAACCACGCCATACACAAAGCCAGCCACTCCCCTCCCCGAAAATAACCTGGATCAAAACAATTAGATGAGCTGATGAGATACCTTCAGTGAACAACACAACAATCGCCTTTTAATTTTTGAAAAAGAAAAAAAAAAAATAATAATAAAAAATACACCCTCACTGAACAACACTCCCACACATCTTTCTTACCCCAACAACAAATCTACTTTGTAACCACTTTTCAGTGATGTATCCCTTTCTTTTGCAATCACTACACTCAACGTTAAGAGTGAGACACTGATTAGCGACTGTACATGGCAACAGTGACCTCGAATGATGGATGTAATCATTTTGCTGCAAAATGAATGTATTTATTATTAGTAATTTATTTGCTGATTAATCATACTCCATGTCAGAGCATACCAGACAACCAGCCTGCCATTAGTATCATGGGGGTCAGCTGTTTAAAAGCTTGCATTCATCATTATGTCGCCATTAGATTTCATTATTGCTGAGCTGAGCCGGCCGGGTTTCTGTAAATTATTCATTGAGAACATTGTACAAATGCCACACATTGGTTGGTTTGTTAGTAATTTCTTTCCACTTGTGTATTGTTTTAGCAATGGTGACTTCTAAAGTAGAGCAGTATGTGTGCTTTTACTCATTTAATCTATCCTTTTTATTTGATTTCTATTCGTGACAATGACCATACCTTTGTTGTTTGGTTCTGAATTATCTTTAAAAGTGTATGGTCCCATACATTATGCCCAATACATAATGGAATGAAGTGTGATGCAAGCGTTGCTAGTTTTCAGACCAGCACAGTGTTTAAATGGCACCTGTACCACATTTTATTGCTATTTGAGGCATGGCAAGCAAAGGCAACATTTAACATTTCACTCCTATATTAAAGGCTTATTATCAAGAGAACAAAATACATCTACATGTGCTTGTTATACAAAAAAAACGATATTTGCCTGTACACATTCATTGTATCCCTGTCTGCAGAGTGGTGCCCTTTCTTACTAACTGGCAAATCCACCATTAGCAATCTTAAAAGCTTTAATTGCAATTAGCTTTAATACACGTTACACCTTCCCAAAAAAAACAACCCATTTGACATACTATGTTTTTTAAACCCCCTAAATGCACTTTTTAAAGATCTTTGAATGTTTATGTACCCATCAGGTGGTGGAGGATATGTGATTTTTGCCTTTCTTTTTCACTGAAGACAGCAGTGGGGGGAGTCTAAACATTACCAAGAAGAGGCGACCTGGCACATGCCTGCCTGATGGTCGGTAATCCCACAGTCTCAGACTCATGACCCACTTTCTTGGAGGAGCATGATAGAACAGTGGCCTCCTACCCAGAAGGAGCCTACCCCCCCCCCCCCACGGACACACACTCCTTCACTACTCATTGTCAAGACAAAAGAAAACACCCAAAGAAAGACACCAGAAAGGCATGTAAGAGGTTCAGAACAATTAATACCTCATACTGATTTTAGTTATCACCTAATACCCACCTAATGCATATTTGTCTAGGATGGGCCACTTTGTTCTTGCTGCAATATTAGTTGATTAATTTGTGATCAATGATACCTGCTGCACTCGCACTGTGACAGTATTTAAGCCAAATTTGGGCTTTCAGCAAATGCTACTTTATGCAGATGAGCATTACACACTGAGACAGTCAGTGGAACAAATATGTGCACTGTATAAGCTTTGCCTTCAGATGGACCCTGTTTTTTTTGTTTTTTTTTTGGGTGTGGGGCTTTAAGTAATGCACTGACTTTTGTTTGTCAAATCAGGAAACTGTGAGACCAATAACAACGAGGAACGATTAAACATTGTCCCTCATTCAGTCGCTAAATTGAGAGGAGATCATCTACTAATACAAAAGATGAATGAAAAGAACAGCACCTTCATTACTAGTGTATATCTTATCCCCTAAACACTTACTGACCGACATCATGGCACGAGTCACAGGCAAATAGGTCAACAAATGCTGCAATGGTGTGTTAGATCATACTGCCATAATTTGTCTTTTTTTTTTTTTTTTTTTTGGATCAACAAGCACCTGCCCCCTTTTCCTTTTTTGTTGTTGAAAACATGCACCCAAGCACACCACAATACATGCTACTCTTACTTCTCTATCTTAATCCCTGGCAGACTTTAAGTGTCTGGCATCAGGACAAAATCCCAAACTGGAGAGGAGCGTGTTTGGAGACCTAATCCCCTTACACATGGGCTGGAGTTGTCCTAAATTCACGTCTCCCAAAGTAGGCCAAGAACAAGGAGCCACAACAGAAAGGCAAGCAGCTCCACAAGGCGCAGCATTATCACACTACCAGACAGACGGACAGATTTCACACCTTCTCTCTTAAAGATTACACACACACATAGGTTTGCATAGCTTTTCGTCTTGGAAGTATTGACTCACATTTATTTAGCTGGCCTGAACAAACTGGTATCCTATAAATTGTAAGCCTTACCTTAACCATAACCGCAATACAAATTTTAGCCCTAAACTTAACCAGTTCCTCAGAAAGGTTCTGTCTCATTACAACCAGGTTGTGGTGTCATCATGATGACTATTGGTCCTCAGAAGATCAGTGTTTATGCCAGAAAAGGTCCTAAATAGGTAACATATATAAGTACACACACACAAACACAAAGGTTTCCATGACTTCAGAAGACACTGCATTGACTTACATTCATTTTCTGGAGACTTACTCGAACCTTATCCATAATTATTAGTTCCCTAACCCTGACCCTAACCTTAACCTAACCCTAAACTTAGCCTAACTTTAAAACATGTCTTGACCAGTTACTGCTGTTGCTTTCCACCACAGGTGTTTTAAGGTCACAAAGAACAGACGCAGACTAAACAGACTTCAGCCGTGTAATATATCCATTCATTAATGCAGACTGCAGAAGCCTCATCTTCTTTTTATTTTGGACTTCTCCCTTTAGGGGTTGCCAGAGTTGATCATCTGCCTCCATCTTGCCCTATCCCGTGTCCTCTTCTGTTACAGACTTCTGCAGCAGAAACCTCATATGCAGTATTTTCAAATTTAGAACAGTGACCGTCAACTGTGTCCCTTCAAATTTACTTACATACCATTTAATAATATACTATGTTACTTGCTGTACAGACTGGAAAGCTCTTCAAGGCAAAATGCGTTTGTGATGTTGGACACTATATAAATAAAATTAACTTGACCTGACTGTCTAAAAGGTATTTATGTTATTTACATAATTAGTTTTTTCTTTAGTGTTGTTATACACGTCTGTACTTATTAACAGTACTGCCACCCCTTGATTGTCAGGAGCCAGGCAATGACGTTCATTAACATTAAAGTGGTGATAGTGAGCCATAAGTCATGTGATTCAATTTTTATTAACACATATTTTTTTCAAGGCTAAATTAAACATGTAAATAAGTACATTTAGTATTTACCGTAAAGCTTGCTCTAAAGATACACCAGAACGGTAAATTACATAAATGGAGACAAGTCTACCTTTTTGTGGAACATGAGGCAAAATATGCTATATACTATACTATAAGGGGACTTTTGCAATTTCATGTCAAGATGTTGCAAGATAACAGAAATTTAAAGAGGGTTAAGGATAGGGCTAAGACACATCAGCTATCACTGGAATCAGATTTAAAGGCTCATTCATTGCTGCTCTCCTTCACCTTTACTTGAAGCTGATATTTAGAATTTTGGAGAATATCAGGTCTGATTTTTCCATTACGGAAATTGTTTTCTCCTCCTGGCTCCCTGCCATCACTTAGTCTTGTTGAGAGATTGCTTTATCATACAAAACCATAGCGGCTTTCAGAAATTTGAAAGATGTTTTGACATGACACATTAAGGTACCACTTATTGCCAACATGTTATTATTAGCAATTCCAGCTCAGTTGTGATATTACCCCCCCAACACACATATACACACATACACACGCACACAAACAGATCCAAACCATGTAAAGTTACAAAGTTTATGGTCTTTAGTAAAATGTTAATCCCACAGATTTAATCAAGGAGGTCACAGATTGAAGGTAATCTTCAGACTGTCTCGCATAAGAGGTCAAGTGTAGGTGTAAACAGGCTTAGTCTATATAAGCTTCCCAAGATTTGCATAATATTTTACAGCCTGCACTTCTTTAGGGGCCCACCTCAAAGGACCACAGCCTTGAATTTAAACAAGTAGATGCATTTGAAGTAAAACCATTATACAGGGGCGAATAATTTAAATTCATCTCTCAAGCTTGTAAAATTATGTGAAAAATTTTATAACCATCATATGAACAGTATGTCATCGTTCCAGAACCTTTAGAAGAAAATTAATTTGGTTAATTGATATGTACTGTATATTAAATACAGTATGTATATAAATATAAACAAAATACAGTTCAGTTCACGTGTGTTTTGTGTTCATGCTCCAAATGGGTGTGGCTTCTTCCTTCTTGTTCTTCCAACAATTCACCTGCACACCTGAGATTTAGGCTCAGTATTTAAACAACACTCCATCTGTCAAGACTCCACCGGATCTATCTAACTATTTTCTTTGTCTTTTCACTTGTGAAAAGTATTTTTCTCCCTGATCTTAGTCTTTGCCTGTCTGAATTATTTTTTACCTGTCCAGGATCCTGTTACAAGTGACTTCTTCCATTTAGAGTCAATTTTGCAGAATCCAAAGCTGTGTGTAAAACACAATGTGAACTTTAAATTTTACATTAAATCAGCCAGAAATTGTTTTATTTCAAATATGTTATGCACAATTACTGGCTTATGAGGACAGTACAAAATACATGTTTCCCTATTGTTACCAGTTGATAAATGGCTCATAGAGAATATGAAAAAAAGGGTGCCTGACCTGTTTTTTTTTTTACTGACATTCACTGTCAGTAAAGAACGTAATCCCTCACGTTTTTTCCTTTTTGGAACACTAATAGAAGAGGTCAGTAAAGTTTTTGTTTTGAAATGCACAGCCTCATGACAAAAAAAACAAATTTGAGTTGGCCAGTTTAAATCTGAAATCAGGTTATTTCAATCTCATTTTGCTTTTGTTGCTCCATGTTATCTATAATCAGCAGTTGCTCTTGCTGAAGAAGATCCAACTGATATACAGTCTGAGGCAGGAACATAACAAAATATAAAGAAATGGAGGCCAGAGGAAATTAGAGTTTGTGAGAGAAAAAAGAAGAAAAAAATCTTACATTTAAAGGAGCTTTTCATTACTATGAGTTGTTCTCAATGCAATGATATAATATCAAACAAATACATATACAAACAAACATACTCTGATTAGTATCTGGTCTTTTAGCACTGGCAGATATTTTTCATGTGATTTGTGACTTGTGATGATGATTATAATGTGAACATATTATGACATAATATTAGATTTCCATTGATTGTGGTGATGTTTTATAAATACATACAGTAAACACAAAAGTATATTGCAAATAGTGAAATAAACACATACTAAAGTCTTCCAAATATAACTAAACAAAATGTGTCACTAAAATGATAAATAGAAACAGAATGCAGTAAAAGCACAGTAATCTAGGGCAGTCTAATATGAAAACTGCTGGCTTTTCAAAAAACACCAGCTGTTTTCTTTTGACTTTATTGCATCATATTATGCAACTCACAACAAACCTGCATTCACTGGCAGTCACTTATCCTTTAAGCCTATCAGACATATTTAATATGTATTCTGTCTTATCCTCTGTTTATTAAGGGACACTTGATTTCCTATGAATGGGGTTTGGAAGTGTGTGTCTATGTATTAACAACATTTTTACGTATATGAATCTTACAGTTATACAGTACATTGTTTTTCAGATTTCTACAAAGTTATGAGTGTGAAAGAGGAGGAACATTAAGAGGAACTGGAATCAAATAAAAACGGCCTGCTCTGCAACAAAACAACAAGATTGTGAGCATTACAGCTCAACAGCTTTGTGTGCTGTTTTTCACACTGACAAATAAATCTCTAAATAAGTACAGGATGTGTTAACAGATACAAACTTACCAGATTAAAGTAGTTTACTGTGGAAAACTAATATCTTTATCCTAAAAACTGTCTACAGATTCAGCAACAGACCAGTGATGGAGTAATGATAACAAACCAACCAAATCTAAATAGCACAGTATGGGACTATATACAAAGGTAATTGGAATTAAATATAAAAACATAATAAAGTAATAATGAAATCCCAAGTTAACTGAAACACATTAAATAATGATTATAATAGAATATTTTAAATATAATCATTTATAGTTATAATGTCTAAAGGCAAATGGCTCTAGTAGAGGAATAAGCAAACAGCTTTTAGTAATTTTTGGGATGACGGAATGATCTGAGATTATATTTACTAAACAATTAGGGCCATTTTTATATTTTAATGCTGATTTTTTTTTGTTCAACCTAATCTTTAAACAAGCCTGTAAAAACGCATAACATTATCAAGGATCTTTTGTTGTCATCTGTTTATTCAGAAGGACAATAGGACTTGAATGAAAACACTGCACCTCTTATTGTTCACATCTTGTTCCAGCAGAATGGGAAAACAACTTTCATTGATCCAGTTTTAATAACTAGTGCATTGGTGCCATCTTGTGGTTAACCTCAGATACTGCAGCGTTGGCAAGACAGAACCCAAACACCATGGCCTAAACATTAATTTATTACACTCATTGCATGCTGATAATTACGATTTATTGTAAAGTATACATTATTAACATTCTGGTGACTATGACTTGGTTAAATTAGGAGTAATACACATGGCAATGCTATTTGGTGCATAAATAAAATAAAAATAAAATAATATAAGGAGGAATAAACATTAATAGTTGCTTGTTTCCATTTACTTTTAAATAGTTCAGGATAAGTAGCCAGAGTATATGGATGGTCATGGTGATGGTCTAAACATAATATAGCAGGTATCTAAAAAAAGGTGTGCTGATTTTTTTCCTTCTTTGAATATAGGTATATTATATTTTGTCATTGGGTAGTAGTGACACCTGCTGGTTGTGACTGGGCACAGCATTGAATGAGCAACATGCAGGGCAAACAAGGTTAATTAGCAATCAGGGAAGAAAGCATGTGCTGCTAGGAGCTGTCTCTTTCTTGATTTCCAGTGAAGATAAACACTGCATTGTTGCAGCTTCTACTTTCTGGATGAATGCACACTCATTTTACATTGTTTGCCGGTCAAAATAAATACTGGTTGGATATCAGTTGGAGTGTGTTTCAGAGGAAAGACCTGATGGAACAGCTATGATGCTGTTGTTCAAGATGTTTAAGATAATTCAAATATGATTCACAGGCATTTCCCAGCAGGTCTTTTCCTCACCAGACATCTTTTAGTAGGAAAAGGAACAAGTGTTACAAATAAAAACAATGGCTCTGTTTATTCCTTAATTTGATTTTATACACTTGCATATTTCTCACCGTGACCTACCGAAAATCCACATTTAAAAGAGCTTGAGATCCTCACCCCTGAGAGAAACCTGTCGATAATAAAATCAGTTCAGTTCAGTAAATGCCAGTCAGTACACATATACTATATATGCATATTTACATTAGCTTAGATACACTGTAACTTACACATCAACAGTAGTATCACATTAACTCTTTATTTACACCACTGTGTTTAAGTGCAAATTCAATATTTAGTTAATTCGGTCATTTACGGGTAAGGTGTCAATAATTTGTGTTGCACATACGTATATCATTCGTCCTAGGAAGACTGAATATGGTGGATATGAGGATATTTACCATCACATATCACTTTCTTTTTCAACTTTATTAAGATGAACATGTACAAGCACCCCCAGTTCCAACAGTAGTATGGCATGAATACAAAAGATAAATGCAAAAAAGGTGATGTAATAATATTCACAGTATAATGAAATGAGGTAAAATCAATTATTTGAGTACTATCAGTCAACCTAAAATAAAATATATATATATTAAAATAAATAAGTATGCAATTGGGGGAGATACTTTTCACTTAAGAGGTTTGCATTTGTTTCTAGTGACAGATTGTTAAACTTGGAGAGATTCCAGAGAATTTGCCACACAGAATCAGCAAGTTAACAACAACAAAAAAAAATCTCATACTTTTTATATTCAAAGTATATTATAACATATTTTTGTAATATTTGTTGCAAGTTTGCTGATCATTTCTGCCATCACATCTCTCAGGGGCGACTCCAGTCGACACAGGCTGTGACGTGGCTTCTTGGGGGCGGGGCTAAGTATTGGATACCTCACTTCCTCAGCAGCTGCCATTGCTTTGGTGAATGAGGAAGGCGGGGAGAGGGAGGGAGAGGGTGAGAGATACACACAGAGAGAGAGAGAGAGAGAGGGAGGGCGAGAGGGAGAGGGAGAAAACAGTAGCTGCCTCTGGAGGAAACATTTGTGAAGGGGCCTCATATCAGGAGGAAGGGGAACTACGAGACAGGCGGACAAGCAACGGTCCAATGGCTCAGGCGGCTGCTAACGGTGTGGAGCAGGACCTGGCCAGCAAGAGGCTCCACTCAAGGTAGGAGCTAACAGACCCTGAGGGGTTCACCGTCCTCTGTAGCGTTGTTGGTAAGAATAACGTTAAGAAGCAAAAAACAGGGAGCGGCAGAATGGCAGAGAACGGAGAGTATAAAATGAACAGCCGCTGTCAGCTCAGAGCTTTTTGGTCTCAGTCACTTTGAGGCTGGCGAAGAAGCTGAGCAGCCAGATTTCAGTGATTTAAAAAAAAGCCCGTAGAGAGCGAAGCTCGGCTGCAGCCAGAGTCCAGCTCCAAGCCTCATTCCTGGCTCGGGTCATTGAGCTGCTGCGGCTGAAAAATTTTTAAAAAGCAGACTGAGAGGAGCCTTAAAGTCAAGACGTGGACACAGGAGGAATGAGGGAGTCTGAAAACAGGTTTAACACATGCACGGGCTCTGTGGTTAATGGGTTTGTTTACTTATTCTATTTGTCATGACCACATATTGTTCATATTTGCATGATACTAAACAGTTAGGAGTTGAACTTGCAACTGTTTGACAATGTCAGCTCACTACTGTCTTTTAAACAACGGTGTGAGTTGTTAGTAAGGCTGCAACTGTTATCTCCTTTACTTTTCTGATATATTTAACATAAATCAACAACTGTCCTGTAAACTGACAGAAGTAATACAGCCCATCAAATGATAAATTCAGATTAGGTGATCATCATACATGACAAAGCAAAGATTGGGTGATTGAAGATTGAGTTTTGTTCCTTTGTGAAAGTTAAAGAAACCTTTATTATGTTTTAACTGAAGAAAATTCTTCCACTGTTCCGTCTCTGATTTGACCATGGAACAGATTCACCTGTTGATTCACCTTTTGCTGTTAAGATTTTGGTCAAACATAAAGCATTGCTGCTTTCTATTCTCATATTGTTAATATAACTAATATCACTCTTCTAACAATGACACACTGATCTGGGGTTTCCACAGTCAAGTAGATAAAATCAGATATGCCACTGGTTGAATAGGTGAAGTCAAACATCATTGATGTAAATAGATAATAACCCTAACTAAGACATTTCAGAAATTGAGCCATTATCAAACTAAAAATCAGTTTAACCAAAAAGGCATTTAGACTGACTCTTAACTGTTAAGCTGTGAAGTGACATTCATAAAGCATACAAGGTTGTCATGTCCCTCACACACACTTGAACATACAAAGATAAATACAGAGTTTGTCAGTGCTGGTTATTATCATATGGCCTGGTATGTGCTCTGTTATTGCTCTCCTGTTTTACAAACACATGAAGTCATTACATGACCTTTTCTGCAGTGAGGGTTGTGTATATATACAGTTTATATTATCTTTTCTGTTTTTGAGTTCAAACTGTTCCTGCAGTTATGCTGGGTTGATGTGTTTATGTGAGGCTGTGCTTGCACAGTCTGTGGCAACACATTTAACTTGAAAAATGGACAATAAAAAGAATTTTTCTATTGATTTTACCTTTGGTTCTAAATAAAAAGTGAGTCAGATTAAAGACAGAAGCAACATATAAATAATTGTTATATTTGGTACACTGCTTACATTAGATCAAGTCTCTGGTTATATTAAAGTACTTGGTATCCTTTGCACTGAGATTATAGTTAAGCTCACATCATCTTTGTACTGGTCCAGTAGAACAGGTCAGAGTCATTTACACAGCTGAGTCTTGAGTAATTGAGAATTCGCAAGTAGAAAATAAGTGTCCTTTTGTACTTTGTGTCCTGTTGTGAAAGTGTAACTGCCACAGCCATTTGAAAAGAGCTATATTTCACTGAACTGTGTTTTTCAAGGTCAGATTGTTGGTCTAAGATAACAATACAGTGTTCTGTTTAGTTTGACCTATTTTTACACTAATTATTTTAAGCCTTATGTCGTAGGTACAGTACAAATACCAAAAAATATTGTTCATATCGCAGGGCCACATAGAGACAGACAACCATTCACTCTCGCATTCACACCTATGGGCAATTTAGAGTGTCCACTTTGCCTAATCCCCAAATCTGCATGTTTTTGGACTGTGGGAGGAAACTGGAGAATGTGGAAAAAATGAGAATGAGAAAACCCACACACATGGGGGGAACATGCAAATTCCATGCAGAAAGGCTGTTATGAAACACTCTCTCACTCATTTTCTACCACTTTGTTCTCCACTGAGGGTCGTGGGGTGTTATGAAACAGTCAAGTAATATTTTAATTTAATGTTTCCATTAGCATTGCCCTGTTATTATCACTTTTGAGAGCATGGTTGTGAATCTGTTCAGGGAAACAGAATCATGGAGAATAAAAATGCAGTTTTACAAGAGAATTTGGAGATTCAGCAATTGAAGGAAATGTGCAAGAGGAAAAAAACATTCCTTGAGAATTTCTCTTTGGTTTCCCTGACTACTAGCCATGGCACTCTGTAATTATAGCTGGATTACCACTCATTCAGCATAGAGTTTCTTAGCTAAGACAAGAAACATGGGAACTGTATTGTAGAAACATGAATTTGCAAAATTGATATATGGATAATATTCACTAATAGGTACAAATCAAAGTGCTCTGTGCACAGTAAAAGGATTTGTTTTACATCATAACTGATGGAGGCAAGGCAGAAGCAAACCAGCTACATAAAAAAATAAGGAAGACAGTGTCCATCAAAAGTTTCAGAAGAAGAAGTAGAAAAGTTTCAGAATGTAGAGACACCAACACTGTTTTGGTAATTACTCAGAATTCCTCAAGGGGGCGACATATGTTCTGCACTGGAAATTAGAATGCAATTCAGATGATTCCGTGCTGTACTATTGATTATAGTACATATTATGCCTTTATTGATTGTCTTATTCCTCTAACTGTATCCAACAGTAATATGGTACTTGTTTTGTCAACTTGTACTTAAATAGAAATGCTACTTAAATGCACTGTTATTCTAATATATTCTATCTTTAGAAAGCAAAGCAGTTCGTTAAAGAACTTGTTTAGTTGTGGTGAAATGAAATGCATTTGCAGTAAATGTATTGTGTGGTGGCTCAAGCATCAAGCAGGAAACAAACCAAAGACAAACACATTTTTGCAGTTGTCATCGTGGGTATGTTCAGTGAGTTGAGGCACAGTTTTCACCATGTAAAGGGTTGTTAAATGAACCTGGATCTGGAAAAATGTAATTTAAGATTATTGTGACAAAGGCTGATCATTTGAATATTAGACAAGGTCCTTGAAATGTCATGGTCAGAGTGTTTGCAGAGTAGTTTGAGCTGTGCTTTTTTCCTCTTATAAAGGTCAAATCTGAAACATGGTGTTTAGATCATACCCAACTTTGTCCTTGAAACCTGTCTACATACCCTCCTCTGCCATGGTAACAACACTGGGAGACTGTCTCCCTTAGACCACAGGCAGGCTATTATGGGATGCGTGTCTCCCAAGCAGACCAATTAGAGTGGTAATCAGAGCAGAGAAAAGCAGACTACACTGCATAGATCCATTCTTCTGCCAACCACAAAGATGGTAGGACTCAAAGTCACTTTGTGAAAGTCATCTTATGGAGACTAATATCTTTCTCGCTTGTATTCTGAATCTCTTTGTCTCAGTCTTTCATCCCTCTCTGTCTCTCAGTTTATCTCCAGCCAGGTCTCATATTGTACTTTTTTATTTACTTACTTTGTTCAAGACGAGTGATGATACTGTATATATGTACCTCCTGAGTTTACAGCCTATTTTCCACAAGCTGTGAAAAGACAAAGTTTTACTACTGGGTGGTGGTTTATGGAGTCTCCATTACTGTCTGCAGCTGCACATCTTCTGTTCTCTCCTCTTTGTCATGCTTCCACAAGTACACGCTTTCACTGATACAAGCCTCTGCATTGATTGAATGAATAATGTGTTTCCAGCCTTGTTGACATGGATGTAAATTACACCCGTCTTCTATTGCTTCCATTCATTCCTGCATTGAGATTTTAGAGCTGTATATAGTTTCCCTCAAACCTTGACTATTTTAGTGGCAGTTGCTGCTGTATGCTAAGTTTGCTTTATGCTGAGGACATGACCATGCAAATTTTCATTGTCTGTTCTCTACATAGAAAGCGGTAGAAAATGAGTAAGTGAGTGAGTGTTCTCTACATACGTAGCCAGCTCTATTTATATGTCGGTTAACTTTTGCCCCAGGGCCTGAGCATGTTTCTCCCACAACAGCAAGATTCCTTTGTTAGGATGAAGGCAGTTTGTTATCATTTCGTATCACTGTGAATGTTTCAGATCTTTAAAGTTAAACCTAAAATGGAGGTGGCCTAGTCGTGATTTTTAATGTACTGACAAATAAATAACGGTAAAAATATTTTTGAACAAAAGGTCTAGCATTGGACATTGTGATATAATAATCTGAACATTTTTATTGCAGTATTTATTTAGTAAATAGGGATAGTACACATCAATGAACATTCAATTTTACTTGTGCCAGACATGTGCCATTGGCTAATTTCCATCCGTATTCCCTATGCTGGTTGAACATCAGAATAAAATTACTGGTATTTGCATCTTTCCCATATCTCACTGAATTGTTGGAGTGTATATAAGATAAAGAAAAGCACCAAGGGTCAGTTATTGACCTTGTCTGGTCAAGAGGATATGGTTCTGTCTGGCTTGTCATCTTTGCTTGTGGTGTCATATGTGGTGGTAGAGCAGCATACTTTTCACAGAATCAAGGAAGAGAAGCACTGCTGGTGAAAATCCTCAAAAGAATGGGGTCTGAATTCCATTTAGCAGCTCTAGTTGCTATGTCCTGGAATTGTTTTTGCTGTCTCACACTCACACCATCATTGCTTACTGGGACACCTGCTGCTATGCCTGTCAGCTGTTTCAAACTCTAGAATTTTTGTACTTGTATGTGCATATGAGAGGGAGGAGATACAAATGTCTGTCAACAAAACTTCCAGGCATGAGGCCATATGTCTAAAGGTGATATGTTTAATTACTCAAAAGTAATTTTGTAAAAGACTGCTAATTTAGCAGTGTTATTTTATTTTAAAAACATTTTAAAACAAAACATTTTAAAACAAATAAAGATGAACATGAACATATGAATAATGAACATAAAGAGTTCTCATTTTAAATTAGTGAAAATATTTCAGAAATGTTTTGCACAAATGTGATATTTTCATTTATAGATCTACATCCTTCACTCACAGTCTTATTAATCTTGGCTAGTGACCTAATGTTTCTGCTGGAGTCAGCAGATAGCTGGATTAAACCGGACTGCTCACTCTGCTGTGTGGTCTCATTTTAAGAGGTGCATGACACTGGATTAGCAACCTCTCTACATTGTCATTAGTGGTGTTCCCTGTACATTATCCCTTTTTTAAAATGTGGCTCAGCGATAAATCCTGCTGCACATTTTTATTTGACATGTTTTTGTGAAGGAAAACAATTGAAACTGGAGTCACTCTTTGGTGTAATATTCTGCAATTCCCTCATGGATGTCTGAACTTAAGGAGCAGAGAGTTTCTGGAACATACTTGAGGACTTGAAAAGCAGATGTGGTTCTTGGCTGGTTTCAGACTGCTTGTTGAATTTTTCAGATGGAACATTTCCAATTTTGCATACATTTTTACTGACTTTATGGATTCTTTTGGATTTATTCAGTGGACAATATGGGCTTCATATGGACCTTATTTGGAAGCTGGAAATTCTATTGGTTATATTACATCAGCTGATAACAGCAAAAGTCCTGTGTATTGTGTTATTAGCGTACTGCCTGAGTGAACTGCAATCTTTCTGTGAAGATTCTGTTCTGACATTTTTTAACCTAGCCACTCTCATGGCATCTGAGCATTGTCCTCTGACTGGAGCTGAGAGAGCCATGTGTAGACTGGTTCACCATGGACCCCGACCTCAGGCTATGCTAAGGCCTTTACACCTGGAGCTTCAGGTGTATGTTGACAAAACAAGAACCAAGCAAAAGCACAGGTAGTGCCAGAAGAACATTTATTTTGTTATATATTTTTTTGTAAACACATTTGCTTCAGTGATCTTGGAAACAAAGACGCTAAGAAAAGTTGAATAGAAGACCACAGTGGCAAATGTGTGCAGTCAAATTTATTTGCAAAGTGGAGGACATTCAAAAAAAAAATGTAAAATTCACTATGGTAAATACTGTTTTTGAACTATTTTAAAAAGGCCTTTCATAAAATTAATTAGATTCAAGAATAATCTTTACATACCTATAGATTCTAGTATCTTATCTGGAGTTTAGACTTATAGCCACCTAGGCTGTTCAATTTATCATGGATTATGCAATTAATCTAGGATGTATACTTTTTTGGAACAACTCATAGATAATAACCTGTTGCATTTGTAACTGTACTCACTTTGGGCCAGTTATATCAATAAAAGAAGCATTTACTAATTTGATACGTGATTATTTTGTCCCTTGAAAGTATGCTCACATGGTGGAGGGTTTTTCAGCATGTGTTTCCTCCCTACATAGTATTATTCACTTGACTGTAAGATGCTCGCTTTTAAGAAAATTGTGTTAGAAGTCAGTTACAGCAAAAAAAGAGGCACAAACAACAACCTATGTGGGTATTAACAAGCGCAATGTGTAACACCTTGACAAGGTGCTCATCTTAGAGCTCAAGCTCAGTTGCTAGGGCAACAATCCACAGATCCGGCTACATATCTTGTTGTCATGGTGACACTGACAGTTTGTTCCTTACTGTGAGAAGGAGTTACTCTGCCATACTACTGTACATTTGCTTACTTTGATGTGGCTTATGTTTTAATGCAGTTTTTTTTTATCTTTTTGTATGTTTGTGAAAATCTGTATATGCAACATTCAGGATGGAGGCCTCTTGCTTGGAGTTGGCCTTGGAAGGAGAGCGGCTATGCAAGGCTGGAGACTTTAAAGGAGGGACAGCGTTTTTTGAGGCAGCTGTACAGGTCGGCACCGAAGACCTGAAGACCCTTAGTGCCATCTACAGCCAGCTGGGCAATGCTTACTTCTACCTCAAGGAGTATGGCAAAGCCTTGGAGTACCACAAACATGACCTTACCTTGGCCAGGTAAGCTTTGCACCCTTTGCTCACTGCTTTTCATAACAATGACTTCAAGTTACTAGTTCTAGTTTTGGGCTATCAGAAGTCTATCATTTATTTGGTAACTGGAAATTCACAGACATCAACTGCAACCAGGCACCTATTGGGTGATACTAGCTGTGCAAAGCATTCACTCATATATATGCTGTGTTTAAAAAGTCTTCTTTCTTCTAAATTGACAGAATTGACATTATGGCTGCTGAGAAGACCTTAAACTAGTGACTGAGACTGTTAATTCCACAGGGAAATGTTTACTGGCATTATAAATCAAATGAGAAGTAGGCTTTTTTCCATAGACTGCCATTCAAACTGACTTTCTTTTACTTGGTGCTGAACCATTCACTAGCTTTATATGTGATATAAAGGTTGTGTCAGAGGGAAAGGAACAGCTCATCATCTTCAACAGATTTCGTTTACTTTGTCTGATGCATAAGGATTGTCAGGGATTTTGAAATTTCCATGGAAAAGCGAGAGGACTTTCATATAGTAAGTTGGCAAGTAGCAGCTTATTCAGCTTCAGTGTGTAATCTGCTCCCCTGTGGTGAGAGCAGCTGTTATTCAGCAGGGAAGTGATTAAAGTCCCTGGGGAGAATTACCTTGTTACATTACAGTCTCACCATGGCCACTGCGATCTAGTCCTTGGAAGTAATCGACCAATTAAAAACATTCTATATAACATGTCACTTAATGGTTGTTTAACAAAATCAACAGTTACCTAAATTGACTGATATCGATATTTTTTTTTCTTATGCCTTTACACCATAAATGTCTGTCTTTGCTTTTTCAGAACTATTGGAGACAGGATTGGAGAAGGAAAAGCCAGTGGGAATCTTGGTAACACGTTAAAAGTGTTGGGGCGCTTTGATGAGGCTGTTGTGTGCTGTCAAAGACATCTGGATATTTCTCAAGAGCAGGGCGATAAGGTAATATTCAGTTTCTGGAAAAATCTATACACTTCATTTATGTAAACAGATCCTGCTGAGCCTTTATTATTATTATTATTATTGTTATTATTATTATTTTATTTTCTTCATCTCTATATTTCCTGGCTGTAGGTTGGAGAGGCCAGAGCATTGTACAACATAGGGAATGTGTTCCATGCGAAGGGGAAACAACAATTATGGGGCTGCACCCAGGAACCAGGGGACCTGCCTGCTGATGTCAGAGACACATTGCAAAGGGCTACCAGCTTTTATGAGTATGTACTGTCCAGTAAACCAAACAGATAAATAGTGATTTGTTCTGCTACTTTACTAGAAGATCTGCTCAGATGGTGTCAGTTGTATGCTTAAAATTACTCTTAAAAATTGTTCCCTTTATTTCCCCAATCTTTTCTTTCCCCACTTCTCACCACCGTCACTCATGTCCTTTTTTATCTGTTGTCCCATAGATAGATGGATGGATAGATATAATAATAATAATAATAATAATAATAATAATAATAATAATAATAATAATAATAATAATAATAATAATAATAATAATAATAATAATAATAATAATAATAATAATAATAATAATAATAATAATAATAATAATAATAATAATAATAATAATAATAATAATAATAATAATAATAATAATAATAATAATAATAATAATAATAATAATAATAATAATAATAATAATAATAATAATAATAATAATAATAATAATAATAATAATAATAATAATAATAATAATAATAATAATAATAATAATAATAATAATAATAATAATAATAATAATAATAATAATAATAATAATAATAATAATAATAATAATAATAATAATAATAATAATAATAATAATAATAATAATAATAATAATAATAATAATAATAATAATAATAATAATAATAATAATAATAATAATAATAATAATAATAATAATAATAATAATAATAATAATAATAATAATAATAATAATAATAATAATAATAATAATAATAATAATAATAATAATAATAATAATAATAATAATAATAATAATAATAATAATAATAATAATAATAATAATAATAATAATAATAATAATAATAATAATAATAATAATAATAATAATAATAATAATAATAATAATAATAATAATAATAATAATAATGATAATAATAAAAAACAATAAGTAAAATATATTATAGCTTATTTATTAATATATAATTTCTAATTCTCTCATATTGGAAAGTCCATGCTTATATTTATATTTGTATAAATAAAAATTGATCTTAATGGTAAGAAACTGTTAAAAGTGATAAAAAAAAAATATGCACACTTACGGTTAATAGCATGTACAGTGATTAACAAATTTATTAGACCACCACCCAGTGTAAGGTTTATGCCACAGTTGCCCTAAATTAACAGCATTGATCTTTTATAATGTTTCTGTAATACACGGTTAATACACCAGTATGTAAAAGCTCTTTAACTGAAATTATGTTTTAATGCTAAAATATAATTATTATTTTTATCCATTAATTTTCAAATTTACTGCCTTACAAAATACTAAACAGAAACATTAGTTTTAGTGGTTGAATGTTATGTTTGATTAATTTCTGACCCAGTGAGCCGGCTCACGGTTAATAGCATGTACAGTGATTAACAAATTTATTAGACCACCACCCAGTGTAAAGTTTATGCCACAGTTGCCCTAAATTAACAGCATTGATCTTTTATAATGTTTCTGTAATGGTTAATACACCAGTATGTAAAAGCTCTTTAACTGAAATTATGTTTTAATGCTAAAATATAATTATTATTTTTATCCATTAATTTTCAAATTTACTGCCTTACAAAATACTAAACAGAAACATTAGTTTTAGTGGTTGAATGTTATGTTTGATTAATTTCTGACCCAGTGAGCCGGCTCAAATTTGGGTATAAAAAAAGGGTGAATTCAGTTTATTTTCCAAATAAATAACAGTAACATATTTAGTTTTAAAGTTTTTGAAAGATTTCCAAAAAATGCATTCTCATTTTTATGAAAGGTGGTCTAATAAATCTGTTAAGCATTGTATATAAATAATTAACATTTGTATGTTATTTTTGTGCCATAAATAATTAATTTACTATAATTAATTATACTATATGAATCTCTAATGTCAGCATTGTTGCATTTCTTCAGTGGATCACTGGATAGTTGAGTGTATTAGTTATGCACTTGTACATTTTTGCTAAGAATCTGCCTAAATGCTGTTTACATACTGCTGCTAAAGTAAGGTGTTTGTTACATTTGTAGGATGAACTTGTGTTTGGTCAAAGAACTTGGGGACCGGGCTGCTCAGGGAAGAGCATATGGAAACCTGGGGAACACACACTATCTGCTGGGAAATTTTGTTGAAGCAATCAAGTTCCACCGCCAGGTGAGAAACATCGTCATGTTCAGCAGAGTAAATGCATCAAAGTTTTTTCCTGGGTTGTTGTGCCAGAACAGAATAGTGATCTTGCATCAGCTGGGTAGCTTCCATCTTGCTGCTGTCCAGTGACTTTGTATGTGGCATTGATATTGTCTGGACCAAACTAGCCACAAAGTGGACTTGATCTAAATGGAATTACAAGATTAGAATAATAAAAAATAAGTACCACAATTCCACAACACCACAACAATTATTCCACAACACCACTGTACTAAAAACCTATACAAAAACACATCACTATGTTTAGTTCACTTGTCTAAACATCCTAACCAAGTGTTCTTGATTATCCTTCCTTAAACTACAACAATACATAATACACAATCCAGCTTCTTTTAACAAGTATTACTAAAACAATACACTGATTGGTGTAACAAATTACTTTATGCACATATTAGAGTAATAAGTAATTTTAATTATTGTGGAAAAAACATTGCATTAATTTTTAGAGTTAAAGCCCAGCATATGATTATACCATACATTATCTGTTGAGCTTTACCTTTAAAGGAGTTATTAATGGCCTCACTAGTGGTCTTGCCTAGTTTTGTTTTCACAGATTTCAGTTTGAATAAAACTTAAGAAGCAATTCATTTCAGAGAGGAGGAGGAAGAGGAGGAGCTGATTTCTCCTTCAGAAATTCCTTTTAATTTCACTAAAACCACATAACTCACTTACTCCCATGAATACAGGGGAATACAATATAGTTTTTTGTTCTGTTATGGTGCTAATGTAATGCAGCTAGGGCCACAACCCTACTGAGTTTTTCACCTCCACAAGTTTTTCAGTGGATGATGTTGATGAGCTGTGTAACATTATACCAAAACCCCATATGCAGCAATTGATAGTCTCATAAGGGTGAAAATTGGTTTCTTGGTCAGTCAGTGGTAAGTATGGCTTCAGGCTCACTTTCTCTGTGTTTCCTGTCACTTTTCTTTGTAAACCACTTGATCCTTCGTGGGAGAACCTGATCTCTCTCTTCTTTCTCCCCATCACATATCTACTGTGTCAGTGCCCCTTACAAAGGGAAATGGAGGAGCTCATTTGATCCCCCAATGCTTTGGTTGAATTTACATATTTAAATTACAGTTGTAAGAAGCTTAATATATATATATATATATATATATACAGTGTATATATATATATATATATATATATACAGTGTATATATATATATATATATATATATATATAGGTTTGACTTGACTCTGTGCTTATGTCATTTACAGAGATTGTCCATTGCCAAAGAATTTGGTGACAAGGCAGCAGAACGGCGAGCCTATAGTAACCTGGGAAATGCCCTGATATTCCTTGGCCAGTTCAACACAGCCACGGAGTACTATAGGTGAGGAAAGAGGGTAGTCTGACATCTAGTGGAGGCAAGTGGAAATGAAAAAAATACTGAAAAATATCAGTACAAGTAAGAAAAATGAAGTACAAGTAAAATATTTTTTTTATTATTCATTTACCCTATTATGAAACCCCTATGCAGCTCACTGCATTCTTATAATTCCCTTTACCCACTATCTTCATTCCCTTTTCTCTATTTTTAGGAAAACCTTGCAATTGTCAAAGCAGCTAAGGGACCAGGTGATGGAGGCTCAGGCCTGTTACAGCCTCGGGAACACCTACACTCTTTTGCAGCAGTATGAGAGGGCCATAGACTACCACCTGAAACACCTGTATATTGCCCATGAGCTTAATGACAGGTACAATGCAATCAAATGGCATCTAGGACAGACACGCAAACATGCAGAAGCTACTGAATAGGTTTTTTTGGTTTTACATTTGTGTTTACGTTCATGCCTTAATAGGGTTGGTGAGGGCCGTGCTTGCTGGAGTCTGGGAAATGCATATGTGTCCTTAGGAAACCACAAACAAGCTCTACACTATGCCCGAAAGCACCTGGACATCTCTAAAGAAGTGTGACATTTTCATAAACACAGTTATTCTTAAAACATTATGTATAAATGAGGAAAAACACATTTGATAAAAAATGAGTCTCTTTGTGTTTTCATCAGATTGGAGACAGGAATGGAGAACTGACAGCCAGAATGAATGTAGAGCAGCTAATGGATGTTCTTGGCGTCAGTGAGAGTGACCTCTCGCTCTCCAGTTCAGAATTTGAAATGCAAGGTGAGAGACACATAAACACATGATTAACTATTAGTTCAACAGATTCAGTACCATTAACTAATGGTACTGAATCTGTTAACTACAGATAGTTTCTGCTCTTAAAACTAGCTTTATATTTTATGGTTAGACTTGAGACTGGTAATTTTTATCTTCATGTAAATCTTAGCAAGAAAGCAAAATACATTTCTCTCAAAATGTGGAACTCTTCAACTAAAAGTGAGTAAGAGTTTGATTTATGAGGTTTTTTATTGTACTGACATTTTAGCATCACTATATATTTTTAGGTTAATTTGTTTTTTTGCTGAGCAATGTCAGACACTGATGTTGTGTTATTGTCAAGTTTCTGTTTGTGTGTGCACTTTGAAAACCTGTGTTCTCCTGTCTCAAAGTATCCATGCATCCATTTTCTATCACTTTATCCTCCACATGAGGGTTGCAGAGGGCTGGAGCTAATCCCAGGTGACTTAACGTTAAAGGCAGGGTGTAACCTTGACACGTCTTTAGCCCGTCACAGGGCCACCATACAGTGATAAACAACCATACATTCTCCCATCCACACCTATGATCAATTCAGAGTTTCCAGCTCACCTAATACCCAGTCTGCATGCTTTTGAACTGCAGTAGAAGCTGGTGTACACAGAGAGGATCAACACACATGGGAGAACATGTAAACCCTACACAGAAAGGCCCTTGGTCAAGCTGGAGTCTGATCTGCTTGCCTTCTTGGTGTGAGCCAAAGTGATGACTGAATAAATTAATAAATAGAATATGATACTGTGGCAAATTGGGACCTAAATACATTTTGACCTGGGTGGAAATGTTTTTAATTAATTAGTCACATTGTTATTATTAATCACCTTAAAACTACAGATAATAGACTATTATAAATTTTGGATTTTCCTTTTTTCCTTTCCTGTAGTTGTTATATGTGAGGTTGTTTCTGTTTGTGTACATAGTGTAAGTAGGTCATGTAAACATATCCTTAGGTGACATAGACATTACAGATAAACAGCGAAGGATTTAACTATAAATAAGGCTGAATTTCTAGTTTTTAGCTCCAGCCCCAGGAAGAAGGCTTATTTCTGACAAAATAAAGAAGAGTTTTACATTAAATGATCCACATATCATTGAGAATATCACTCACACAATGAAGCATGGAGCACCTGTGCAGCCTTTATGTTTGCAGTCATTCTGACTTTTTCATGATATTTACTTTCATGGACTCTTCTCCTGGCAGAAACTAACACCCATGTCTTACATTTCACACTCTGGTGTAGAGCTGACAGAAAGAGTCTTATTCACAATGTTTGCCCAGTTTTCTCTCTGAGCCTCAGTGTTGAGCCTCAACTTAATGGGACCACTACGACCAAGAACTGCACCAAAGAGCTCCTTGCATGTTTGAATCAGCTCATGCAGAGTAAAACTTTTGTGAGATTCTGAAACTGTGAGGTACTATATTTGTGGGGTAGCGTGGGGTAGAGTGAGTCATCTTTCAACTGGAAGGTTGTGGGTTTGATTCCCAGCTCCGCTAGTCTACATGTTAATGTGTCCTCTTGACAGCAGTGTGTGAATGGGTATGAAAGATGTGTGATAGAAAACGGGCTGCACATAGATGCGCTGTGTGAATGGGTGAATAGCAAAACTGTTGTGTAAAGCATTTGAGAGTGGTCATCAAGACTAGAAAAGTGCTGCATAAATACAAACAATTTGCATTTCATGTTTATGTTTGCTCACTCATCTGTTTTGTTTCTGTAGGAGCAAGACCCAAATTCGGCAAGATAAACAGTATGGACAGTGTAGAACTGTGGAAGTACTCTTCAGATAAGGTAAACGCTCTTTTCCATAGAGGACTCCAGAGAGATATACTATGTGGTTGTAAATGTGATTCAAACACATCAAATAATCCCTCACTAAGAGTAATGCTTCTTTAATGCAGAATGGTGAGAACCAAGAAACCAACTTGGAAAGTATGCCCAGGAGATCCAAGAGTCAACTGTCACAGCCTGGTAAAAGGAAAGGCTATTCTGACAGTCAGTCATCAGATGAGAGGCCCTGGTTAGACTCTCCAGTAGACACTGATGACATCACTGTGCAGGTCCCACCTCCAGTGCCAGTGAGTAGCTTTTTTTTTTTTTTGTAGCTTTTGCAGTGATCCACTTAATCGCTATATCATGCCATAAGGCTTGTTTCTCTGTTTCTTTATGCTAAGGTAAGCTAAACTAACCAACTCATCACAGTAGCTTCATATTCACCATTCAGGAGAGTTTTATCAGTCTCCTTATTTAACTAATTTCCCAACATTTCAGCCATTGGTTTAAAGATAATGTAATTATAGAGATACATGAGCTCTTACAAACTATGGACTAACAATAACAAAATAAACGTTATCCTTTTGAATTTATATATAATAACTGAAATTACAATATAACTAAAATAACTACAAAATATAAGCTTAGCACTTTGCTACACTATGTTTTACTGGACACAAAAAATAACAGTCAATGCAAATATCATTGAGAAAAGGTTTATTTTTCTTACAGATAGTTATGAGGGACCTGTCAGGTTGACTGCTGTCTTCAGTTTTCCCACTTCTGTTCCTCATCTCATGTTGAACATGTCTTTAGGGCTTCTGCTTTAAGAAATTAGCAAAATTAAGCAGAGATTATATTGGGAGCATTACTTTTTAATTTCCCATGAGCTCATACCAAATGATGTAAGATGTCAGCTATGCAGGTGTCTTCTCATTACTTGCCAACAGTGATCTGTTTGCTGTGAACTTGGTTTTTAACGAAGGTGCCATTTCCCAGCTGCGGTTGTAACAACTAATCATGCTCAGTTTATGTGACAGTGCTAATTGTTGTAATCAGGATGCTGCTCTCCCAGAAACAAGAGGAGATTACTGGGCTGCATGATGGCTGGTCATCACAGGAGACTGGAAATAGCATCCAAAATGAAATGCTGCTCATTGTGACAACCTGTTTTCAAGTCTTTAAACCCACTTGTGGATCTGTGAGCTATAGATCCACAACTATAAAGCTATAAGAAAAGTACCCCAACTTTGTGGAAGTTTGCTGAACCTTTGAAGAATCTATGGTTTGAAGATAATTAAGTTCACATTCTAGTGTATTATTTCTTGTTAACCAGATGTCCATTTTTGGGCACAGCTAATTATGAGTCAACAGCTTTAACCCTAACCCTAAGAAAAGATATATTACAACAACTTTTTGAAACTTTGTTGAACCTTAAAATCTGTAGTGTGTAACTTTTAAATATGAACAAATGTCTGTTACATGCAGTCCATTTTCAAATGAGTTCACATAGTGCTGCTGAAGTCTGTCAGCTGTCAACTCTCTTTGTGTGTCTACTTTAAAGTATGCTTGGAATCATTGTCCTGTTGAAAGGTCCAATGATGCCACAGCTTCAGTCTCCTAATCAGACATATTTTCTCCCAGGATTTCCTGATACTTGATTGAATCCATCTTGCCCTCCACACGCTGCAGACCTCTTTGGCTTATTCATATAGTTTTGAACAAATTGGAGCTGACTTGTCTTGTGCTATTGGGTCAGTAGTGGTGTACGTCTTGAGTTTGGGCATTGAGCCCTTCAGAGTTTAGTATATGCCTCACTGTGGAACCTGAAACCTCACCGTCTGCTGCCACAAAGTCCTGCTGCAGGTCTCTTGCCGTCAGTCGAGGGTTTTTGACCACCTGCCTCCTCAGGACTCAGGGTAAGGTAGAGTATCTGCTGTTCGTTTAACTTTAAACATGCAAACTATGTATCATGATTTGTGTAAAAATCAACCAAGTGGAAAAATGGACCGGAAACGGAATAAAAAAGGGAATAACAAGGTTTATTTACAATAATCAAACTCAAATAAGAAGAAGATGCGCTGACACCTGGCAGCGGGAAACCAGGGTTTAAGTATGAGAACAGCTGATATGAAATTGGAAACAGCTGCGCTGATGAAGTCCCTCACCTGTCAGCCAGCCTCCTGTAACAAAAGAACACAACACTTTCCCAGGGAGCAAGGCAACATATACAAAATAAAACAGGAAATAATTATAACAAGGGGAAGCAACCCAGACCAGACGAGAGACATGACACTATGCTTCTAACTGTATCTCTAGGAACATTCAGTGCCTTTGCTATCTTTTTGTAACCTTTTCTTTGCTTGTGCAAGGCACTGGTCTCTTTTCTGAATTTGTGGACATTCTCTTGACTTAGCCATATGTCTAACATGCAATCAAACATCCCCGTCAACAATCCAGGTGTTTGAGGTGATCTATCTCAAGCATACCTGATAAAACTAATGAAGCCCTTGAGGCAACATGTGATTTGCAAATGGGTGCTCTTATGAGAAATTCTATTCAGGGGATTGAATAATTTTCAACCTGCAGTAGTCATTAGTCATTAATGGATTTTTGTGTATGATATAAAGCTAAATTCATTTTTTTCACATGACTGGTCCCCTCATGATCAAGCTGGACACTCATTGGCCCACAGATCATTTGAGTTTGAGACCCCTGCTTAAACTAGTATTGTTATTTCTTGTGAACAGTTTGGGCGCAACAACTAATTATAAATCAGCACCGACCACCAACCATTTTTAATAACACTTTATAAATGTTGCCAATACAGTCCTGGCGTACTTACATGTTTCCACCCATAATTTCATGGTCGTTGTCAGCCAAATGCAGCCACAGTTTATTTTTTTAAAGACAGACATACTGTAGGTGTTTCTCTTTCGTGCTATGAGTTAGGATTAGCTACATTTGTTGTCTATTGTCCATCATTTTCACACAGATCACACACACACACACACACACATTCAAAGAGATTTCCCTTCTTGTGTCCATCTGTTTCTGTCTTTCCTTCTTCTTATCACCATCACGTTTCTCCCACCCTTGTTCTCTGACTTTTGGCCTACTATAACTGGACAATACAAAGAGGGAAGTAAGGAGAGACCCATGCAGAGATCAGGGGGGCAAGGACACAGGGAGGAAACTGCTCACACCTGAACAGTGTGCAAAGAGCAAGTAAATAATAACTTTGAGGAGGACTTTTTTAATGTGCCAGCATCATGTCTGCTCACTGCCACTGCTAGCATGCAATTTGCTCATAGATGTGCCCATCTTTCCTCCCCTCCCCTTTTGCCCCCCCCTTCATCCCCCACCCTCATTTCTCTCTCTCTCTCTCTCTCTCTCTCTCTC
>JAFBJR010000905.1:7526676-7596265 GCA_016785285.1 Brachirus orientalis
TCTCTCTCTCTCTCTCTCTCTCTCTCTCTCTCTCTCTCTCTCTCTCTCTCTCTCTCCTGATAATTTGACCTTGATCACAGAACTGCTATCCTCCTCACAGGCTCAGCCCCCTCGCCTTTGCTCCCCATAATGAGTTGTTTTCCCACAGTGAAAGAACAGGACAAAAATGTCCTGTAAGAGAGAGAGAGAGAGAGAGAACACAGGGATGCAGGAGGAGTGGAAATTTTAGGGAGGGTGTTGAGTATTGCAGGAGAGAGCAGTGTGAAGTAGGGGAAGTAGGAGGTATGATTGAGATGGGTGCAAAGAGTGAGGGGGAAAGAGAGCTCAGAGAGAAATTAGAGAGAGAGGGGGAGATAGAGGACTAGATAGAGGACAAGTGGTACAGGTAAGATGATTCTATTATATTTTATGGCTTAAATTACAACGTGGTACGAAGAAAATTAGAGGTGACTTACTTTCTTTTGGTCACTGACACATGGAAATGTATATTTGCAGCCTCTGTGTTAATGCTTTATCACTTATTCTTTCAGAAGTTAACCTCTGTTTATTTGTTGAACCATGGTGATTTTCTTATACAAGTATTTCAGTAGAGAAATAGTGCATCCTTTAATAGTGCTGATTGAAATCAAGAATCTGCTGGCACAAGGCAAAGTGAGGGCTGGTTGGAAATGTGTGTCGTATACTGTTTGTTCATGCAAGTTTTCTGCGTTTTAATAGTGGCACTATCTACACTTATGTAACATTGTTAAAGTGGTGTCTGTTGCAGTCTTGTGGGAACTTTTTGTTAATGTTAAGGTGAGACAAAGTATTTGTATGTTGTTCATTCTATCAAATTTATTGATTTTGGAAAATGTTTTTGCACCATGTGTTCAAATGTACATTTGACAAACAATTTTATGCTTTTTGAAGTTGTTTAGTCATTAATACTGAAATTGTTTTCTATCAATAGCAACATACTGTACATAACTTTATTTTTTAAGATTTCAGTGATTCGTTTATTAGCTTATTGTGGGCTTTGAAAATTATCTATTTTATTTCAGTTTTACCCTGCACTTACCCAGATATCTTAGTAAACCAGCTTCATGGAACAGACCCCAGGAATTTTTGAGGAAATCTTTTGAGCAGATATAATCCCTCCTTCTGCTGTTATGTTGTTTGTTATTCTATTCAAGGCAAGGCAGCTTGTTTTTTTGTTTTTTTCTGATCTAAATTCCTTCTTTGGCAGATTTGACTATCCCTGCCATATTATTGTTGCCTTTTCCAGCAGCACTGGTTAAACATTATCAATTCCTCCTCTGCTTTTCCAGCTCATTGTATTTGAAACTAAAACATTTCCCTCCTGATTCCCTTCACCCATCAACTTCAACACAGCACAGCTTCAACACGATAACTGCAGAGTAACATTGGGTGTGAGATCATTATTACAAAAAGTGGATGGAAGCAGCCCTGCAGCACTGTCAGCCAGGGTGTTTTGGCTTTTCAGTTAATTAATTATTGATCAGCTTATCATTGATTAGAGTCACATGTGCATTTCCAGAAGTGCCAAATGATCTGAAACAAGCAGAACATATTTAAAAACCACACTTTTTATTTCGAGCTTCAAAGACTATATTTATATGAAAAGAATAAAAGTGTGAAATGTGTTTTAAGTTTTAGTAGTTGTTTTTATTACCAATAAAAATACACAGTGTGGGTGTCTTGGAATAGCTACAACTTAATATTTTTATAATCAAAATTAAATGTTTCGGATAACACCATGTAAATTATTTCAGTTGCATGGAAATGGGTTGTTGGTCTTTTTACACATTTATATTATACATCATGATATTGTCCTAGTTTCAGTATTTAGGTCAAAATTGTCTCTCTTGGAAGACCATCCCTTGTGAGTTAATCACCTCCAGTAGCTGGTCATCATGATAATTCTCATTATGCAGCTCATAATGGTAATGAGTTTAATCATTTCACCTGCAGATTTCTTTGACAGTTCAACTTAATTAAGTAGTTCAGTAAAAACTAGAACTATGTCCTTTAGCAATTAATCCTGCTGTAGAGTGCAGCAAACCAAAGTGTCACATCTGAGCTGTATATTTATTAGGAGAGGTTGTTTAGTGATGTGAAGATGAAAAAACTGTGGAAGTAATTAAACAAACGGCATAATTTTGGGATGCTCACAGGAGTATTTTACTGTTTTTTTGTTGCTTGTTTGTTTGTTTGTTTGTTTGTTTCAGAAGCTGGGCAGTGACCCCTCCGATGAAGACTGTTTTTTTGACCTCCTCAGTAAGTTCCAGAGCAGCCGCATGGATGACCAGCGCTGCCATTTTGATGAGACAAACGGAGACCATGGAGAAGGTGCTGCAAACTCCGTGGCTCCTCTGAATGAGATGATAGGTCAGTGGACTGTCAGTAATGAGTTTTAAATGTTAGCAACTAAAATTTTTGACGTGTAAAACTGAAACCAATCCCTGCAAAATCTCTGCATGTCAAACACACATTTACTCATTGGTTTCCTCTCTTAGATCCTGCGGTTACCACTTCCCCTCAGACTGAGGAGCTTTTTGATTTGATTGCTAGCTCTCAGAGCCGCCGCCTTGATGACCAGAGAGTTAATGTAGGAAACCTTCCAGGCCTGAGGATCACCCATAACAATCTAGGTCACCTGGTGGGAGAGGGAGATCATCAGGAACCTAGTGACGACTTCTTTAACATGCTTATCAAGTGCCAGGTATGAGGACCATTCTCATATGACAGCCACTGTTTACTCATATAAATAATGTGTGAAGAGGAGAAATGCTGTGTTTGCTTTACACGCACATCAATTATTTGTCTCGTAGACTTTTGATAGAGTGGGTTGTCATTGAGAAAAATATGAGTTTTACCCAATAATATTTTTTCTTTGGTACAAGTCAAAGCTTACAATCAGTGGAGTTAATATCTTTGTCACATTTGTCTTCACTCTTTGTAAACGACAGTCCTCCAGGATCGATGATCAGCGGTGCTCCCCGCCAGAGGGTGGCCCCCACGCCCCCACGGTGCCTGATGAAGACTTTTTCAGTCTGATCCAGCGGGTACAGGCCAAGCGCATGGATGAGCAGCGTGTCCAGCTGCCCACAGACGACCAAGACGATGCTGAGTCCCCTGATCCAGAGCCACCTGGTGGATTTTCCAGCTAGGGCTTGGTGAATGACACAGCACTTCACATTAAACAAAAAGGAGAAGAAATGAAAGAGGGAGGAGCCAACATTAAAAAACAAAAAAACAGCCCAAGGCTGAACCAACACATAAGACAAATTTGATGTGCAATAGTTGGTGCTCTATAAAATGTTGGCCTGTGTATTATTTTAAAATGTATGTAAATGTAAAGGAAATGAGCACTGAACTGAAGCTTTTTGGTTTAAGAAAGAAGGACAAAAGCAGCAAGAGAACTCAGTCAGTGAACTTAATCTAATGCCTTAATCAGCATTTTTCAGACTCAAGATTGTAGTTGCTTGTGTCAGATCTTGTTTCTAGCACACGGTGGGCATCCAGTATGATGCAAATGATTAAGGCAGAGCCTTGTTACTTTTGAGTCATGGAAATCACATAGATTTAATGACAGGTATGTAGGGGAAACTATAGATATGCACTGAAAAAAGTAAGATGCTTCAGTGTAGTTACACTCGATCATTCAATGTTTGTGGTTCCCATTGCTCCTAGAAAAGTGGTGTTATTTGTGCAGTATTGGGCATGGCCTTCCAGTGTTAATCAGGCTGCTTCAGACAGTGTAAGCAGGTCTTAGAACCACATTTGTTTTTCTGACAAAATATCATTCAAATCAAAAGACTGACTGTGACAAGATTTTACACATAACTGTTATTTGTGTGGATTTATGCATTTATAAAATGCGCCAGTAAATGCAGTAACTGAGATTTGCAAAGGATAAGAAATAGCTGTTTATTTTATAGATGTTAGAGTAGTGTCATAATTCAAACTACTCTGAATATTTCTGTTTGTCTGTTTAAAGTGATGCTCTCTGCTGTCCATCTAATAACAGACTACTATTTACTGCCATTATTAACTTACTTACTGAGAAAGTGGGTGCTTGAAGCTTTGACTCTAATACCAGAACAATATTAATTTGTAGGTTTTGTGGTGCTGGTACAGTGCCTCCCTGTGGTCAAAACCCTGTATTACCGCTTTGAAATACAGAGTGCAGTCAGGGTTGGGGATAAATGTGATTCCCATCCTGAATATTTGTATGACCATGTTGTAATTGTTTTATTCTACTCCAGACTTTCCACTTGTTTCAGCAGCAGACTTTTGGTGTAGAAATCAGACTTTGAATTGGTATGCTGCACAGAGCAAAAAAAAAAAAAAAAAAAAAAAAATTGACCTTTGGGCTATTTTTGTGCTTACCTCATTTTTGTACCTCAGACCTTATAGAAACCTTAGAAAGGCTGATTTCTGAAACTGGATGGATCACAGTGTAGATCATACTGGTTCTGTTTAAGTCATCTCTCTTTGATGAAACAACAGATTGGGAGCAACATTAAATATTTTCATTCTCTGTATTTTGTGAATTGACATTTATAAAAAAAAAAAGTATGTGGTACGCATTTGTTTTTCTCTGCCATAATTTGTACATATTAATATTTTGTATTTATGTTCCATTTAAAGACATGAATATGTCTCTTCATGCTTTTAATAAAATGTTTCAGATGTTATATTTTTTGATGTTATAGTTTTTGGATACAAATATTAATACATAGTTTTGTCAAGGTTTTACAAATATTTTAAGTTTTAGAAAATCTCCCAAATAACACTGACCTCTGAAGCACAGAATTTCATCCCATTTGTTTGCAAATTTGCAAAGACTTTCAGGCTCTGCTGACACAATGAACCCAATGAATGGATTGGATTTCTCAAGGCCTTTATTTAGAGGCACTAAGCACAAAGTCCCCAAAACAAGACAGCTTGATTTGCAATTTCCATTTGGTTTGCAGAATCAAGTCTAAGAGTAGAAATCTGAAGAATCTGTCACTTAGCTTTTATTGGCAAATAATTTTATTTCCTACCCTTTGGTGACACCAACTCCCATGTCATTGCACAATATTGAAAATGTTCTTGTGTGTTTTTGTAGCATAAACAAGATCCTATGAGTGTTACTTTCCCTTTCTCATAAAATTAAAGCTGTAGCATGTAAGTTAAAGATAAGCAAACGTCTGTCATATTGAAACCATTGTCAAATTAGTTCACGCAGTGCTGATAAAGCCTATCAGCTCCACACAAATGTTTCACAGAATAACATTTCTGCAACGACATTTAATGCCAAGACAGAGGGGAGAGCCAACAGCAACATTGTCGTGGTAAAACAGGTTGAAGAATGACTAAACACACAGAACCCACCCAGGGAAAGTGTAACGGGTGAAATTCTACTGCTTAACAACCTGGTCATTCAGCAGTTTTAATGGACAAATGCTCCCTGTCCTTCGCCCTGTGCTGCCACTGTTCCCTGAGTCAGGTCTGATAGTATTGCTTCAGTGACCGTTTTCAGATGGACAGTGCATAGAAATAATGCTGTTTGCAAATAAGAGGCAGAGTAATAACATCAACAAAACAAGTGACACGCTGCAGCTTCAATTATGTAAATCGTTAAATTAAAACCACTAGTAAAACTTAGTGCTGAACTCTTTCCCTCTGCCTCTAATTTCACCCCTGCTCCTTGTCATTCATCTTTATCTCCCTCCCTCCTTCTCCTCAGCTGATCGCCCTCATTCACCCAGAATGCAATGCAGGCTGAGCTGAACTATATAAAGGCATAGCATGGGGGAGGGAGGGCTGCCGTACAGCAGGAACTGCGCATAGACACTCACTCACGGGGATCCAGGGACAGCAGCTCCTTGCACTGGGATCTAGAGCCACAGCGCGAAAGAGAGGTCAGTACAGAGGACAAAAGCTCCATAGAGGAAGAGCAGGCAGGAAATGGCAGGGAGTGGGTCTTCCCTCTCTCAGAGGGAGTGAGGAACAGAGAGCTGTCAGAGAGGAGGAGGAGTGAGGACAGGGCTCTTTGATGGGATGAAAAATAACAGAATAACAGAGGGCTGTTACCAATTATAGTTTAAAATTAGTAGAGTGGGATTTTCTGTGCAAAGTGCAAAGGCATGCAGCTGGTGTGTATGTGTGTGTGTGTGTGTGTGTGTGTGTGTCATGCAGAGTAATGACACTACATGGATGATCTAATTGCTCTGCTAAAAGCCTAGTATCTAGTCAGTTGTTTTAACATTTTCTGTGAGATGGTTGGTCTCCTCTGATCACAATTCAACATTCCTCTTCATCTGCACGGTGAAGAGCACAGTTAACTCCACTGTCACGCTTTAAGCCTCAATAATTGTCATTAACAGCTGATTAGCAGCTGAGTGCTATTGATTCTAGTGGGAAGAAGTGAACCGTACTTCACTATTCAAAACACACACACAGCTAACACCGAATTCATTTCAGCTCCATCCTTTCACATAAAAACATGGAATATTTTTTCACAGCACTGACGTCAAAGAGTCCCCTATTCTCCCTTAAAGGGACAGAACACCCAATTAAAATGCATCTGAGTATCCATGTAACCAACAGTGACCAGAGAGAATGCATGCATCTATACTTGCTTTGTACTTTGTTTTCACTCCATGTTACATCCACGGGCAGCAACTAAAAGCTTCATCCTCTTGTGACTGACACACTATCCCTTAACAGCTGCAGACTGACTGTGGTTTTTTTTTAGCTGGACAGCATGGTAAAAACAGATATAAGACATGAGGAAGGGACAGATGAGACGGATTGGAAAAGCGGGGTGGAGACTGTCATAAATCTGATGTCAGTATATTTAATTTTGAGAGTACAGCATACACAGAATAATATTTTAATTTCTGTCCATTAAGGCTCTCTAATGTAGTTTTGCATTATGCGTTGCACTCAGCTCCATATGGTACTACATTATTTATGGAGGTGTGAGAGAAACAGACCCAGTAGAAAACTCCATCTCCACCTACAGTACATATTACAAAATCTGTTAAAACATTTTGCCACATCTCCAATACTGATACAGCCTTAGTTGAGAAACATATCAGAACAAAGTGGGGCAATGCTCTACTTACTGTAGCTTCACTTGCATCACCCAACATTCCTCTTCCAAACCATAAAAATATACAAATAAATAAATAAATAAATAAATAAATAAATAAATAAAATGCTATGGGCAAGGTACAAAAAAATTACACTGCTGTTCCAACAGCACCGCTTATTAAATTACAAACTCTTTTAAAAAAAATTAAAAGGGTAGACAGCATGCTGTTTTTCAATTAGTTGGGGGCTGTATTACATATTGCAAGGTGATCCAGGAATGGCTGCCAAACTTCATAAAATTTATGAAGACTTTCTCCATGTGTAATATTAGTCTTGAACTGGGACTCAGTCTTACTGTCTGGTTTATTAGTGAATCAAAATAAATAAATAAATAAATAAATAAATAAATAAATAAATAAATAAACACATAGCCAACAAAAATTACACGATTTTTGACAAATAATAATAAAAATAGGTATGTCAGAGAGCCTTCTGCAGAGTTACATCAATCACATAAGGTGTAGAAAATGTGTGGAACTCACTTTTGGAAGAATGGAGTCTGTGCAACCCCTTAAATTGAATTAGCTGATGCACTGCATGAGCATACCATGATGAAATCCTGCTAAGGCTCTCCTCCCAAACCCCATTCTCAATCTGCGTACCCAAATTTAAAACATCTGAAAAGGTTTGATGTGGGAAGTGAAAACATATTCTTTAAAAAGAAAATGATGCAAATAGTTTATTAATCATTGATAATATCTTTTGTTCTCCTACTGTCAAAGGATGCATCTAAAATGGATGGAGGGAATGTATGATTACAATAGACTGGGACATAAGTTTCTGATAATCTACAGGCCCTTTTAATTTGCTGCCAATTTTTTAAGAAATTCCAGACTATATAGGTATTTACCTCTACATTAGGAAGAGGCATGGGTGCTGGGAGCAAGCTATTTTTGACATCACTCTTATCGATGGCAACCCAAGAGGTTGGGTCAGTGGATGCTTCTATTTTATGACAAATGATTAAGGGCCCTTGTATTTCCTGCCCAGTAATAATGCATCATTCAACACAGTTTTAAATAGATTTCCCACACAGGTGGCCATGTAATGTGGTGTGATCTGTATTAAAAGTAGAATGGTATTTCCTAACATGATCTGTGCTTATTTAGATGACGGCCTCCAAATGACCTTTACACAGACTACAGGGTTAATGGACACTGACATAACCCCGGACACTTGAGAAGCCAAACCATCAAGTGAAAATCAGAGAACAGTTGGTGGCATTAATGTGTGTGCTCTGCTTAAGATTTTGTTTTAGAACAAAATATCTCCACTCTAAGTGTTTAGACTTTTGAGCTTATTTGCCATTCTGGCACCATAATTGTTCAAATAGCAGGCAAAGAACCGTTCTGCCACTAGGTCCAATTCAAATCGTGTAACAAAATATTCAACATACTTTTGTCAGTATTTTCAATATGCAGTGGGCTATTCATTTTCTGTCTGCGACCATGCCAAGATCCAAGTGCAAACCATGCCAAGTCTGAAATAGGACTTCAGCAAGTAACCAAAAAAATCAGCTGTTTGCTTGTTTGAAAACTCACTCACTCATTTTCTGGGGGGGGTGGGGGGGCTGCTGGTGCCTAACTCCAGCTGACATGGAGCGAGAGGCAGGGACACCCTGGACAGGTTGCCAGTCCATCACAGGGCCACATAGAGACAGACAACCATTCACTCTCACATTCACACCTACGGGCACTTTAGAGTGTCCAAATGGCCTAATCCCCAAATCTGCATGTTTGAGGACTGTGGGAGGAAGCCGGAGTACCCGGTGAAAACCCACGCACACATGGGGAGAACATGCAAACTCCTTGCAGAAGGGCCCATGTTCCGACCGGGTCGCGAACCCGGGACCTTTGTTGGAAAACTGGTTTTGAAAAAGTAATGGCAGCATCTTTTCATATCGGTTGATTAAAACGCACATGTGATGTGAGTTACTTGATGATGAGCAACACAAAGACTGTCACTGGAGTAGGCATAACTCCATGAATCAGTGAAAATGATTATAGGTCAGCACAGTAGATACTGTATATGGAAACATAGAACTTTTCTATAGTTAAGGCTAATGCAAAACTGGGTGGTTATATCGGCACGTAAAATTCCTTTAAAGTCAGTGCTCACTCACATATAACCTGAGAACATGACTAGCTACTGAAAATATGCAGTAGTAGTTTTACTTATAACCTAATCACCTATTTCTCTTTTGTCTGTAAACAGCAAACTGTGTGGCTGTTGCATTAAGACAGTCATAAAAAATTTGGAGCCCAATGGAGCATTAAAAGCTACTCTCTTATGCTCACTCATGCTAGAGGCTTTTACTCATTTTTAAATGGAGAAAGGCATCTGTGTGACACCAACAACATTATGCAAGCAGGGTATCTTATTACCAGCAGGGTGTAAGTATTGCTGGCTTGGATCTTGTTCTGTCCATTCAGCTGTTTCTTGAGAACCTGTCTTACTCAGTGTAGGTACTGTACACTGCATGTGGCAGCTCTCGGCCTCTTTATGATTCCTATTTGCCTGAAAGACCCTAAGGTATTTCTTGCTGTCTTGCACATCTACGATGTTGCCTTCAAGTAGTTCCATTCCCCACAGTTCTGATCATCTTCCCTCTTTTTTGAGATTGTTTGACCACATTTATCAAGTCCAAATGACATCCCACTGTCTTCACTGTAGACCCCGGTGAGTAGATGGACCCATGTGAGTCCATGTCCCACTCACTCATGGCATACAGCTTGAGATCATGCATGTGGGAGGAGGAGGCTAATTGTTGCCCTACTTTGGAATCAGCATCCATGGCCACTCTTGTGATGAACTCGGGGGGGGGGGGGTTTCAGGACTCTGCAGAACGGCAGGGCAGCAGCAGAGCTTCTCCTTGATATATTCCCCATTTATTGTGCAGTGGGCTTTAAGTTGGTCTCTAGAGTCCGTTTTTTATAGTCCCACTGAGTTCTTGATGAAGGTCCATAGGGTCCTGTTGATATTGTACACATTTTGTACAGTGCTTGGTAGTACTGGTCCCCTCTGGGGGTCCTTCTTAAGGAGGACTGTCTGGCCTTTTGTCAGCCATTCTGGGTGGGTCTGGGACAGCAGCAGCTGATTCGTCTATCTACATATTTACAGTATATGATTTTTATATGATTGTCTGGATTAATAAATTCATGAATCATTACAGTACATGACCTTAATTAAGCAACTTGATATAGGTTGTTTATTGGGATTGGTCAATATTAATTGAAACATTAAAAATGTGGAGCCAAAACGGACTCGTATAATGAGAGATTCAGAGATTTTAGCTTCTTCTTCTTCTTCTTCTTCTTTTCTATGGGGTTTAACAGCAGCTTGCATCCATGATGTTGCATTAATACCATCTTCTGCACAATGTTCACAGTCACATTCCTTCTTTACTCTCATCTGTCCTTTTCTTCTTCATTTGCCTCTTACCCTGCTCCTTTACCTTCCTCTCATTGCTTAAACACCTTTTATTTTCTTGTTCTTATTGTTTATACTGATATTACAAGAGATGGAAAGGAAAGAGAAGTAGTAACTGATGGTTAAATCTACAGCAGAGATGCAACATTATGGACACCAAGAGCTGTAAAACACCCCCACCACCGAAACACATCTTGCTCTTTCCTTTCATGTGAAATTATCAAAGGTCCTTTTATATCATGACTTCAGCATGCATGAAGGCAGTGTGACAGATGGGGGGTAAAAAACACTTAGAAGAAAATCTAACAGAAAAAGTTTAAGGGGAAATGATGTAATAGTATATCCATGGGAATTTTTGAAGCAGCTGGTTGTTAAGCTACTTCATGGCTAATTCCAACTACTCTTAAAGTTATCTAACAGTAAAGGTATTGTATTGAAACAGACCACTTCAAAATAAAAAATAACTTGACAAAAACTTAAAACATAAAAAATTGAGAAGACAATATAATGGCTCTTCTGGACAATTAACACGTTCACTATAAATCTCAGCATGGCCAGACACCAATGATCCACTTTTCACATCACAAAGTTTCAGTTTAGTATACAGTAGTGGACCACCTTAAGAAATGTATAATAGATAATTATTATCGTTTCACTGCAATGATTTTAATTTCTGTTCCCTCTGTCTTTTAGTCAAAGGAAAACACTCATCTGACGCAACACAATGGCAGGTAAATAATATTTTATGAAGCTGTAAACTTCATATGAACTAGGGTTACATGGTCTTGCAGAGGTAAATCAATGTGATTTGTTGGGCTCTGCTGCCCTCTTTTGGTGATTTTTGAGAATACAATGGGCGTCTTTCATTTTACATTTGAAAATACTGTATTTAGTTATGGCATTAGATTTTTTTATTGAGAAATAAACTGTTATAATGTTACATTGAATTAAAACTAATGTTTCACTCATATAAAATTCATACAAAATATACAAGTGTGATTAGAATAATACTCTAGGCCTATATTAAAAGCAAGACCAAAGTTATATTTTTCTTTTCTTTTACTTTTTTTTTTTATAATGTGATCAGTTTTCTGTATGCAGTTATACCTTGCTATACAACGTTCTTCGGTGACAACAGTTGCTGTGGCAACAATGTTTGAGTTATAGCACAAACCTACTCAAAAGCAAGCACAGTCAAAAACTGCACAGTGGGCCAGACAAGAGCCTTTGCTGCAACTAGAAAAACATGGGAAATACTTGCACCACAGATTACATGTTTAACCCTCCTGATGGTTTGTCTCAAAACATATTTTTTAAACTTTTGGTTAAGAGTCACATGGCTACACATTTTGACGAATGAATCTGCTTATTTCAGACAAAATTAAAGATGCCAAGATCATCTTTGTTGTGGGTGAGTACACTATGACTATTCTAGTATCTCTTTTGGCAGTAATACATTCAACCAATGTCCAGTTATGCCCTTCAGACCAATGCTTTCTGTCTCACTTTTTCCCTTTTTTTCAGGTGGGCCTGGGTCTGGAAAGGGCACACAGTGTGAGAAGATCGTAGAAAAGTATGGCTACACCCACCTGTCATCTGGGGATCTACTCCGTTTAGAGGTGGCTTCTGGCTCTGAGAGGGGCAAGCAGCTCCAAGCCATCATGCAGAAGGGAGAACTTGTACTTCTGGTAAGGCAGGGACTTAGAATTTAAAGACTTTCCCAAAAAAACATTGTATTTTGTTAGACCTTACATTAAATGAATTCTAAGTAACAGTGTGTAGTGTAAATCATTTCATTTCTGAAGTGATATTTTTTATTTAATGTTATATAACCTTCATTTAACCAGAAATTAACCAGAATCTATTTTATGAGGATGACCTGGCCAAGCATGCCAGCCATAATCGATTTAAATAATCCACATATATACTACAGAATATGAAAAGGTCAAACATACCTACAGGGGGCGAACAGGACCAATTATCCCAACAACTTTTTACATAGACATAAAATTTGATACGATCAAGCTTTAAAGTGTTCTACAAGTTATTCCAATAGTAGGTAAAGTAAGAAAATGCCATTGTCCCCAGTTTAGTGCTAACCCTTGGAAGATGCTTGTTTGACTGCAAGAACTTGTCATGCTTACAGGACACAGTTTTGGACATGATTAAGGATGCCATGATTGCCAAGGCTGATGTCTCCAAGGGCTACCTTATTGATGGCTACCCCCGTGAGGTGAAGCAGGGGGAGGAGTTTGAGAAGAAGGTAAGCGGGTGCATGAGACTTTGGCATAAATTGATCCCGACAAAACAATAAAAGCAACCTTGAATGCATGAACTGTTTTTGGTCCCCCTCCCCTCCCCCAGATCGGCAAACCCTGCATGCTGCTGTACGTTGATGCCAAAGCAGAGACAATGGTCCAGAGGCTCCTGAAGCGCGGCGAGACCAGCGGCCGCTCTGATGACAATGAAGAGACCATCAAGAAACGCCTGGACTTGTACTACAAAGCAACTGAGCCAGTTATTTCCTTTTATGAGAGCCGTGGTATTGTGAGGAAGGTGAGTGTAGACACTAAAACACAAAATGTGTGAAATCCTGGCATATATTTTTTACACGTGGTCCCATGTTGATTTGCGCAGGTGGACTCTGAGCTGCCAGTGGATGAGGTCTTCAGCCAAGTCAGCCAGGCCATTGATGCACTGAAGTAAAACAACATGACAAGATGAACTGTGTCTGGTTGTTGTTTTATTTGTTTATCTTTTTTTCTCAGTGTCAGTCTCATGAGAAAAAAAAACATGAATGACAGCTGGGTTAAAAATACCGACGGATCCTAGATGCCTTGACTCTACTTCTCATCTAGCAATAAGAACCTACCATGTTAAGCTCACACAATGAATCTGTATAAGGCAGCATCTGGAAATCCATTTCCCTATACGAGTCTTACAAGTCATACAAGCCTCCATGCTGTGCTTAGTGACGTCTCCAAAAGGCTTTGTACACTTGTCCTCTCCTTGAAGGCACAAAGCAAACTTGCACTTAACATGTTTCTTTCCCCTTTCCTTCAACTCCACCATATAGAGAGATTTTTAAAAATTTTTATGATTATGCTGTTGAGCAACAACAGAGATCACCCTCTGTGGACAATGTTAATCCATTTATAGCTATGTTTAAAGCACAGGAAATGGTTCTAGTTTTTCATCAAGCTGTTCACTTGAATGTCTATGAAGTGGTATATCAAAAAAGAGGAACATTAAAGTATGAGAGAAAATATTTAGTATGGTGAATGTGTGTGAATATTTAAAATTAGCACTTTGCAGCGGACTGTGGAGGACAGTATTGCACATCAGACTGCAAATTATTATTTTTAGAAGAAATACACTATCTAATATTTTACTAAACATTAAAGCTGATCATTTGTTTTTTATTGTGAGATAATGTTAGTATGCCGTGTATTATCTTACACAATAAAACAAATTACCGTCTTATAGCACTCGATTTGAGGGACTTAATTTGGAACTATCAGGAAAAAAATTACTATAAAATGTATTTTGTAGTTTCAGTTGTCTAAAATGTGCAGATCATGCACGGAATTAAAACCAGTAACTGCTTTTGTTGGCCCGTCATACCAGGACATTTTAATATTACACAGACTGTCAGGTGATCAACCATGAACAAGCACACATACACAGACAAATAACCAAACAACCCTTCCAAGCTGAAAAAGGAAACACTTTTCTGTTCAGAAAGCATGTAGACACAACAGGATACAGGACATGCTGCTGCAGCCATAGCTTGTCACTGTTCTAACTGCTCCTTTGAGGCCATGATGATCAACAAGTCTTCCTTTACCTCTCACCTTCCTCACACACACACACACACACATGCACACACATGCACACACACACACAACTCCAGCTGGCCAGCCAGCCAAGCAAACATTGCGACAGGTATCCGGACTAACCTCCAAGGAGAGCTCTGATCATGACTCTGTGCTGTAGGGATGAGGAAAAGGAAAACAGCTTCTAAAGGCGGACAGGATGAGTCTGTCGGAAAGTCAATCAAGAAAAGGCGTCTATAAGCACTTTCATAAAGTCCGTGAGGATGCTGCTTGAATGCTTGGAATGCTGCACTTGCAGTACAAAACAAAGGTGAAAAAAAGGGGGCAGTGCACGGGTGGAAATTTATCACGTACAAAAGAGAGAGAGAGACAAAGACAGGCAAGTCTGTGAGGACACTGTGTCAGTGTGTGCAGTACTGTAGTTAATGGGTCACCAACAAAGAAGATACTTAAAGGATTGTCCCTTTAACTGGCATGTATAAAATATTATGCACTCAGGGCATATGACAAATAAGGTGTAGCTGCTATGAGCAGGATTTGATATGAACACATCATTAAATTGGTCATATCTGGATGGAGAGCATCATTGTCTTGTGCCTTTACTGGGATAATCAATCATTTTAAAGCAAAAATTACAAAAAAAGGGAAATATAGTGTGCCATTAGTTTGGTAAAGGAATTTTGGGCTCACAAGGAAAGGCCTTGAGGAGCATTCATTCATCCATATGAAGATACTATACATTAGTAGACCTGATATTATGAAAAAGAAAAATGTAAAAATTGTATGTGTATGTGGCAAAGGTTGTCACACGCAGACATCCTGAACACATACAGTAAATACTGCATGCATGCATGTATGCATGCATTGCATTTCTACTGTCAGATGAATGTACTAAGCGAGACAGGGAGCCAATGAATGTATTACATGTGAACACCATTAATCACTTTAACATGTACTGGGGATTATCAAGGCTACCGCCCTTCTAGCAGTGTTTTGCAAACAGTATGAGACTTAGACATGGCCAGTTTGTTGGGGGAAAAAAAATCCCCCTATAATCCGTCACAGACAATTCCATGTAGCTTTGTGACTCCTATATAAAATGTACCAGGACTATTCCCATCTACAAGACTGAGATTTTGCCAATATGTTTCTACACTAAGGGCCTTCTCAATTAGCTGCTTTATGGGATTGTACGTGTACATTAATGATTCTTTAGGGCTGACAGGCTTATGTTTAACTCATATCAGGCATGAAATTATGCTGCTGAAAGGCCATGTGGCAGATCCCCCCCCCCCCCCTTAGAGAACAATAAGGAAACAAGTAAGCTGGCCTATAGTCTTTATTCTCTCTATCTCTCTTCTGCTTTGGACTGTGGCAGGCTGGCTGGCTGGCTGGCTGGCTGGCTGGCACCAGAGAGACCCAGTGGCACCGTGCGGGAACCAACGTCAACCTGCGATGAAAGACGATGGCCGATTGTTTCCTGTTATTGAAATACTACTCTTGGGTGGGGATGGAGAGTTAGGGGGAAGGCAGTAGGCACCAATAAAAAAAGGAAAGCCATTGAAGTAGAGTGCTACTGGTAGAAGTGTCCTTTGGCCAACCTCAGATGTGATAGAGTTCTTTAAACAAATGCCATCTGTGACAAATAAGCCTCAGCCATTGAAAAGAAAGTGATGTCAACTAATAGAGTATTGCAGAATCTAATTAACAAAGAGTGTAAGTAGTCCAAATGCCTCTCTGTTAAGTGCTGCGTCCCATGAGCATTTCTTTGTACATGCTGCCTTTCCAAAAGGACACTGGAGGAAAGTCCACAGTCAATGTGTGGAAAAACAACTGTCGTCTGCACAGCAGATGTCACAGCACACATTATGGCTTGTTACACGCAGGAGGAAGAGCCCAGGTGCTCCTGATCACATTCACTACGGCTCAGGTCTCACTAATTAGTGTCATTATTTGCAAGTGTGCTTTTCCTACTGTGACACGTCACCAAGACAGCTGTAGAAAAATAAGGTACATGGCATCACAGGTTTTAACACACTAACGGTCAAATTTTTCATTCAAACACAATCTGCGGCCAAGGAGTAACTACTCTTGTCCTCAGGACCCACTGCCCTGCTCCATCACACCTGATTCAAATGAATGATTTGGTATCTGGCTTTTGCAGATCTCGATGATTTGAATCAGGTGTGTTGGATTGAGGAAAGCTTGAACTAGACTACACCTGTTCTCCTGCACATGGAGTTCAATTCAAATGAGGCTCCCAGGGCATAAGGTTCATAAACATTAAATCAGAGATATTACCACTCTACATTCTCCTCACCTGAAAAATCCTGCAGTATTATTTCATGAGGAATTAACAAAAATGTGTAAACACTTCATCCTTTTATAGTGAAAAAAAAGTCGCATGCTCCTATTCCCTTAATTTGACCTACTCAAAAGGGTTCTTTGCACCCTTTCATCAGGTTTTAAGAAAACTGATTCATTATTTGTGCACCATGCTGCCAACAGATAGACAGGCACAACCTCCTTAATGGAGGTAATGAACTCTTGTAGTTATTCAAGTTTTTAATGGAGTAAATTAGATGCCATTGAGTGATATATGTTTACAGTGTCCCTGAATCATGAATCATTTTTTTATTTGATATTTTTAATTGCAAACACTGTTATGTTGCATTGTTGTTCTGGAGGCCTACGACACATGATGCAAGCAGAGAGTAGGACACAGACTGAGACAGACTGAACAACTGATATGTCAGTTGTTTGTGCAATTTTCTTTGCTCCAGCAGTTTTGCAATTATTACAAATGCTTCTGTGGCAGTTTGAAGTCTGCTCTATAATAATATGTTGGATTGTCTTTGCTGCTGCTCCTCTGCCCTTTACTCAGAGTGTTTGATGGCACGATGACTCATGGGTCTCTTCTATACGGAAGGATTGTGTCTACCCTTTTCTTTCCAGTTTATTTTTCATTAGTAAAGGTTAGAGCAACAGACAAACTAAATGCGGTTCCTTCTACAGAATGTTTTACTTTTTCTTATTAGATTTTTCTTCACACTCTTCTCATAAGAATATTTTTTACCTCAGTGATGTCCTCTCGGTATAGGCATATCACAATGTTGGAATACCTTAAAAGCACATTCATGAATAAGAAAACAAATGAGGGTTGAATTCCACAGACGTGTGGAGAAAATCCAGTGGGTGACAGAAGTGGGATACACCCAATACAAGTCAACAATTTATCACTAGACTGACAAATAAGGAAAAAAAAAACCTCACACTGGTAAAATGAAGAAATGAAAACTTGGGTTGACACCTTTTTCTTTGTGAGGCAAACCAGTGCTTCAGCTTGTTGTCGTGGCCAAATTCAACACTGATATGTTTTTGTGCTGTAAACCTTGAAACAATAACAGCATAAACATATGAAACTAATAACCTAGAAATTATTCTAATTCAGTACAACACTAACATTTTAAATATGTGGCTTTTCCCTTTACTGAAAAGACAGAAATGAATCATGTGTGGTGTTATAGATAAAGCATGACCTATAGTTGAATTAATCCCACTGAGAACCCACAGGAACACGAGGAGAACATACAAACTCCACACACACAGAGGCCCTCATTCGAACCGGTGACCTTCCTGCTGTGATCCAGCAACGGTAGCCACTTGAGCACCGTGTGTAAAGACCGACGGTAGACAAAGAGGAAGAGGACTTCGGAGAAACATGATGGAAAAGGGGAAAATGAGTCGTTGGTGAGAAGTGATCCATTTTCACTCAAACTAAAGAAGAGAATGCGAGAGCAGCAGCAGCAGCAGAACTCTCACTCACTCTCAGTGACTGAGAGGAAAGAAGGCCGCTGTTGTGGGAGGGAAGATGAAGTCAAATCAGCACCGCCCAGAGCAGCAGCACAAAAACTTTGGAAAGTCCTGACACTGTTACATTGCCGAATGTCGCTTCCACCTCCTCGCCTGTGGATTATCGAGTCTGCACTCACTTTTAGACAAGCCTCCTCACCCGAAAAGTAAGTTTTTGTTAATCATAACTTTGGCTCTTTTTCTCGCTCTCTCCCTCTCTGTGCCGCGGGGATTTGTGCTCTATTTTATTTCCCCGATAGACTCGAGCAGCAGTAGGTGAGCGCTTCCCTCGCCCAGTCCTGTTCTGTTAAATGTCCGTTATGAAGGGATGAACTTTGGCCAGAAACAAAAATGCCAAATAAGGGAGTTGTGAAACAAGGAAATTATGACGATGGCTGAAATCCATCTTCACTCGATTCCAGCCTCATTATTGTAATTATCATCAATAATCCCCATATTCATCCCATAAGGAATTTTGTTGAAAGTCAGTTTTTCTCTTACCTTAAGGATTCCAAGGAAATAATGAGGGCTTTTTTTGTGTATCCTTGGAAAAGCATTAACAGTGAACATAGACTCCCCACAGCTATATCAATCATATAATAATAGAAGTCGTTTGCTTATCTGATCTTGGCATTGTGATATTATTTAAAGAAGGCGACGTTGTAGCGTTTCCTGCCAGTAGTTGGTGACCACCAGATAACCCTTGGGTTCAGACCCTCATTGTGCTCAAGGAAGACACGGAGAAATATTTTGGTTTTGCCGCAGAAGGAGAATCCTGTGACCCAACTGAAGGAATTCAAGGCATTTAAGCAACAATTGTCACCTTTGACCCTCATGTTTTCACATTTAACTTTAATTTTATTCATTTATTTGTGTAGGGACATTAAATTTGAATGAACATCGACATATTAATAAGCCAGGTTGTAGCCAGTGTCTTATTTACACCTCTCAATCTTTGGCAGGTTGATGGAATAAGATAAAATATGGTACATGCACTTAAAGATGAAAAAAAACAAACAAACAAAAAACAAAAAAACAAGAAAAGTATGACAATATCAGCAAATAAGGAGAAGCGGGATAGGCTGTGTTCCCATTACCTCAGACTGACTACTAACTATATATTAGGCAAAGCAGGGATTTGGGACCATAAGGGTAAAGGTGATTAAGGTGATTAATATGTAAAGTGCCTGGTAACTAACAATTTAATATCAAGCATCTCTTGTGTGATAACTGTTTAATAACCTGGCTCTTGGATAATCAGTGACAGATTTGCACACAATGCTTGTTTTGACATTGTACACTGAATATGAGAATGATGAACATGAGATTGTCTGAAGTTAGTCACATCCCTTTATCACATATAATTGGGTCTGTGCTTTTTTTTTCCTCCCACTGACCTGTTGAACCCTAAAGACTGAAATTGTTTGCTCTTCCACTGTCACAGCCATCACTGCTCTGCTGCTTGACAGGGACACTTCAGCCGCTTCCCACCAAGTACCGTCACACCCCAGAGACCCAGACTCCGCTTCCACCAGCGCCTCAAACTTAAACTTCACAGACATGGAGGGTCACATGGTGCGCCTTGCCTTGCTTCTGTGTATCACTGTTGCAGCCTCTGGTGAGTAAACCAAGTGATACTCAGTATTCTCTGCATTCAGACTTTAAAGATGCATTAATTTATTTTATTTACAGTCATGTCAGCCTATAGTTCAGAATCTTCTTGTCTTATCTTGTGTTTTGACCTCATCTGTTCATCCATTTTTTTTCATTTTGCCCACTAAATCAGGATTTTATGGTTGGTCCATAGAGGGAGGTTATGTGCAAAATAAATGTTGTGTAGTTTCTGGGCTTGAATGATGGTTTATCCTAACAACAACTCCTGTGTACACAATTTTTCATTAGAATTGGAGATGAACATATATTTTAAATGGTGAAATCAATGTTCTGTCTGAAAATGTACAGTAATATACAGACTGCTGTGCCTCTGAGTCACCCTTTATAGCTTTTGCTTGTCAGGGAATTTTTAGGATCAAATGAGAAAACAATGTTTATCGAGGACAGTACAGCCACAAGAGACAGGAAAACATGAGCAGCTAAAATGGACCCTCTCCTAGCTGTTAGTGACCATCCATATCAAATTCAAACCTTCAATCCCTACAAGGTGGCAACAGATTCTGAAACCCTCAGTCCATAACCTAATCTGGGCTATCATCCCGTACTTGGTCTGGCATTTAGTGCGGCCTTATGAATTTTACTTATAAACAATGCTGAATGTTTCTTTATTCCACTATTTTTTATTTTGTGAAAATGGCTTGAATATGATTGTATGGTATGTCAAATATTCAAATTTTTTATGAAATTATCAATGTCAACATGCTTTATTTAGTAACTTTAAATTTTAAATAAAAAAGAAAAAAAAAATATTTATTTTTTACAGATTAGCCTTCCTGACTTAACTTTGACCAATTTCCATCAGTTTGTATAATGTTATTCACGGCCTCTACAATTATTTGTATTTTATTTATTGATTTTGTGTACTGTGCAGGAACAGTTTTAAAGAGTGCAACATAAATAAAGCCTTATTTAGTGCGTTACTATCAGTGACAACTGACAAAAAGCATAGGCACACTAAACAATACTATTATGTAATACAGTTTTAACAATTAACTGCCTATCCACGTATTTATTTTAAAGCAGCATTTGCAGGTAAAAACCAGTTATGTAATAACCTTGTTCACGCACGATAACAAATACACCAGAAAGATAAACGGACATTACCAACTTGACTGTTAAATAAGGCAAAGTGGCTTTTGCAAGCATATACATCACTTCTAAGATTATGTGCCAGATAAACAGCATGTTTACTGACTCTGGCTCCACTGCTGACCTGTTGTATGACAAATTGCAATATTGCCATTAGTGTTAAATGCTCTCTCAGCAGGGGCGCTGGTGGCAGGGATGCAGAAGTATTTTTTGGCCAACTGACAGACCTGCAGAGAGTTGACCTCATGTAGCTTTCACTGCAGGGGATCAGTCTCGCTGTCTGCTGGCAGGGCCTTAATTGCCTCTGTGACACATATCCCTGTATGTACCATCAATTTTTGCTTTCTTTGTAAGGTCCCAAGAAATTTTCTTTTCCTCCTTTTTCACATCTGCTGCAGCCGCTTTATGCAAAGGCCCAGAGGGAGCTGTGCCAGTGTTCTCAGACAGCCGGGGACTCAGACTTTGTGTACTGAATATTGAACCATTAATCAAAACATTAATGCGTTTGTCCATCTTTTCTTCTGTTTATTCGTCATTTTATAGTACGGTATTGTCTCATTAATTTGTTGTGTTCTCTGAAGTCGTCTCCTGGGTTTGCTGGGTCTCTGTGAACAGATGAAGCACAAATATCAGCGGCCAACAGAATATAGAACAAAATGTACACAATTCCCAGACAAAACAAAATCCGGTGCCCTTATTTACACTGTTTTTATTAGCATCCAGGCCAGCTGCAAGTCTCTGTGTGAGCTGACACCATGTGAAACTTTCGCAAAAGAAAAAGCAAACACAGAAAAAGCAAAACCAAAATCAGAAAAAGCCAGCAGTCTGCAACAAATCCCATGATACACTTGTCTCACTGCAGACATGGTGTATTGCTATAAGCTGGATAGATACTTTTTTGATGTTTTATTTAATCATCTTGTGAGGTCTGAAGAATGGTTTGACAGAACATGTCTAGTAGCTGTCTCGGTACTGAGAGATGCAGTATAATGATTGGCTGATAAACACATTGGCAAATTTTGTGTCACATTAGTTGGGAACTGTAAATCAGTATTATAATAGACCTAATAAAGGCTTTTATTTAGTTCACTGCCACATGAATACCTCATGAGTTGTTCCCATACTAAAATCAAACGAATATGTTTGGTTTGATTTTAAATGCTCGTCGCCCTCTCTGGGTTAATCAAAACAAATCCTGTTGTTATCTTGCCAAGCCCACCACACTATACACATTTTTGGCCCAGCACTCATGCATTTACATTACATTGTGTTAGTCCAACTACATACAATACAGTTAAACATGCTAGTCTGACTAAAATGCTACTGAATATCATTCCTCCTACACTCAAATAACGTGATAGCATGTCAAATTACTATTGCATGAAAATCTTCAGTCACACCAGAGTCAGACTTAAGCTGAACTGGGGGCTTTGCACATGCGTCACAATCCTAACCCCCCGGCTAATACCCACAAATTAAAGAAAAAGCTAGTACACAGAAGAATAATTCAACAGTGACAAAAACCTGGCCAAATCCAGGCTAGTACATTTTTTTGATGTGACAGATGAGGCAGATTTTATGCTCTGCCAGCTCCAAGAATTGAATATTTTAAAGTTGATGGATGGTGGGAAGACTTTGAATGCTGCTCCACATGCTAGCCACCAGCTAAATCGGAAAACTGTTTAATACTAATAAACTAAAGGGGGTTGTTTTCGGACACACTTAAGTCAATAGATTCCCCACTAGTGCTTGTATATTGGGATTAGGGCCAATTGAACCATAATACAACAACAGCCACAGTTGTGGTTGTGGACTTAACTGTGCATGGAGAAGTACTGACTGACTTTAAATCTTCCTTCTCTTGAGCTGGAGGCACAAAACCCCCAGACACACTTTTACTTTTGATGGATACAGATAAATTCTAACACAATGTCATGTTTCCATCAGCTCTGGATTATTTATAAAAAAATCAAACCCTGCTCGATGCCTTTCATCATCCCTTCTTTCACCTCACAGCCTGAGTATTAAAATCCCCTATAGGTTGGGATCAATCAGGTCTTTCTTCCTTGTTTGTAGCTCATCCATAATCTGTGAACAGACATCTGCTAGGCTCCAATAAAGCAGACAACTTCACACCGGTCTTAGTATTGCTACGCTGCCTCCCTGTGTGTTTGGTTGTGTTTGAAAGTGTGCTGTTTGTTTTGAAGGCCTTTCATGGGTTTATCTCCGAGCACCTGTGGTGCCACAGTCCATATGAATCCCTCTTGCCATTTAACATCGGTATTTCTTCATGCCAGGAGGATCATATAGGCAGTGTTGGACAGTGTTAGATTTCTTTTTTTTTAATTTTTATTTTATTCCAGTTTTTGCAGCTGTGTAGTTTATAGGCATTTAATAAAGTTGAATTTGCAACCATCCGTACAAGTGTTATAATGTCTGTCTCCTATAGGGCTGCAATTGTAACATACTTCTCAATACAAGTTTTACATGAGTGGTACTGCGGCGAATTTGTTTTATTATTCTTTTATACTTTGGGACCAATTAAGTCACTATATACACTCACTTTTAGTTTCCTGTAAGTGAAGTCCAAAAAAAACCAAAAAAAAACCAGCCACATTTGCCATGTTTGAATCGCTTTAGAAAAGACTTTCTGCCCTTTAAACACCACTTGCAGTTTGAAAAACAGGTTTTTATGAATTTGTTGTTTCCGAACACAAGCTGAGAGAACCTCAATGGCATCACCAGGGTTATATTTTCAGAGTTGATTAAACTTCTTCAAAGACTTTCAAATACAAGAATTTCAGCAACCATACAGTACATTTTTCCTAACAGGATTACTCTTTGGCCCTCGATGACTCTCCAACTGTTAAAAATCACTCGGACAGTCAGCTGCTTGCAGTTGATGTTTACGGCACCTGCTTTGGAAAAGATTTCCAAATACTTGCTTTTGGACCTTTTTATAATGGCCAACCACTTAAGTTGACTGTTTCAGTTTGACACAAACTATTATCTTTGCATTTGACTGATTGAAGTCTTTCTATTTAGTGCTTTAATCTATTGTGTGTGCAACATTTCCCGGTGGGGAAAGTAGTGCTGAATATGCCCCCCACTGCAACAATTTTCACAGTATGAGTCAGACATCATGATGTTAACCGCCAGACCTCCTGCTGTACTTCTGCCTACCCCAGAGTCTCCCTCCACGGGCTGAAGGAAAAGTACAATAGTGATTAGTGAGCTGCCGGAGGAGGAGGGCTGTCTGAAAATGGATGTCAGCCAGGGAAACAGAGCGAGACAGACAGACAGACAGACAAAGATAACAGAATCCATAAAGCCTGATTCATGGAGACAGTGAGGGAGTGGGAGGTCAAATTTTTGTGATTGTGAAAAAACAGATAAGTGATTTGGGGAGGAGGGGGGTGGGGGGGAGAAGTAAATAGGGGATCAAAGAAACAGGAAAATTAGATGTAGATTAAATGAAAAAAGAATGTATTAAATAATAACACCAAAATACAAGGGGTGAGAATAGGGAGGGATGTGAGGACAAAAAAACAAAAAAAAGAGAAGTGGAAAGAGATGACAAGGATTTCTCAGAAGGCATGGTGTAATAGAATAAGCCTAGAGCCAAAACAAAAGAGAAAGAAAAGTAGTAGAAAAAATGTCATGTTAAAAATGGCATTGAGAGTCAAAACACTCCACTTCCCTTGTTTTACTGTAGTGAGCCAGCTCTGCCTGCAGTCAGACTGGGTGGCAGGGAGACGCGACCACTTGTCGCTGCCTCAGACCGATTTCAATCTCCTTCAGTGTTATGCCCCTCCCAAATAACAATCATTTCTGACTGCCTCTCTTTTCCTCTGTTTGAATACAGAAAGCAGTGAGAGGGAACCAAGCTAATACTATGTTCCTCTCTTCTGCTTGTTCCCACTTAATGCTCACTTGCTTACATTTATCTGGTAATCTAGATGGTGTAAGAGTACAAATGAATGGCAGGCAATCAAAGTCAGTTTTCAGTGGCGAGCAAATGCCAGAATTTATCAGTACTGGTTTTGAGCACCAAAGCAAGTTAAATTTTGTCAAAATCCATTAATCATACATTGTCTCAGAGTTGTTGCTGTGTAATTACTCAGATGACATATGCAGCACGTTCTTCATCACGTCATCTCCCCATCCTTTGTACTCTTAGCAGAAACATAATGTGGTGTCTTGCATAGAAGACAAACCAAAATGTATTGTTGGTAGAAAAAGTAAAAAGGCTGAAAACAATTAAACTTACATTATGATGTGTGGTCTTTTCCTTGATGTTACATAACTTACTCCCTCTCACCATATCCCCTGAATGGTAAACCAAAATGGCTTTAATTGCCTTCTAAAATGGAAACAAACAGCTTCTTTACCATTAATATACAAGAAGGCATTCTGACATCACTGTTCAGCATATAGAATTCAGATACTGGCCATGTTCCTGAATCTTATCTAAATTGCTCACAAACATCATAACTGTGTATCTATAAAGTCTTGTGACCTTGCAGCCTTTAATCACATTCAGGTTTTCACTGTGCATTTGTATGAATGCTGAATGACTCATTAGTAGTTGGTGAAATAAATGCCTCGTCAGTATGGTGGCCACTTGTGCCCATGTCAACATGCCTGCAGTCTGCACAGATAGGGTAGTGCGTTATGTGCCCTTATCATTAGATCTGCCTGACCATGCTTAACCCTGGGATCTGCAGAAACTTAAAAAAAACGTACCAGTGCATTAGGAGAGTAATTGGTGGGAAATCTGAGCTGATTGGTGAAATGGTGAAGTAAAACAGGCCAATGTAAACTTCAAATATCTGGCAAAGCAAGAAAGTTTTCCACATTTCATATTCTCGATTCTCTAAAACTTAAGCTTCAACAGTGGTTTTAATTAATAACAGACCTATCACACAGGACAGACTCAGTCCTTTAATTCTACTTGGCTCAATACTCATGAACATAATGTTCCCTGCAGCTAATATCTGGTAAAATGCCTCCTGACAAATGAAAGGTTTTTATTTAAAGTAACATAATTTGTGAAATAAATATTTACCCAAAATAGCATTCCAGAGAATGTCAGTGCAATTTCTTAAAACTAAGTACTTGACATTTTCCCTTAAGAGAAGATGCTATCAGCACAGACTGCCCAGACTACTAAAGTGGTCAATGCTGGTCAATGTGCAGCAGAGTGTTGTAAAACATGAGAGCCTCTTGATTCAAGCACTGGGTGGGTAGATTTCCTATTGATTAAGTTACCACACCACTCAATCTGTAATCGGAAAGTGAACTCCTCGGGTACCTGACTAGGATTGTATGTAGTTATATGTGTACATTTGATGGGATGAGAAAATGCACTAAGGTCCCAATAAACTTGAATTGCATCAGAGTATAATATTCAATTGACATCATGGTTTTAACTTAAATTAGGTAGCCGATTTGGAACGGAACTTGGATTGTAATTGGAAGGTTGCTGGGTCGAGTCCCCAGCAGGTCAATGGCCTGAGCAATTTACCTAATTCCCATTCCTCACTAATCCCAGTGGGCTGCATCAGGAAGGGTACAGATCATCCACTGAGGCGAACCCTAGACAGGGAGAAGCTGAAAAGAAAAAACTTAAATTGTATGTGTATATATATATATATATATATATATATATATCACAGCCTTGATCAATATGAGAACACATTAATATTTACTGTCACAAATCATTCAAGAAGAACAAGTTAATCTCTTGGTTCTACATGAAGCATATGTTGTGTGAAGCTACATCAATCTTCAATGATTGGAAGCAACCACTGTGCAATGAGTCTCTGTTGCTTCAGTCTGCCTTGGTTACACACAGTTAGTATAAAACTTGCTAAATGAGTTTGTCTATTCTCCAATTAATACTTGGATGATTAATAGTGTTTTGCTGGTGCTTTATCAGCATTGGTTGGGAAACTCTAACGACATACAGTAAGTGAGTGGAAAGGATGCACTATACCCAGTAATTGATGGGCTCTGAGCTCTAATGGATCACCCGAGAGTTAAGCATTAATGTAAAAATAATGATACAGTATTCAAGCTTCCAATCTGCAACTTTTTTTTTTCCAAAGAACCACAATCCATTTGATCAAGCTAATTTGCATAAAATAATATGAAACAGCTAATAGGTAGCGACAGATAGGACATAATGTGAGTGAGTGAATAAGCAAGGATTTGAGCCTCAGACCCTCTACATTGTATGCAACTATTAGACTTCTTGTACCACTGTCTTCAGACAACGATGAAACGATGGGCAAATGGCTCCCAGAGGTGTAAACAGAGCTAGTGTGAAGACAGGCTGTCTCCAGACCTGCTATCACATCCTCTGTTCCTCTCCAGCAAACAGTGGAGGCGGGACTTGGCACACCTACAGGCAAAAGTCTGAAGCCATTAAACTGACAAGACTAATCAGCAATATTTTGTGATAGAGAGAGGTGAGATGGCCGGGAAGCTTGTGTGTTGCTTGGAGTGCGTCATGTGGAGTATGCAGGGGTTAGAGGCCAGGGGACAGTGCAGGCCCCTGCAGAGCACTGATAAGAGCTTGTTTACCTTCCTGTGGATGGTCAGGCCTCAATCTGCAGTTGCGGAAACTCCGGGACAATAGGTGTGTGTGTGTATATGCATGTGTGTGTACTGTATGTGGAGTCGAGAGAGAAACTTGAGCCAGCTTTCAAGCTCCCCATTCCCTCCCCACCTAACTGTGATAGGGATGCTGACCCCTCCCTCCCCCTTCCCCATCATGACTCCGTCACCCAACCCTGGACACAAACAGTTTACTCTACCTCAGGGGACCAAGGGAGACAGTTGGTCTTGACGTTGTCTGCTGTCAGAGTATCCCTTCCTGTTTTTTCCCCTCACTCTCTCTTTGAAATTCAACCATGCTCTCCAGCTGCAAGTTCTGCAAAGCTTAATGTCGTGTCTGAATTCAACATGGGCATCTAGTTGTCTTTTCCACAGTGACTAACAAAAAGGGAGGGCATGAAAGACAGGGCATGACATCAGGCTTACTTGCTTGCTTGTTCACCTGAGGTGAGTGAAATGGCAGCTAGTTTTTAAGTTGCAGATACTCAGTATACTCCTGAGTGGTTAACTTCTCACATACATGTAAAATTCAAGTGCTCACCATTGCCTGTCAATATTTTACACTTTATAGATGCTCTGTGCTCGGGGAACAGTGCTAAAGGTTAAGTGGCAGCTCTTGGCTTTTTTACTGGCAAAAGTGGCTTAATAACATCATCAGATGTAGCAGGAACACTAAATCCTAAAATTGAATTTATCAGAGATTAAAAAGTAAGTCACAGCAAATGGTCTCAGCTCAAGGAAACATATATGTGAATGTATCAAATCACAAACTGTAGTGCGCTACTTTTCATAAGAACATTCAAACCATTGTTGAATAGGTTTACACAATGCTGATTAAATCTATCAACTCCACACAACTTCTTGAGTTGCTCATTATAGCAGTGTTCAAATCTTGTGTCGCCCGGCTACATTCCCATGCTGCACGCAGGATCTGATATGTTTTGTCAAGACACATTGAAGCATACAACAGTTTGATGGGATACTTGTTTCATGCCCACGACTGCCCCTGAGATGCCACTGTATACAAACAAACTGCCCTTCAGTCAGGTCTGATAGTAATGCTTGACAGAGCCTGTTTTCCAGATGAAGGATGCAGATAATTAGGGTCCAAGCGCACGAAGTGCAAAGAACCTTATTGAAACTCAAAGAGTTGTTAGAGTGTTTCTCTTAATGCAGACTTTGCAGAGACAGAAAAATAATATTGTCAACAACAAAACCACCAAAAGTTATGCACCACAGCTTTAACAATGCCTTGTTCATGATGTAATTTATTATTGGGAGGTGTCCAGTCTTTCCTGGTTAGCAGGCAGAGCTCTATCAAATCTAAATTCAGCATTTTTATTTCTGCTGACCAGTGAGACTCTGGTACTTTTGGTCTAAAACAAGAAGTGAGACAGATACAGTATGTGCCTCTATCTACATGCACTTATGCTTTTTGTGTAGTTAACAGGAAGGAGCCACAGCTTCGGCAATTTCGCAGTCATATGATACCAGCAAAGCTTTTGTACTGAAATGAAAGAGGGGCGACACTTCCATCTAAACATGCACAAGACTCTATGGTGGCCTTCAGGTTACATAGCAATGCAAAGGTCTACTTGAGAGCCAGTGTTGTATATCCTCTTCCAGGCTGTTTTTTAGAATTTGGTGGAACAAGAGAGTGTACAACTCTTAAATAATGTCAGTACACTTAAATGATACATTTAAAACCTTTATGGACTGATTTGAAATAATTTGGTGAAACATAACATTTGGAAAACTACAAATTTAATTTTGTTTTGCTACTATGTAGATGAAGTGGATCAACAATGTTCTCATCGAAAGGTCATCACTTCACTCCCAACATTCTTGCTTTCCATTTGCAGCTCTTCTCTGAGAAAATGCACATTCCAGCTATATAAAATGCGGTGAAGCACTTTTATTATACTGCCATTATTTTAAGATAGTTTGTAACAGTGTGATAATTAGAAGCCTGGATTATGGGATGGCGCTCTTGATCATACTGCTCGTGTCAACTGCTCGTGTTTTTGTAATCTTTCAAGACCAAAAGTAATTATAACATTTTAATACTGTGTAACTATTTCACCCAACTTTAAAATGAACAAAATTTACATTTAAAAATGCAGCTTGACTCACTTGCATGTCAGATCTTGTCTTGGACATTCAGTGAGACTGTGTCTCACAGTTAAAGTTTTGTGTGCTTCTGCTCTCACTAACAGTAGCTGACAGGGACTTGTAACGTTTAGCTCAAACTATTTTGAGGAAAAGCAGAAGAAGAAGCAAAACAAATAGGGGATGTCAGCAGTGTGGAGAGCTACTTTTATCCCTAATAATGATAAATCACCACAAGTATCCAGTAACACCCACGCCAAACCACTGCCTCAGTTCAGCTTTGGTACACTCTATATAATTATATGGGTCCCTCCTGGGCAATGTAACTTCATTTAGGAGGTTCAGGTTGGCATTTTCAATTAATTGCATTTTTACTGAGTGTTTTAATTTAAATCTTGGATGCGTATGAAAACATTGCTGGGATGTTGGAGGTCAGAATACCTGTAATCTGTCAGTTGACTCTGATTTGGAAATTGTGGGAATAATTGTAATTAACAGAGCAATAACAACATGTTATATATGATGATAAAAGTACACCTCCTTGTTCATCAGACTCAGTTTTACTTCAGATTCTACTATGCTTAACATGTTTGTGAATATATGTGAACATATTTGCATAAAGTACAAGTATAAATTGAACTGGCCTAAAGGTCTAAAGGTCTATACCTACAGACAAGTAAAAGCTGATAAAGTACCACTGACTTGACAGGTTTTCATTTAAATGTGTCTCTCATTTTAACAAAACTTTCAGGGAAATCTGTCAAAGGAAATACAAATTTTCCGTTCGCTGCTGTGATAGAAGTTGGTTCAAGGAGATAAACAGAAGGTGGTGCTTGTTTTCCAGTCAGGTACCATTAGATCACTGCAGAAGAAGAGGGTGCAATTGGATTATGTGATCAAGAAGCTAATCAAAGCTCAAACTAAGAAAAAACATGATTGTGATTGATGGAAAACCTGGTGAAGGAGAGAACACAGAATTTTTTGTAATTACTTGAAGGACTTGCTCTTTGCTTGCATTATGGTTGAATTATGGTTTTCTTTGTTGCATTTTTTGCATTATCGCTCCAATTGTGGAAAATTGTGTTTTTTTCTAAATGAAAGAGGATGGTCTTATATTGAGGACTCTATTTTTTATTTCACATTTTGCAATGCTTTTCCTCAAAACTCTGCCCTCCCTCTCACATAGCCCCTGGTGGATTGGGCGAGGTTCAGAGACAAAGTGTTACAAAATCTGTAATAAAGAAATACTGTCTTCAATATAAAAGACCATGCTCATATGAATAAAGACAGGTCACAAACACCAAAAACAAATAAGTCTTAGGATTTCTGTTACTTTTATTATCTGGATCTATTTCCTGTCTGCATGGAGGGCCTTTTTGCTCTCTCTTTCTCCATATAGTGTTCTCCTTGTGAGTGCATGGGTTTCCTTCCAGTCCAAAAACATACAGGACATTAATTGAACACTTTAAATTACCAGTAGGTGTGAATATTAGAGTGAATGGTTGTTCATCTCTGCGTGTCTTCCTTGCGATAGACCGGCGACCTGTCCAGGGTGTGCCCCGCCTTTTTCTCTGTGTCAGTTGGGATTGGCTCCAGTGACTCATGACCCTTGTGTGGAGGATAAAGCAGTAGACAATAGATGGATGGACCTTTTCCACCTCAAGTGTAAAGACATTTTTGACAATGTTTAAAATTTTTCCACTCAGGTCATAAAAACAACATAATGGAAACCACTAAACGTCAGCCTGGTGGAATGCAGTAAAACTAAGCAAAGCAGGCAGATAGTGTCAAGCTGATCCTGAGATGATCTTAAATGTTCACATTCATGCTGCTGGCTTAATGATGCTATGCATAATTGAACACATGCGGGAAAAGGATGTCTTTGATTTTGTCAACCAGTCTCCTGTCATCAGTAGGAATGCCCTAAAGGATAGGAGAGCAGAGCAGATAGACCTTGGACTTATAAAAGGACCAGAAGTTCCTCTTGTTAATTGTGGCTCCAGGGGGGCTGCAGACAACCAGCCGGGGGCAATGTTCCAGACTGTGGCACAGTCTGCACAACTGTGCCCTCTCTATAGCCTGTTTCAGAAACAGCAAATTGCCCATTTATTGGGTTTGGTTTTAATTTTATAAACATTGATTAATTTGCTGTAATATGTTAAATGTGTTTCCAGTTAAATAAAAGTGTCTATCAAGTGTTTTAATTTGGCCATATCACATTTTTAATGTGCTAATTAGAAATGCCAGGCATTAAAATTAATTGACACTCATGACATTTGTAATTAATGACAATGATTCTCCATTTAGAATTAAAGCAAAGGTTAAACCTGATTATGTGCACTTTTGTACTAAATGTAGCCCATTTTCTGTCCCCCATAATTCCCTAATGGTTTCTGTTCACATTCCCCTCCTCATACCTAATATCTAAATGGAAATCACCAATGTTCATAAACATGTGGTCTCATGGAATGGGAAATGGAAGCAACTGATATAAGTTGATAAAGAAGACAGGGAATTAAATGGTTCTTCTATACCTCATTTACCAGCAAACCGCTTAGTGAGGCCATTGGCATTTCCGGGGTCAAGGGGGCAAAATGAATGTTCTTCATATCCTATGGTGACTAGTGGCACATGCACACACAAACACACAGTCACGCAGTCAGTGTGATTTATACCAAGACCTCTCAGGCAGCAGTTATGGGTCATTAACTCTGTCACAGCAAAACAGAAGAGAAATAACTTCATGGATGTGGATATTGAGCAACAGACATTAGCACGAGGGGCCAAAATAACAAGAAACAAACCTTGACCTATGGGGTAGGGGGGAGGGAAAAGAGAGATGGCAAAGGAGTGTGGATGGCCCTTTGTCTTGATTTACAAGAAAAGCTGTGGTCCAAACCTGAAACAAATAAGAAACTGATAACCCCCCCCCCTTTAGAATCCTTCCCCAAATTAGTGGGTCAAATAAGACTAAAGTACAGTGTGAAAATTAAAAAGTGTCTGTCCATCAGCAGTTTGACATGAATTGAACATATCACTTAGGGTGCACAATACCAACCACGACATGTTGCATGGACAACAAAAAAGATTTACGTTCATCACTTTCTGTCCCATTTTATCTTCATCTCTGTCCATTCCCTTTCACAGCATGTGATGACATTGCCTCCACCAAGGTCTTTGATTAGTGCTGCTTCTAAATAAGGCACATCCTGTTGACCTTCCAAACTCTACTTTTAACCAAGTCCTCTCTTTTCCTCTATCTTTCTTATCCCACATGCTTTACATCTGAGGCATAGAGGCCTGTTAAGTACACAGATCAAATACAAAGTCAGTGAAGCAATACACCATGCAGCATTTCCTCACTAAATTAGACGTTTCTATTATGATATCACACTTGCTTGCTTATATGCTGCACCACCAACTGATATAGATGACTGAGACATGCACAGAGGATGTTGTGCTGCATATTACCCTTATTCGTTTTACTGCAGATATGCTTATCTAATAATTAAGCACAGGATCATGTACTGTAGTTTTGATGCTGTAAGAGCTTACTCTATCACAAAGATGGTAAGTTTTAAGACTGTCTAGAGAAGCATATCAAGATTTGAGACTAAGGAAGGCAAGTTTGGTAAGACAAATACCGCTATTTCACGTGGACTTATGTAATACCTCAGTCAGACGCTTAACTTTAATCAGAAAAATGCAGGAGATGAGCCAGAAAAAAAGGTCCCTGTTTAAGTTGGAAAAGACATCTGACCTTCTCTATTCTGTCTGTTCCTTTTTGAGGAAGAAGGAAGTTTGCTGGAGGATATTTTGTCCCTGCCAATAACTTGAGGCACACAGACACATAGACACACACTGGGACACCAGGTCAAACACCAGGAATTTGTCCCCAGCCTCATCCATACAGTCTGGTCTTGATCAATCCACCCTCCTTAGACATGGTCTCCCAGGTTAAACAGCAGACTTGAAGCAGAGAGCAGAGTGAGCAGCTTTGATGGATGACTGCAACACTATACCCTGACACATCTGATAAACGTGAACCAGCAGAGGTGTTTTTTTATTCCAACCTATACATTTAACATCCTTACTGTAGGACCACGGAAGATCTTTCATAATAACTAATAACAAGTTTACCCCCTTTCAGACAGGGAATCTGTACTGTTGCTGGGTTCATCTATCTGTTAAATAATGGCTTATTGGTTTTCACACAGGGAAGTCTTCATTCATGTGCTGCCCATGTCCAAATATGACAGGATTGTTATAGATAGAGCCACAATCTTGCACTTCTCTGCATTTGACACATTGGACTTGATAATGGGAGAACTTGAGTTTCAGTGCGAGAGGGATGGAATGATTTACTTTAACTTGATTATGTGCTGCAGACACTGGGTAACCATTTGCACCATTTGATTTCTTTCAGCCTCAAGTCAAACATGTGTTCCAACAAAAAATGACAACCCATGGTTTCATGTGAGAGAGATGCTACCTGGCTGCTGGACGAGCTTCGTCACAGAGGACAAGGCGGAAGTTCACATCCTTCACTTTACTGCTACGGTAAGTGCATCAAAAATAACAACTGCGATGCTGAATAATTATGTAAATGTAAACATGAAATCTCAGTCATAAATGTATCAACTTCAGTCAACAAACAGAAAGTAATATTAGAACTGCACATGTTCACCCCTTAAGCATTTAATCTCTTTTTTTCTGCTGGAATATGTCCATCACTGCTAATGGGAAATCAGTTTGGAGAATTAGGCTGAACTTATTTGTTTTCCTGTTACAGTTGGATTTTCTGTCGAATTTGTAATCCAGTGGTAAAACTTCAAAAATGTAGCAAACTGTACTGTGGAGACTGTTGTTATTAAAAGAAAGAGTCTGAGAATTGCATAAACCCCTCCTGGGGCTTGAGACTGAAACTGCATAAGCCTTGTTGTGCAATCTCATCAACACTACTGCTTGGCAGGCACATAGAAATTAGTGTGCAGATTTCAGATTAGACAGAGGAACCACATTAGACAGAAAAAAAAACTCTTCTAGAGAAGAGGTAATGTGATTGTTGGTTGGTATACATACATTTAACTTTGGTTAATTTTGGCAACATTGGGTTTATGCAACTGTCACAGTCTGTTTTTAAAACTAAACTGAGTTTTAAAGCATCTAGATGAAGAATTTGAGTGCTTGCCACTACTGAGTGCCTAATAATAAACATTGTTTAAACATTTACACCGCACTCTGAAAGTATTGGAAGAGTGAGGCCAATTGTTTTAGTTTTGTTGTACACTTAAAACATTTGAGTTTGACAAGTGATCAGTATTTCAGCTTTGTTGGTAATGGAACACTAGTTTGTTTAGGTGAGCAAGAGAACAGGAACAGATAAACTTGAATTAGAGTTAAATGAATAGTACTTAATATTTAATGGCAGCATGTTTGTTTTATCAAATTACTTGTGTTGAAGGAGCTACATTTCACCCCTCCTGTTGGTTGTCTTGCAGAGCATAGGTTGCAGTCTGCTCTACTTTTGTCATCTTTGCTAATCTTTAAGTATTTCCCAACTGCTGACATTGCGATACATCCACTTATACCTGTACACCTGCTCAGCTCACTTTATGTAAAGTGGCATTGGCTGAAGCAGTATCAGAGTAGCTTCACAAATACTAATATGACTATATGAGGGCAGCATACTGTAGGACCTGATACTCGTATCAGTTCATCCCTAATACCAACCCATGACACGTGATTGGCTGTTTGCAAAATTCCTGTTTTAGCAACTCAAACATGCGCCATAATTACAGAAAGTCTATTTGGTAATTTTGATTTTCCAACTTTTAGTTCGTGACACACACACAAAAAAAAGCATCTCCATAAAACTTTTAATCTATAAGTTGTTTCTGCTGTGCCAGACTCCATTTTTCACTGTCTTGTGTTGTCGGTCAGCTCACATTAGTCATTTCTTTATCAGTGTGCTCTGTTTGTTTGCTTCCTCCCTTTGTAGTCACATGGAGTTCTTTTTGTTGTAAATTTCATCTACCACGTACAGCAACTGTTGTTTATATAGTGTCTCTTTTTAAATTTTTCACTGTGTTGGTTGTTGGTTCCTCAATATGTGCTGAGACCCAGTCACAGGAGGGGGCAGTACTATGCCTGCTTGAATCACCTCCATAAAATTAATAATCCATATGAGGGCTTGTAGAGCTTTAGAGAATCCTGTAAAAGCTTTCCTCTTAAAGCTGAAATAAACACTGCTGCCTTTGTTGAGCAACAACTCCACAATAATCTTTTAACATATTGTAAATCAAATGATCTGAGAGAGAACTAGTCTTTGGCATCTCCTCCTTTTCTAAAATCTGCCCTGTGATGGGAGACTTTGATCCATCTCAGCGAATTCTTAGAGTCTATATCTCAAAATCTTATAGTATTTAATGATCTTGGGATGAGACTCAACGTTAACTTAAAGTTTTTTTTATGTTGCATTAAAATAGTAGTGTGTAACTTTAAAACATAAACAAATGGCTGTTAGATGCAAACATTTGCAAATGGGTTCACTCAGTGTCGATATCAGCTCCACATCACTCTCTCCGTGTCTCTCAGTATAGCAGTGTTTAGATCTCGTGTCACAAGGTGACATTCCTGTGCTGCTCACAGGAAGTGATTTCTTCTCTGTTAAATATTTAGACAGATGCAGGCAACAGCAACATTGTGCTAGTAATGTGAGACGTTAATGACTGAAAACACAAAAGAACGGCCCGCGAAATGTTTCAGAGGTGAATTTTACTGTTCATAAAACCTGGTTGCTCAGCTTTCTGCCTTAACCTGCCCTAATTTTCAGATGGACACATCATACAATTAATGTTAAATTATTTCTTTTCATGGCGACCAAGAAAAAAAAATCACCCAATTTTACATACTGCAGTTTAAAGACACTGTAAAATAACTGAATCTCAAATGTTCAGGTCTGTGAGGAGTGTGACTCATGACTTAGTTTTACTTTAAGTAAGAGCCCCAACATTGATGATTGCTGCAGCCTCAAAGACTGGGTTCCAGGCATGTTGTGAGGTCTTTTACAAAGTCTCATTTAATGGCATAAAGTTTTACAGCACATTTAATGGAGTGGAAATAAGAGGGAAACGCTTTTTGATGACAAAATAGATTTAAAACATATTAGGAGGGAATTGCCCCTCTCAGTCATCTTATTAGGCCTGAAGAGAAAAACCAGATGCATTACACTGTGTGGGAGAATCAGAAAATGCACATACAAGCGCCAGAAGAGATAGATATAGTTTATAGAAATAACTGAGTTATTTGTCTCATTGAGCATGATAACCTGGTGTGGGGTTTGAGAGAGTTCACAAAAGGAATTTGACTTAGGTTCTGTGTGATGCATTGAACATTGTACAGAGTAGCATATCCTGTCTTCTTGTGGGACAACTAGTAGATGTTTTCTCAAATGAAAGATGATAGTGGACATGAGACCTCCCAACACAGTCTCCTTTTCTGCTCTTGAGTGCTTAGAACAGACTTCTCTTTTAAACACAGAGGAACGGGAACATCTTCATTCCTTGCCAAACTGCTCAGTCAAATGTCCCATTTGTCCTTTAAAAATTCACCTCCTACCACATCTCTTTGTTTTTATACTAATTTACAACCTGCCAGTAGAGAATTTTAGAGGAGCATCAAGGTGCTGCACATACCAGGCGAATTCATGGGAGGAGCTGCTTGTACACAGGCCACTGATGTCACGCTAACTTGGGCAGTCAGGGCCTTGGCATGGGGCCGAGACTAGACCAATGGAGCCAATTCAAGTAAGGGAGAGAGCCAAAAGAATAACTGGAAACTGCATCAGCAAAGGCCCTTCAAAAAGTGCGCCAAAGAAAAAAAAGAAGTCCGAAAAGGAAAACAATTGTATCTTGAAAGCACAGGAACAAAAGTAGAAAAGGTGAGTGATCAGGGTCAGGAGTCTACAGTCATGATTCAGAGTTCAAAATTAAAGAATGGAAGTCAGAAAAGGACGTAGAAAGGGAATCTACAGAGACAGACAATGGAAGTTTATTAGTGGATTATATAAGGGGAATAGTCACTGAGTTATCTCTGTATGAAATATGATGGAGTCCGGAGGAAATGCCATTCATTCATTTACTGTATGTTACATGATTCAGATGAAAACTAATTTCAGGGGAGACATTTACGCAATGTCTTAAACTTTCAGAGTCAGTCTGTGACAGTGACTCAGTCTCTTACATTACATTCAACTTGTCTCCAGAGCAAATAAGGATATTCTTTGTTTGACTTAAGTGTTAAGGTTTTAAGAGAGCAACCATTTAATAAAAAAAGTGATTACATCTGATTCCTGTTGCCACTTGTACATGTTGGAAAAACCTAATACATGTGCAACATTTTCTTACATTTATTCATTCTTTTCCAGCATCAGTCCATTTATTCTACACCTTCCCCCATAAAAAATGTCTCTTTTCATGCTTATTTATGGTGTTATTTCATAAGCCGTCTCTCTTTACAAGTCAAACTATTAATTTTTTATGTGGTTTCTGAAAGTTTACGCAGCACAGGACTGAGCTCATTACAGTTAGCATCTTGCGAAAAGCCCTTGCAAACACCAGGTAGCAAGTAAATTAATTCAGTGCTGGGGATTCACACCTTGCTCGTTATCTCCACAGCATGAGGTCTTATGCTCTGAAAATGGTCCATCTTCAAAAAGAAATGAGAAGGGAGTATTTTATTTGTTTAAAAGAAAGAAAGAAAGAACGAAAGAAAGAAAGAAAGAAAGAAAGAAAGAAAGAAAAAAAAAGGTATATTTATATGTGCATATATATATATACGTGTATAATATTCCAAGCTTTTTTTTTATTTATATGCTGTTCACCTTCAGTGCATCCAACATTACATTTGATTATCTTAGGGTTATTTCAGAAGTAAAATTAAGTATAAATTGTGTGTTTTGAATTTTGCATTTTTTTTATCTATTGCCTGTTATTAATAATTGTGTCTGTAATTGTCTCTGAATTCTCCACCATTGATATTCAGGAAGCTACACTAAAGCAGCTTTAACCATCATGCACATGTAGAACACGGTAGTTAAGCCTAAATAAAAGGGTGCCTGCAGTGGTGAGGCAGCCTGTGGACCTCAGCTCAAAATAATGTTAACATGTAAAATGACGTTAATTAGGTGTTATGAACAGTGTGGTGAGTACAATGGAAAATGAAAAATACATGAAATGGTCATTTAAAATACGAATCTATCGCCCCATTAGTGACACTATAGGTTTTCTCCTTATTCCTATTGTTAGTGTTTTGTAATTTGTCTTAATCTTATAGGTTACTGTACTGTTTTCACTCTCTGTTGTCATCTCTTTAGAGTATTTTAAGACTGTGCTATGACATACAGCTTAAATTAGGTAACGCATCTCATTGCACATCAGCCATATAATTAATTGTGATAGATTTTGATTTGCTTTTGACTTGTTTTCCTTGTTTTATGCGGCATAGAGACATTATAATAATAGCACCATGTTGCATTATTTCATTAATGTCCCTGTCAAACTGGAGACAGCTTCCTGCCTGCCTATTGACGAGCCCGCCACAAATGACTGGCATTGCTTTTTCTGGAGCGATGCATGTGTTGACATTTCATAGTCGCGAAAACAAGGATAATTGTCACATCCCCCACTGATTTTTGAAACCAGGTGGAAAAGGAATCAGACTTGTACAGAATTAAGCCATATTTGGAACTATTTTTAAACTTGGTGCTGCAAGCAAAATGTGTCTCTGCCACATCAACTTGAGGTCTCTTCATTTAGTGGCACTTGGTGACAGACCAGCAAATTGGGAAATAACCGCGTCCCCTGTAGAAATAAAGACGATGGTGGATAATGGCACAAAAAAAGGTCATAAAAACAATTGTCAATTTATTTAACTGCATATTTTTTTTTTTGTGATATATGTCATAGAGTTTAAAAAAATAACAGTTTTATAAGCTCCAATCTGTTAAGTTTAGGATGTTTTATTTTCTAATCATAGCAGCACAGTATGAATTTACCAAAAATATTGCACTTTAATGGAGCCTGTCGTGAGGGCTGTTCCTCTTCACATCACGTCATTACCAGATATTTTTCACTGTCTACATTTGTAAGGATTCCTGATAGCAGTTGTGGTTCCAGTTGACAAGCCCCCACAGATAAAGAAATCATCACAATGTGCTGGATGATGGCAGAGTTATCACTTATAGAAGCAAAAAAGTTCAAAGTCAAAAACTTTATGGACTTGATGCTTCTTGCTTCTATCAGTGATAGATGTGCCATCATGGACAGCGCAGTCTCTCCAATGTGGGTGGATTCGTAGTGTGAGAAGAAGACAAAGAAAGTGGCACAATTTACGTCTAGAGTTTTACACAATTGCCAAATTTTCTACAACAAAGGGACTAGGATCCACATGCTTGTTATTATTATTTTAAAAGGAAACCATGATGCCATATTAAAATCATATTGTGAGAAAATATTACTAGTAACAAAATGCCTTTTTTCTTCCAGGATCAGAAGATGATTTCTCTTGAGATGATGAACACCAAGCCAATGAACCTCATTCTCACATCGCCTGAAACAGTTTATGGTTTATTTAACATCAACGCAGATGTAAACATTTATGTGAGTGTCACATCTTTGTTCCTCTCTATTACCTTTCAGGTTTTAGACTGTATATATATAAAAAAATATTTTGGTTTTCTGTCTGAAGTGAATTAGGAAGTAAGAACGCACTGAACAGTTTCTTTGTTTGAATGGTAGTGTGTGGGAAAATGAGCCTAATTCGTACTTGAATTATGATATTTTAAGTTAACATTTTCCTGAGGAGTTAATATTCTTAACTATTCCCTAGTTTCAGGTCTTCTTCGATAAAACAAGATGTCAATTTGTAAATTATGTTCCAGTTTAGAGTGAAGACAAAAACATGACCTCTGTGAACATCTGTTTGTAAAATGTCAACAAAAAATCCCAAATCTTAAAGCTCCAAAATTAGAATTCATATTCTTAATGGGAGACATTACGGCCGGTTGCCACTTTATTACTTTATTGCATTGGTATACAAGGACCTTAAACAAGCACTAAGTAATCATGAAAAAATTACACAGGTTATGGGGTGATGTTGTCAGTGGTTATTATTTTCAGTAATGCCTAATTTTTAGATTTCTCCAGATGTAGTTGATTAGTTGCTCAGGACAAAGTTCTCCTAAGGGAGACAATAAAGGCAGATATCTTCCCACTTAAAGCTGCTGTGTAGTGCCAGCTGTTTGCATACACTCAAATTGTCACAGCTGTGCAGCTCTGCAAGCCTGTTTAGAAACACAATGAACTATACTGCTTTTCCATAGATATGGGATGCTGTATAGTGGCAGTTTTTGTGTGTGTTTTTACTATCCCTACTATAAAATCAGTAATAGAAGTTTCAGTCAGCAACGAGACAGGCGGACGGCATCGCCAGTTAAAATTAATGTTCCTGTGAAATTGGGGATTCTCAATTTTACACACTGTTTTTAGAGTAGATCTGAATTCAATCCGTGGGGCTTCAAACTTACTTTTCTTCTGCCTGAGTGTCTCATTAAATTGAGAAATAATACACAATGCACAAAGTGCTGCAGTTGCAGTCAGTTTAATTGTGGTGGTGTGTCAAACAAAACAAGCTGAATTAAACATAAAGTGTAAAGAGACAAACCAGTGACTCTTATCAGTGAGTCTTATTAGAGCATGTCAGGATCGTTTACAATAAAACGAAATAATCTGACAATCTCAAAAAGTAAATTATTTTAAAAAGATGTGATGTGACCTAATCGCTCAGATGCACTACAGCTTTACTATTATACAGTTTTTATGATGACGAAAATTTGCACTGATTTCTTTCCTCTTGGTAAACAATTCATGGAAAGTTAATATAACTTCATTTAAACCAATATTAAAACCTTAAAGGTGTTAATGGACCCTGTTTTAGCCTAACTATTTAATAATATTAGTCTTAAACTAAATAGCTCATCTACCCATGAAGTGTGCAGTTTGAGCCTTTTTTAGCTGCTTCCAACTTTGATTTAGTTTCTTTTTTTTAAATCACTGGTGCCATTTCATATCAGTACATGAGTGGAACAGTCACAGTCAGCACTATCACCTTTCCTTTGAGCAAACTTACTTTATCTCTGAAACATTTAACACTCTTGAACTGTTTTTGAACACTTGACAGTTGTTTGCCAGATGAGGTCATGTTTAATACATTGCATCTCTCACTGTGTTTTAGACTTTTGTCTTTGGCTTTCCTCTCCAACACAATTGCCCAACATTTCACATTGACAAAAACTAATTTAAATTGCTATTATGAGCTTTAAAAATGGTCGCAGTGTGGTAGCAGTATTTTAATATTAAGTATATAGGTCAATTTATATGAAAATACATAATTAAAATAAAGTAACAGCTAAGAATCACTGTGATGAAATATTTACAGCTATCAGTTAAAGATATGCTGACAGCAGTGCGACACGACATCCTGTATCATGTCCTGTCGAGAGCCCGGGCAACGTTGCCTGTAACCACAGGATGTTTTCATGGGATGAGCAGTATCGCTGGGGGATAATACTGTTTTACTGCAGATTGCAAGAGGAGAGGAACAGCATCTGTTCTGCGTCTCAGAATGTTCGTCACCAGCTCTGACAGCTCAGCTCTCTGTCACAAGCACAGCTCTTGTTAGGCTCAAACAGCTGACCACAGTGCACCTAAAAACACACACACACACACACACACACAAAAAAAAAAAAAAACAAATGAGGAAAGCAATTTTGTCTTAAGTTTTCTTACTCTCTCCAGTTTATCATATAGTTATTGTGAAAACAAATCTAATGTTATTAAACGGGTGAGAAGATGGAGCAACTACAACTCCCACTATCCATCCCAGGACAGTCTGATGGGAACAATGCATCATCAGAGCCATTTTCCACAAGGAATTCAGTTTTGCTCCAATCATCCAAATGATTACCATTGTTATTTCCCTTCTTTTGCCGAATCTGCTGTTCTCGTGACGGGCTTTCCTTCTTTTATTTATTTATTAATTTTTTTTGCAGCTTTCCTTTGAGCTATTTTTGATCCACTGTCAATCAAATATTCATTTGTAAAAACCAATAACTCCCTCAGGCTTCCTTGGATTTTACCTTTTTTCACTTAGTTAAGAAAGAGGGCAAAATAATTGTTATTCCTTAAATTACTATGGCACCACATCCCACTTTAGATTTACAGACAAAGAAGGCTGAGTAGTTTGTTGAGTCAGAATACAGTCATTATGTGTTACACTGTCTCTATGTAGTCAATTTAAAGCAGAAGAATAAATAAATAGACTAGCTATAAGGGGAACGCAAAGAAGATCTTTACAACATGAAACTAACTTTTACTGTATGTACAGCTCAGGTCATATTTCCACTTGAAATAAGAGATTCATTAAAAATATTTTTTGGTTGAGAATTAATTTCCACTTTATTTAATCAGGAATAAAACTCATTGAGAGTAAAAATCTCTTGTTCATTGTTCTATTCTAAAAAACTAGCCCTCACCAAAAATGAGCCTTTCTCAAGTGTGTATGAAGATACCTGCACTTGAACAAGTCTTTATTTTACTCTTTAGCCCTTTAGTCTGCTGAAGAAGAGAAGAACATATTAAAGTAGCCCATTGACCATTATGCCGAGAAAAAAAAAAAAAAATAAAATTAATTGTGCACTTAAAAAAACCCACCTAAACTAATGGTCTAGAAATCTACAGTAAACAGCCATCACTCCTCTGTTTCTAAAAGGCCGTCCTTTGCCTTCTTATCCATGCAAAACTTAATGTAAACTCCATTATTTCCCATTGGTCCAGACAAGGAAACAGCGGTGTCTAGTCGATGGAATTGATGTATATATTTGTACCATGTATGGTGCCAGATTTCAGCCGACAGTGGTGACGCACAAAGCTAAAAAAGGTCCCATTTCCTGGCCCCACTCAGGAAGCAAAGGAAAGACCATGGCTCCAACAGGGTTGTGCAACTGGGCTCGTGGACACTTAACCATAATAAACATTTCTTTTTAACAGGACCCTGCTAAGAGAATGGAGGGAGAGTTTGGTAGAGGTTTAGAAAAAGTAGAGGAAAATAAGAGGGATGGGCAAACAATTTTGTTGTGACAAAATCAGCAGATATGAAGCACATAAATGCAGTATATAAATAGAAAATCGACTCAGTCACTGTGTGATTGTACCAATGGGTAACAGACAGACTCCTACCTTTTATAATGTTGGCAATTCTGACTGTCTTTTTCACCAAATTGCTTTTGTGAATTTAACTGGAATGACATGGGCTGTGCTTTATCTTTCCTCTTAACAGCTGAGCAGTAACTCAACCATTGTTCTACTTGGTAATCAACATACAAACAATGTTTACAAACAAGATTTCCCCACTCAAGATGAGGACCTGGTCGAGTGGGCAACGCAGAAGTTTGGTGGCGTGACCTCATTTACCACAATCCAAAATCTAAAAGGAATCTCCACAACAGGAACAGCAGGTGAGAAATATTTATGCAACCTGGCTAGTGTTTAACATGATAGGGAGTCAAGTGCACAATCTGATGATCATACATGAAATCAGGATGCAATAGACAACATGATATAAATCAGTCAGATTGCGTGTATGTCAACACTGTAAAGGGCTTTGTGTCTCCCTTAGTGTTTCATACTTGACAGCATTGTCGCACATTACTTAGAACATGCTATGTTTGATTTTGTTTGGTCTCAAGCTGTAGTTTTGGTGCTAAAGAAAGATAGGAATTACAGGCTGCAAAACATACAGCTTACATAACTCAACAGCAAGTCCAGTAATAAGTAATAAGTACAGTAATCAATCCTACAGTAGTAGGATTGATGTGGTGGTGTTTCCAAAGCTCTTGATAAAATTCATCACCAACTGTCTCTTAACTTATGTGTTTATGGATGTCCTTATGTGTTTATGGAAAACCATGTGCCTTAATAATTGCTTTAAAAAAAACTTTTCTTCCCATCCCTGAATGTTAAACAATGAGCTTGAGATTTTAAGTTATTTTGGAAAGCATTTCCATTACTGCACATCCTCAGTACAGTGATTTCCAATGAAATGCTTCTTTGCATGTGTTTCAACAACAGACATCCAAAAGCTAGAAAACCCACGAAGCTGCATTGCAGACATCATGCAGTTTTGAGTTTTACAATTTTTAATTGTAAACGTTATCTTCATCTTGGCAAAGTCCAGCTACTACAGCATACAAACAATTATTTTCTTGTGTGACATGCCTAGGGAAACTCTTAGGCATCCTTTATCATGTCCAGCAGTGACCCAAACAACAGCACAGGCAATGACAGTGACAAAGCGAGCTTCCAGAACTAAACTTGTGGGGTTGAAATACATTGACAACTTTGCTATAGGTAAAAATCTCATGTAAGCAGTGCTACTAGTAATCTTCAGCTTTGTGAAAGCTCAAAGGTGAAGTCATGGCATCATTGCAAATGGCAAAACATTTGGCAAAAGAAGCCAGTGACAAATGGCTAACAATGATGAAGATTGAGGCACAGAAACAGACATTCGCTGCTGAGTGAAGCATGGATATAAGGATACACAGTAACTGGCTGCTCTTGCCAGCAGCAGTAGTAGCAGGATGCTGCATGCAGGCACAATTATTTCCAAGCAAAGCTTCCTGAAGCGGTTTAAGCCAAAACTGAGCTCCGACATGGGTAGGTATAGATGTGAACAGTGGTGACATGCTGGAATAGTGATTGCTGTGTTACGTTTTAAACTGTCTTTCTGATTCTCTGTCCATCCCCAGGTCTGTTATAGGTACTTATCATTGATATTTGGCCACTCAAAATTGTTAAATATTGCATGGAAGGCACTGTTGTTATACACTTTGTCTCTCTCAGTGTTAGTTGGGGATGGCAGGAGCCCCCCGTAACCCTCAGGGAGAAAGCAGTGTAGATAATGGATGGATGGATGAATTCTTAGTTGTTCAGCAACTCCTAGTTTTAGTGAGTGCTGTTTCTAGCTCACACTTCTCAAGGGCTTTGCATTTACTCAAGCTGAAGGACAGTTTACATCATTACTTTGTTATATCTCTTGACCTGTTTGGGGTGAACTAATGTAGGCTTTGTTGTGGGCGTTTGAAAAGTGAGTGCAGTGATTACGCAACAGTGTGCTGCCAATTGTGAGCTTTGCTAAGTATGAAATATGTACATGTCCCGTATGGCTTCTTGAAATTAAAATTCATTAAATGCTGTGTGTGTTAATCAACCTGAAATTGCTAATGATACCAATAACAGTCAAATAGCCACTTAAAAATAGTATGCAGCAACTGTGTGGAAGACATTTGAAGCCCTCACTCACATTAAGCCACCTGTGCTTATTGAAGCAGTTACTTCATAGTTAAGGTTTATGCATTAAATTGGAGTTGACCTTTTTTTAACCTTAATTTATCAATTTTTGATAAGGGATTTTGAGCAGTATTAATACCGATATTGAGGACTGTATTGGCTCATTTCTAGATTTGTAGTATTGAGAAGTAGATGTAGCTTGGGGTGATAACCTGGTTCTGCAACCAGGAAACAATAATTCCTTTTGGCTCAGACGATAATAGTTATAGTTTCCACCGTAAAAATTTCAAATGTCTAATCCACATTATCTCAGTTATCTCTGTGTTCTCTACAGCTGGTGTTATAAGGTTATATAAGGTGCTGTGGGAAACAAGGAGTTTGTGCATTGCACCAGGTCAAAGGCTGAGCATATTGATCTCCAATGAGACTGCCAATTTCTGTTAACAGGAAAGCAGAAGGGGCTTATGGTATGTGCCATCGGTCTTCTCTTGCAGACCAAACTATGTCTCTCCACAACTGGCCACGAGTAAAGCATTGCAAAATGAACTGTCAGGGCTGGAAACAGTCACCATGAATATCACTGCTTGTTAAATTAATGTGAGTTACAGGCCGTTATTGATTATTAGCTTTTGCAGCCACTACACCACTGCCACTGGTAATTAATTTTATTGAGATATTTTCTTCTGTAATAGGTGGGATTATGCATATGAAAATGTTTTATTTATAATTTCCACTTGAATGCCTTTTTTGAGTTGCAATGTGCACATGATCAATGACAGAAAATTAATGTTTGTGGTTTTACAGGAACCAAACCTGGCTCTCACTCTTGCACACTTAGAAATGAAGACGCATTAGAGAAACACTTCATGAAGATTGAAAATGCACCTTCTGCCACTTCGTTCACGTCTTGCTCACCTCAGCAGCAAAACTCTGGTGATAAAGTGGAGCTTCACATCATAAACATCCCGGAGAATGCCAGCATTTGGTAAACCTTGAGATTCGCAACATGAAGCATCCAGCCTATTGTTTTTCCATCCCTGTTGTAAAACCGTCCTGAAATCCATCTCTCCATTATCCAGCAATGTGTCACTTCGCGTGGATACAAAGATGATCAGGGTTTTCTTGAGGGGCCCTCAGGGGACAACATGGACCATTCTCAATGCACAGTACACCCAGTTTGTTGTAAGCCCTCACATATACACATACACGTCCCACAAGCACATTACAGCCAGGATTTATCAAGACAAACTAGACATTTCTCTGTGATTACATTTATATCAATTGTGTGATATGGCTCATTTATAAACAGTTGTCCATAAAATGTTGGAAACTGATTGAGTGATTATTTATTTTCTCCAACTCTAAGCACATCTCTCTCTCTCTGCAGTCAAACAATGACATCCTGCTGCCCAACATTATCCACGGAATACCATCACATACACTGAACAGTGACAATGCAATTGATGTGCAGAGGAAGGCTTTGGAGATCTTTAAAGTCAGTACTTTCACCAGCTATACTGAACTCAGACCAGCAGACTCTGCAATCTTACTTGGGCTTGTAAAAAAGGACAACCCTGCAGGTGAGATGATAAAAAAGGGACTTTTTTCTATAAATACAACAGATGGAGTTTGGCTACAAGTCATAGTCCACATATAGCAACTTACATAAATAGTGAGATGGGAAATGAGGATGAAGACAAAAGCAAAAATAATATCCATAATTATTACATGCTGTATATTTTTATACACACTGCTCTGCTGCAATTGGAATAACATACTAATAGTTTTTTAGACAAAAACAAAGACAAAAAAATAGTACATAGAGTTTAATGTTTTTGTTGTCTTTTCTCTCCCAGTAACAGAATCAACACTGGCACCAGTCATTGCAACAACAAATCCTCCAAATCAGATGCCACTGTTGATGCAGCTGTACACGTCTCCAGATTATCGCTTTCCTCTTGACCCCACCACCAAGGTACAGAGCGACAAGAGAATTTATGCTGAGGTAAGAAATCAACAATTGTGCACTTAATTCAAAATATGTCAGTATGACAAAGTATATAACAAAGTATATAACACAAAAAAATTTTAATTGCTGCACTCAACAAGTACTATACTGTCTATATCTATAGCTGTGAGCGTTTTTAATACTCATATTGTTCGGATAATTTGAACGATAATTGCACTTTTTCAGCTTTTTCAATTTATGTTGTCTCCTCTGTCTCTCTCAGATTTCTGGTCACACTTTGGGGGGAATCAAGTTGACCATCAAAGTGATCAGCTGCTTTGCGTACTCTAAGGGCTCGTGCCCTGCAGTAAAAGAGCTGCCCTTCATTCCAGAGGCCTGTTCCTCCCATTCTTGTCCCAACAGCACCCGACTGAGCTTTTTACTAGATCAGCTGCAAGAGCTGACATCCACCACATGGGACCTGGAATGCTCCGTCAAATTATGCTACAGTGAGGTAGGAATTCACTCTTAAATCTTTTGGACATCACATGAATAAAATCATGCTCTGAAGTTACTGAAGCAATGTGATTACATACAAATAGTGTATTAGAATGTTCACCTGTATGTAATATTTTAATTAGTTTAATTGAAGAGTTTTGGCTGTTCTTCATCTCCAGCTCCTTTGAGTTTGTCGTGATGATTTGTTGATAAGTTGTTTTCATCTTTGTGCTGTTCTTACTACCTCACCAGCAATGTGGAGATGGAGGAAGGGTGAAGAGAAATCTGGAGGTCACCCAGCCATGTCTGCAACCACCGAGTGAGTTCAGTTTAAACTCCAAAATATTGATCACATTCCAAATGTCCCTTCCAAGTTGTTGATGTTTTAATCCACACCTGGGCAGTTTTATTTACTTGAATCTAACTGATGCAACATTTAAAGGTGTAGAAGGCAATATAGTAAAATGCTTATTACAAATTTCCTTGATCAATCCAATGTTTGAAATTATTTTGCTGTATTAAATTATACTATACTGAACATTATGTCACAGGTTAACAATATTTGTTTTATAATAATTTTTGTGTTCGTTTCTTGTTGCTGATTTTGTAATTGTTTTTTTGTTTTAACAAAAACTAACTAGTTAAAGAAACATAATTGCTTTCACATTTCACGAGGCACTGCACAAAGCATAAGAAATGATAACAGCTCCACTTTCTAAAATGCTCTACATAATGTCTCGATGGCGTCCGTAAGCCTGCCTTTTCTTATTTTTTTGGCAATTCCTTAATAGGAAGATACTGTAAATGTATTTTATTCTCTAACAACAAGGTCTCTGATTTTTAAAAAGAGAAACTAAAACTTTTATGTTACAGTTTTTGCCCTCAGGATTTAATTCCTAACCTGATGCTCAGGCAGTGCATTGCTGCTTCTAGCTGTATTTTTCATCTGTATTGTTGCAATGCAGAACTAATGCTGCACAGCCGGTTGTTATAGCAGTGAACTCAGGATATGCAGTGAAGTCAGTAAGGGGTTGTGGGGCAGGGCCTCGTCCTTTAGGAAGGTCTGCAAGCTGACCTTGTGACCACAATCAGACATAATAGCCCTCAGGGGAGGGAGGTGAAGTCCTTTGTGCTTCCAGGGGGTCTGACTATGTTGCTGTTCGAACTCAGTCACTGTGCCTGGTGCTATTGTTGGACCGTTGCACACACTTCACTCTTCACCCAAATAAGGAATTATGCGTTTCTGAAAAGAAACAAATAGCCAGAGTGATGATCATTGTTTACAGACATTTTCCATTTCATAGCAAAAACGGATACATGACGGTACAGACTGCTAGAATGCAGGAACACAAAGAGTTTGCTCTTTGCAAAACTGATTAGTAATGCTTATTTTTAAGCTTCCTTTTTTTCTGCATCCCCTTCTAAACAAGGAATGCAAAGGCTGATGCATCAGTACTGCAGTGTATGTGGTGAGGAAGGTAACAAACTACCTATCCATGCTTTCCTGTGTCCTGTTTCTCTTGAACTTGTCTCATTAGAAATGTTTTTCTGGCACGAATGAAATGGAGGAATTGAATGAGCCGTGAAGGAACGTGCCGGTTTAGTAGGTCTTTTTATGTGACTCCATTCTTCAGCTGTGTCAGAGATACAAGGGTTATATCAGCAGACTGCCTTCCCTGGGCAGGACTGAGTGGTCCATTCAGCGATCCTTCCTGTTTGGTTGCTTTTATAAAAAAGGGGCTCCAGGGAGCCACAGCACAGGCCTTCTGCCTGTCTCCTCTGTACACCTGCACTGGAGCTTCTGTTTCCTGCTCCTGTTTATTCAGCTTTACTGTCAAAGCCTCACTTATGTAAACTAACACAGCAACTGACTGCAGACAAAAAAAAAAAAAGTCCCGAGAGAAAACCTGCTCATACCGCTGTGATGTTTCTGGCTCATTCAGGGTCGAGGAATGTTCCTCACCAACAGATCAGAAAACTAGGTTGATGCAGTCATTTCAGACACCCACAAGATGTCACTATTTCAGTGCTCTAGGTGGTGTTTAATTCACTTGGTATTTGCCAGTGTTTAATCAAAAAAGCATAATAATATTTAATGTTATCTAATATGAAATACACAAGCATATTATTAAAAAAAATGAACCTCTTCAGGGTATATGTACAATTTGTACGTTTTTGTACTTTTATTTATATACTTACTGTATAACTGTCATTCAGATGCACACGATGCAGAGTGGTGGCAAGTTTCTACAAAACAAACCCTCTGTCTTCTGTCCTTCATGTCCTGTCTTAAATGTACTTCAGGAAAGGGGAGCTGTGTTGTATGATGCCCAATATAGTTCTTAGCCTAGCACTTTCCACCAGGAGGCAGGAGGCAGCAGAGGCAGGTGAGAGAAACTCATGTAAAGGTGACAATTAGTTTCTTTCAAAAGGGGAGAGGGGAGAGGGAAAACATTTGCATACAAAATTTTCACACACTGCTCATGATTTGGTGGGGACTATGTTTTGCTGTGTATGTGAATGTGCTCAAGGTAAAAATTTGGTACGTCGTCACAGCATGGAAACAATTTAACAGCTAATTTAACCTGGTCACACAGAGAAAACACTGATGCAGCAGAGGCTGGATTAGAAATTTAACTCGTATATCTCCCAAACTACTTACTACAACACAATTATAAAAATGAATCATTTTTTTCCACGTTTATAGAATATGAAATATTATTTACACCATGAAAATTGGACGCAGGGATCAATAAGTGCCCACTGAGTGGTTTGTTTGTACAATCAGATGTCAGAACAGTTTAAGGTGATGTCTCAGTGAAGGGAAAAACTGTCAATGATCTATTGTATAGCCTTCTTGAAATATTGTTTCGTCTCAAGGTGAGCTGTTCATGGCCTTGGTCAACCACAGTGCGTGGGATGGCCTTGCCTGGCTAATACAGTATGTCTGTGACACAGTATTGTATGTCAAAGGCTTGATCAAGTTTTAGTGTGCGTCTGTTCTTTCTCTTTTAGAGCTGCTTTGGGGGAAAGTGATTTTTTTTTTTACTGCTGCTGGCTCTGGGTTTTATGTTTTCTATTAAGAGTGTTAGCAGAGAGGTATATTCTGCAGGGCAAGCCAACACACAGCTCACCCAAAGAACATCACCAATGCATAACTTGTTTGTAAATTGTTTGTATATTGTATGCAAATTTGTATCATTAAAATAGAAAAGGGAAAATTATATATTGCAAATGTACTTTTTAATTTCTCTGAGGGTGAGTTCCTGTGAAAGTAATGACTTACATTTTCTACATGGGCCCTGCTTGGACTCTCGTGGTATCAAGCACATGGGAGGGTGGCAGTGTTGAAGGACCATGTTGTAGCTTGTACAAATCCCATTTTTACATTACAGTTAAAATATTTACCATAAATTTTTAACCATTAATTCAACTGTTGATTTCATGTTGTGCATGTAAGAAGCAGGGGTTTAAATGCTGGATGAAAACTGTTCTTCACAACATTATTGATTTAATATATATATATTTTTTTTAAAGCAGTGTCTATTTTAAAACATCTTCAATCAATAAGGTTTTCATCCTGATTTGAGTTTGAGCTGCTTAAAATTGGAGCGTTTTGTTTCCAAGGTCTGAAAAATGCTTGGATTTATATCAAAGTGATGTGAGCATTAAAACATACTTTTCAATTTGGCAAAAAAGGGATAACAACTGTTTATATTCTAGGTCAGAATATAAACTGTCTGTTCTGTCACAACCTAAAAGAATAGTTTTTGTCACTAAAAAAAGCACACCTTTTTTTAACATATTATATTTGATGTCCATTTTCATCCATTCTACATCTGTCCGTCTGTCCCAAACGTTATCTCTGTCACCACCCTAAATGCCTCCATGCATCTTTTTGGTGGGTATGGATGTTACGTCATGAACCAAACTGATCGAATGTTACACAATTGCTTTGAATTGTGACATGCATACCGAATGGGACTGATTTATTAAGTATACTATTCCCCCCAATATGCATTATATAAAATATACTGTATATAAATTCTCAGGAGTTTTACACTGGCAAAATGCAAAGCAATACATAAAACTCAAAACTATATCAGAATGTTCATTGTGATTGACATTGGGTTGTGTTGCTGTTGTTTAAGTGAAGCTTGCATATACATTGTATTTTTCCTATGTGTATGTTCCAGCCCCACCGTGCTTTGATTTTGGCCTACCTGGTGTCCTTGGCATTGCATTTGGAGGATTCCTGATTGGAGTATTACTTATTGGAGCACTGTGGTTCATCAAAATTAAAACAGGTAATAGAATAACAATAACTTTGTTGTGTCTGTGAGTGAATTCGTTTTTGTCTGGATTATGAAATTGTTTCATCCTACTTAAATCAGGATACCCAGCTGGATTAGATATGAGCTCAACTGCGGCAAGTCTTCCCGGTGAGGATTTTATCACTTTTCATGCCTCGTCATCAGCACAATCCTTTTTATTTAGTTCTTATCATCTTCCTTCCCCTCTTTATTCAGGATGCCCCTGCTCCGGAGCAAAACGACAACCAGTTTCTAACAACCCGTCCCCCTCTGAGAACAGCAGTGCTAATGCAAGCATTGGAAGCACCCAAAGCACACCAACCAGCAGCATGGCATGAGGTTATGCAAATCTCTACCACCAATAGGGCCACCATCTTCCCTCAAAATCATTTATATGGGTTTGGTGCTTTTGTTTTCTCTGATAATGCTTAAAGAGCATCTCCCCTCTGTGCCCTCCTTAAATTCCCATTTAAAAAAAGCACAATCCACCGGGCTGGGTGACAAATAACAGAAGTCTGTTTTATGGCTTCTGACGCTCACCTCTGTAGCTTCTCTGTCAAGCTCTTAGACAGGAAGTTAAATAGGGCAAGAGGGAAAAAAATTCTCCCAGCAACAGGAAAAACAAACCATATCCCCCAAGAGCTAACAGGAAATTCACTGCATTCCTTTAGATGAATTGTACTTGTGTGATGGCAGCACAATAATAGTTAGACAGGAGACAAACCAGTCAAAAGACTGACTTTGAAAAACAGATGAAAAGCTGTTTTGCATTCACATCTAAGCCACCAGAGTACAAAGGGCCTTTGGTTAGGTCATTCCAAAAAGTTATCAGCAACACCTCGGGATCTAAAAAACTCCAGACGTGAGGATTTCTCATACAATTAAAATGCTCACTTTGAGGGTTATTTGTCCTAATTGGAGTTTGAGGTCAATGGTTAACAGCTACCTCCTATTGCAAAGAAGTCTGCTGCTAAGTTTAAACTTACATCAGATTTCTCTGGTGAATTGATCTTACTGTCTGCCTTTTTCATGTTTTTTTTTTATTATTATTATTTCTTTTACAGCCGACCCACTGGGTCATTTGTAGCTCAGAAAACACATGTTATGGTGCCATTCTCATGCTATGCAAAAGCTGAATCAGAGCCCTCACATTGAAGTTATATTCCTGCCCACAGTTTTTATTAAAGTAAGAGAATCTGTCAAAAACTCTGTTCATGGCCAAAACATGGCAGTCAACCATTAACTAATGGAGGAAGGAAATCATCACTCTTGTAATGTACAGTACCACAGAGATGTGTGGCCGCATTTAGAGCTGAGTAATGTTTCCATAAGGAGGAGTTGGCATCAAAATTCCGCACAACAGAATTCAGGACTCAATCATACTCAGTCATAATGCCTCGGTAATGTCTACAAGGTGGAGTTTCCCTAAAATAGACTATCTGAAGGCTGAATTCCAGTACTTTTCCTCTGAACAGAGTCCATTCACATCAAAATTAGCAACAAGTCCATTACCACTGCCTAAGACTTTGTTGCAACAGCATAAAATCAATTTTTTTCTAATAATATACACGCATACAATCATGCACAGCCATCAAGTGCTTTCAGGCCACTTTAAATATCAGCTGACTGTTAATAATGTATAAATCATTTTATTTTTCTTCCCTAATTTAAAGACCAAGTCTTTGACATTAAGCACAGTATGAACTCCTGAACCTGCTCACTCATGTTTAATGTCACTATGCCACTAATGTTACCCTCCATCACGTGATTGAAAATGAGCAAACATAAGGGAAAATTAGTCTTCGAACTATAATGGAAATTTCACTTTGACAAAATAGGATTGAGAGTGTAGGACTGCCAATGTAACCAAACATCATCAAACAATATAGGTACAAATATTGTGCTCTAATACTGTATTCTGCAATTTATTTGATATATGATGAGTATTTCCTCGTAAGTTAAGTAATTAAATTTGTGGTATTTAAGGTAATTTGGCAAAAACAGAGTTCAAGCTTTCTCCAATTTTTTTTTCATGTTTTTAGCATAAAATGCCAACATATCATTAGTCACCAACTCTGGATAAAGTTCATTTGGACTCAATCGCATAATCAACAATATTGAACCTCATCTTTAATGTTTTGTATGCAACAGCACATCAGTCACTGGAGTGCTTTAACCCCATGAAAACGACTTTAAAGCTTTTATTTTCAGCTCTCACAGAACATTTATAATAATGTGGAAACAGTCACTTGAGACAGATTAGTTTGATGATGTAAAATGATTAACTTACATCAGCTGCTGCAGTGCTAGTGCTAGACAGGAGCCGCATAGGCACATGATGAGGATGTGAGGGCTAGAGTGCCGCACCTTCACCTCTTTAAAAAGTATTTCCATCACATGTTGAGCCTCAGTCAGTATGTATCTACAGTACATAACCTTGACACAAGCACCAGAATAGAATGGTAGAATAGTAGAATTGCATTGCTGAATATGTTCTTTATATACATTACATACTGTGTTTATATATATATATATATATATATATAACACACAGTTATTAACCTTCATAGTTGGATTATAAGGTAATTTATTCACCTTCAAACCTAATTTCTCTTCCAGACCAATGACATTAGTGAAAGGTCTCCTCATTGTATGTATTTCAACTGTTGCCCCCCCCCCCCCCCCCTTCAATTAGTGTGTGCATTTTTATGAACATGTCTGATTTTCTGATCTTTTTGTATTTGTTCTGTAAAGAAAGAAAGAAACAAAGAGGGCCAGTACAAAATGCCACTTGAGTATTTGTGCAATATGATGAGGTTAACTTGTATGTAATGTCTAAATGTAGTTTTTACTCTTATTTTTTACATATTGTGTGATATCCTTACTTTGAGCCCTCTTTTCTTATCCTGCTTTATCCTTTTATGTATTTAAAGAAGTGGGACAAATTCCAATCATGGCACTTATTAAATGCATTGAATTTCTTTTGTATAGTAATCATATTTTTTATATCTGCATAATGATTTGTATTTCAATTATATTGTAGTCACATCGCATGCTACAAACTGTAGATTTTTAGTCTTGTTGCTTTTACCACAGTTTGACTTGTGACCTAGCTGTAAAAATTCCCCCGCTGTCTTGAAAACAAAGCTGTCTTCAGTGTGTGTATTGATGGGGAAGATAATTCTGAGCAAGAATTTCTCACCACCAAGTAGTTAAATATGCTGCGTAATTTCAGAGGTCATTCAAGCTTAACAAAGTGAAATTGCAGCAAGTACTGACATTTTTTTTTCTAAATTCACTTTTTGAAAAGAGACAATATATACTGTACCTGAATGTAAAATCAACAGGCTGACTGTTTGTTACAAATGTATTCATTATCTCTAACCACATCTTCCACCTACTCAGACACTCTACAGTTAATGGAATATATGTCTGTCTTTGCATATATATATATGCACCGTATTTCCTGTGTTTGTATGTTTGTGTAGGTGTCCAACAGACCATATGTATCATGGATATTCTCCCTCTATTCTCTGAAAAGAATTATGGTGAAATTGTCACCACAAAGATATGTCAGAATGCCAGGTTTGATAGGATGAAATGCTGTTATTTTTGTGCCTTAACCTTTTACCATTTAACATGGGTCCATACGTTCCACACACTCTAAGCTGAAAGTATTCAACTGATGCTTTGTAGTTTTATGTTGTTGCTGAGGAAATGTAGTATCACTGTTGTCTGGATTTATCTTAATAAAGTGAATATGACAAAGTCTGTTATTTGCACTTCCCTGCGTCTTTGTTACAGTCTCATCCTATATGGAAGAAATACTGAATTCTCCAGAGCTTATTGATAAAGGCAGTGACAGAGTGAAGGAAGGATGTGAATTATACTGTGTTTAATCTGTACTTGCTTGAGGGTTTGACAGAAAAATTGTTGAGCACTCTGACTGCAGGTAATGAAAAAGCCCAATCGTTTGACTCGTCTGCAACATGTGATTGATGACTGGCTCCTTCTCTCGGCTGAAGTTCTAAATTTGACACTTCTGCATTGTTATTGGCATTGTAAAGACAATGTCTCATAATATTAACAATAGGGAGTACCATCCACCTCACTGTTATTTAAGTAGTAGAAACAAGTGATTTATCATTGTTTTTAATGATGCATTTATGTTTTTATGTTGCTGTTGATTGAAGATATATATATATGAGTTACATACATGTACAATTATACTTTTAGATACCTCAACCTTAAAGGTATGCAGTGTACATAATAAAAATGTAATAGGTTTATATATTTTTCCAATACCGAGGTAATTGCAACAGTAGCCATTTGTAAATAAATACCTTTCCCAGAAGTCTTAAGTACCAAGTCCTGTACAAAAAGAATATACAGTACTTCTTGTAAAATCTCATATAATATTTTTTCCTAAAAATAAAACAGAAAAATAAAAACAGAACCTTCTGTCTCACCTTCTTTGTGTCATAATATGACTTCTGTCTGATTCACCAGAGCTTCACAACCTGAAACAATGAGCTTAAAGAAAAGAAAACATCACTCCATTTATGACATCAACCTTTATTGTTAGGTGAAATGATGGAAATAATGGTGTTTTTCCTCTGTCCATGCTTTTCATGTTCTCTCTTTTATATACAAATTCTATCATGTTTCAGGGCTGGAGCCAATGGCACACAATACACACTGGAACCATGTGGCCTTGAAGGACACTCAACGTGACAAACCATATATGCGAGAGTGTGTGCCTTCACTTTAGGTTGTTTACATCTCCATCACCACATAAATCCCTCCTGTTTTATCCAATAAGATGATGCGATGAGTTTAATAAGTAATGTAGATGGAGATTCTAACCATTTTCATGGTGTTGTTTTGCATATGGTAGTATGTTTTTATGTAAAAGATTTTTCATTTCTTACACAAACATTAACCGCTAATTTTATTTTTTTCACCTTTTCTATGCAAAAACATAAAAAAAAACCTGTTTAAAAATATAAATAATAAATTAGGACACAGCTATATTGGTTCTAACTCTTCTACACATTTAAACAGTTAACTTAATTTGACATTTTGTTTATTACATATTGTTGTTTAGTAGTTGCCAATTTTCTGCCATCTTTTAAATGATACTAATTCAAAAGATCTCTGGACCCCCATGTCACAGTTTTCAGCGTTAATGCTGCCAATGGTCACAAATTCACAGTGTAAACAGAGAAAAACTATAGAAATCACACAGGTAAAGCTGGCATAAAGAAGTAAATGGACAAAAAGTCATGCCTTCCTTCCACAACTCACAGCATAGATGAAGGTGATGAAGAAAATGATGTTTGCTGTGCATTCTCGTGTTTGGATTTCTATCAATCCTGGGGGTTGATTTCCAATGTACTGTAAAGGGCTTTACTCAAAATTAATTAAGCAAATTCCAGTATTAAATATTTAATCAGTTGGCACCCACAAATGCAATTAATTTCTATGTTTAACTGCTCACTCCAAAGTGGTATGGGAATGGAAAAAAATGGTAGCCAACATTTTCAAAGTTTAACAGTACCCTCTGGTTATATTAAGGTTCCTTTTAATAATCATATGTCCTGCAGCTCTGCATAGAATTCAGCAAACTCTCAACTGTGGAGAGTTGACCATTAACCATGATGAAACTGTAAAGATAAACTCTTCTAGTACAGTTTTCATTATAGTGTTAGATTTGCTGGCAACATTGCATAATGAATGGATGCTGCAGGGAAACAACCCGTTACATTTAATTACTCTGATAATTGTACTACTGCTAGCAACCACCAGATGGTGCTGCATTTTGTTTAAATTTTTCTCTGAATGCACAGATTTTATTGCCCATTAGCAGAAGAAGGCAATGCTTCCCATTACAATGCAAAGCAAAGTACCAGGCAAATTTTCTGAGGAACAAATTTAACGAAAACAGTAAAAGAAGTAATGAAGTGATGTTGTGCAGGAGCAATGAAAACTTGAAATGAAACATCTTGCTGTTAACTATCATGCTTTTTATGTCTGCTCACCACATATATACATGTTGCCAGTCATACAGTCAGCTTTGAATTGTCCAATGTTTTCATTTTTTAATATCTTGCATCCATAGCCTACCTTTCTTAGTATCAGGTTAACACATCTGTGACTGATCCTGACATAAAGCCTATAAAGCCTTTAGGGCATGTGGAATTCAGGAAGCTATATGCGAGCATAACTGAAGCTTCTGAGAGTGAGCCTACTCTCCCGCAGACTTTCACACCCCGAGGCGTTGTGCTGCGCACAAGGTTGTTTACGTGCTCTGAGATGGTGTACAAGCTGAGCAGCTCTCCCCATCTCTCACCCACACAGACGTTCACTCTCTCATAAGCACCCATATACTTTTCAGCACCTCACTGAGTGGACCGAGGTAATCCCCAAACTTATAGGCAGCGTTGGGGGATGGAAGCAAATCCCATTCCTTGGAAATGCCGACACCTCTGCAGCCAACATCTGGCCCAAACACCTCAGAGCTGATATAATATAGATTTTCTTTCTTCATGTGTCCCACCTTTGCATTCCAAATGTTAGTAATACATTTCAGGCTGCAGTCAGCATAATAGACTTGTGTGAGTGCTACCTAATCATCAAAATTGCAAATAACATCATGTAGATTTGCTTGTTTTCCATTTTGTCATGCATGAAAATTTACAGTTTCAGTTTTTAGAAATGAAAAATGAAAAATAACAAAACCGGGAAAGTGAATTTCATAAGCAGCAGGTGGATGCTTTCCTTGCTCATTTCCTTTTTGTAATTTTTTTTTTTTTTTTTTTTTTTTTTAGCCCTGACATGACTTGCATCAAAATGAACTGGTTACACACCTGAGGTGGAAAAACAGATGCAAAGGGGAATCACACACACATTCAATAAGGCCAAACAATATGACATCTCAACAAATAATCCTGCCTTTTTCACACAACAATCAAATAAAAGTGCAAATTAATTAAAATAATAAAGTATACATTTTAACAGGACAGGAAACATTTCGACCCAGTGTTTCTTCCCTGGCCCATGTCCAAATCCTTCACCAACCTCAGTGCAAATCAGTACTTCTTTGCATAATCCTACTGACAAATAACAGCACAAACAGATTTGTGTTTTCTAAATACATAGTATGCCTCACCATCCTGTACCACTGTAACATGTTCCATGCTTCAGTCAATTTTCAAGTGTTTTTCTGGAGGGTAAACTGATATACATGTGCAGCTCTTATGTGGATGTGGCATATCTACACTGTGTACACTGCATTGCCAGGATAAACAAGGCAAATCCTGCTGTTCCACAACTCCACCTTTGTTTTCAGTGTTTTACAAGATTAATGTCTTTGCTTTAACAATCGACTGTTAAAGTAACGAAGGGATCTGAACATTTTCTCCTTCAAATTCTTGCCTGACGATTTAACTGGTGCATAATTGGCCACAGTTAAATGCATTCAAGGTGTTCTTTTTTCTTTTCCTTTTTTTACTTGGTTGGCTTTCTGTGAACTGCCACAACAGATTATAGTTTTCTAATCATCTTGTTCTCCCCCTTAACTGCTAATGTTGGTCTCTCTGAGAAAACCTTTCATGAGCTGAGCAGGGTACCAGACTTAATATGGGTACTGATGAGTTGCTGCTTCTGCTTGTTATGTACAACAAGACAAGCTCAACTGACTGAACTTTTTCTTGGCTCCATGTTGTGATGGGTGGCAAAATCAAGGAAAGACTGATCTAGCACACTCTGGTAACTACTGCTCATGATCTAACTAATCTGCATATCCAAAATAATGAAATAAAATAAAGTAAGCAAAGGAAAAACAAGCACATCAATAGAAATGCAACAGCTTCTGTCATGGTCAGCACATTAAAAAAAACACTGGGTACTTTGTTTATCCAAATGGACTATTTACCTCATACGATACACCACTCAGTTGAGCACTCTGGTATCATAACCCTTTGTAATATCTTTACTTCATCAAAACACATGGAGCAGAATGCATTGTTCTGTAATATTGGGTGATAGCTCTTATAAACTGAAGTCACCAGAGATTTTTAAGGTTTCTCCAAATCTGACTGGAAGCTATTAATTATGTGTAGTAATTAATAGCTTCCAGTCCCCCCCCCCCCCCCCACCCCCCCCCCCCCCACACACACACACACTTAGCACCAAATTATTTTTGACCCTGTCTGGCATGACTCTGCTCCATGTGGATGAGGATGTTGTCACATCAATTTCTTGGAACTGAGTGCATGCGTGTTTTTGTGATATTGAAAGACCCTGTTAGTTATAGCTCAAATGTAACTGATAAATTTCCTCTGTGAAGCTGGCCTAGCCTCGCAGTGGCAGATATGGAAATGAGTAGAAAGGAAAATCACAAATGTAAATTAGTGTAAGCAGAAAGTGTAGCTCTAGATGAAAAAAACTCTTTCTGGCTGTAAAGACAAGTGCCTTCGTGCATAGAATGAAGAGCACAACTAGCCCCCAACCTGTAAACAAAGCTACTGCTATTTAGTTTCACTTGGCTTAATTAGAATGAATGAGCAGGCCTTGTGCAAATAGGACAGTTTTTTGTGGGTGGAGGGAGAGAGGATTCGGTTGTGGTGGATGGAAACCTGGAATGAGAGATAAAGTTACTAGCGGGCGACATGAACCAGTTGGACAATGACAAACAAAGCCTCCAGCCAAGAGCACAGCAGTAATGAATTTAGAGGAACAACATACATGTTAATGTGTGCTCAAATGAAATTATGATGATTAAATTCCATGTGTTATCTACACACCAGAGCGAAAGGTTTGTGCGTTTGCAAGTGCATGTGAGGTTGTGATTTGTTTTAGGTTGTGAGGTTTTGATTTGACATATATTAGATGTTTAGCATTTAAGTCCTGGTGAGACGTGCACTTAACCATATGTACTGTACTTTTGTAAAGGTAACAGATTGTTGCTCATAGTGAGTTCTAACATCAGTGCAGAGCAGATTGAATAATAAAAGTTAACTATTCCAGTGATGTTTCCCAGCAGTGAACTAAAGTCTATTTAAATCTGCAAAATTCTTCTCTATAAGCATATGAAAACATAATTTCCAAGCATTTTTTGCAAGGACATTGAACCTTTTTTATTTTTATTTTTTTGTTCAGTCCTGCGGACTGAAATATCTGCGTATACCACATACAAACTCTTTAAGGATGACTCCATGGTTTCTAAAATACTGTTTATATAATTTAATGACATCAAGTGGAGGAGGGATCACTGGTGCCTCATTGAAACCTCTTAACCACCTGCAGGCAAACACATATTTTTATCATAATGTACTGCACAACTATACGTAGGTTAATAAGTGACAGACATGCCAGTGAATCAGTCCGCTCTGTTCAAACAAAATGAACTAAAATGTTTATTACAGGTTATTATGGGTTACATGCACTGATTTTTATTCTTTTTCGACAATTTTATCGATGGCTGCCAAGATACAAAGAGGATTTCAACAAATAAGATAACAAGTGTTCTAGAAACTAATTACCGACTTTACAGTACACATTTTTACCTTGCATTGCCATTTTATGCATGAATGTGCAACATAATACTCCCAGACAGCTTCACTAAAGTTAATTGAGGTGTACTGAGCTGGGTCAAAGCAGGTTAGTTTGCATTATTATATTGTTTATTTGGTAATTTTTGTGAAGTGTGTAGCACAGCATTACTCCATCGAGTGCCATTAAAGTGCACATAATGCGATTTACTTATAAGTAATGCAGAAATAAAAACAGTGTTAATGTTTCTTTATCTGATGCCTTTAGCATATTTGATTTCACATAAAAGGGTTTCTTTCACAAAAGAGAAAACTATCAAAACAAACAGTTTATGAGACACAAATTTAGCAGGATGAGACCTGTCCTGAATTCTTTTCATTTTAAGTCATTTGGAATAAAAGTTTCTGGTGATAATCCTTTTTTGTCTGAGCAACCGGCATATAAAGTCTTTAACACAGTATGGACAGTGACTGTTCCACAGAATGTGTCTATTGTTGTTTAACATAATGATCAAAGTCCCCAACTAATCTTTAATGTTTGCTAAAAGAAAACTAATTGTGACTGTTAAGTACAATTTACAGTGAATATAGATGAGATTATAGATGTAAACAATATAACAACAATACAAGTACAATCTAAAAAGTCATATCTGAGAATATGGATAAATAGCCTGCACACTAGATATTGTTGCAGAGGTTGGAGGACAGGATTCCCCCCAATTTTGGGAAACAACACTATATACAGTATATAAAGTATATACTATATATCACAACGTCTTTGATGTTTGTGGACTGTTAAAAGGGGTAATGGCACAATAAAGTGTCAAAACATTTGATTAAGCAATTCATCACCTCCATGTCCAACCACAGACTTATTGATGGTGAGAGGTCATGTCCACATCGAGGAAGTGATAATGACCACTGTTTGGGACAAAGATAGAGACTGGAACCCAATCAGGTACTTGTCACTGTGAGTCTTGTCACCACAGTAGCCTGGATGATTGTGAATTGTTGAGTGTGCATTATCAAAACAAAATGTGTTTAATTGTAAAATTTTGTTGGTTGGGGGGGTTGGTGGGTGGGGGCGTTTAGGTAAAAAAAAAATAGTGAAACACAAATTTACTTCAGTGCTTGACTTTAATGAATACAGTTCATTAGATTAATTGTAATTAGTCACCATCTCCCACATAAGCTTGCATTTGCCTTCCATATGTTTGGGATACAAAGAAGAATAACACGAAGGTTACACGGTGTGATGTGTTCAGACACAACACAAGACGCCTGTATTGACTTTGTGTCAACCTAACACTTGGCTTTTTGTTTTGGCGGGATGGCCTGTCACTACAATGGCAGTAGAAAGAGCCAAGTTTTCTCTGAGGAAAGATTGCAAGGGAAAGGTCACGCTGAATAAAAGGCTTTTAATCTTGGTACCTAGTGTCATGTGTCCAGGGAATATCAGAGATGTCCCATATCTAGTGAGGTCAGATGAGGTCAACCTCCCTGTTTGCCTACTGCTCTTTTCCATGTTTGTGATGCCTAAATACCCAGGGTTGTGGAGCTTTAAGAAAAGGTTAGAAGCAACATGGTGTTTAGTCTTAATGGTCTCTCTGCTGAAGTCTGGTATGCGTCTGTGCCCATGTGTGCTTGTGCAATGCTCAGTGCAGAAAGATAAGGTTTGAGATGTGGTTCTGTTTAAAGCTTCTGACTCTTTACAATTGTCTAACAGATAAAAAGCACAAGGAACCTGAAACTTTTTGGCTTAAATGTGTCCTTGTGATGTTAAGCAGTTTATATTGAACCCCTAAAGGCCTTGATCTTCCTACTATCCCCTTTGTTATTGGGACTGGATTTTCATGGAGAATACACAAAGGAACTTCATTGTTCCATTATGTTACTCTCAGTGAGTGTGAGATTGGTTGCAGGTGTGCATGCTTTATTGAATGGCATGTGTATAGGTGGATCCTTGGAGCTGATTGGTCCTGCCCAGGAGTTTCCTGTATAAGAGGCCTGATCATCGCAGCTGCAGTGGATGGTACTGTGGACCACTCACAGCCAGACTGGTGACAGACATTTTGTGTTTGTTTTTCCCTAAACCTTTAAAAATGGTTTTTTTTTTGTGTGTGTGTTATTGCTAGTTCTTGGGGAGTTGGGGTGCAAGTGTGTTCTCACTTTTGTTGTATTCAGCATTCAGTCCTTATTGGTATCTGGCAACTGCTGCTTTTTTGTGACCCAAAAGGAAACCATTATGTGGGCTCACAAGTGTTTCCATTTCACACTTGAATGTAGGCAGGCCTGATGCTTGCTGACTATTGGAGGTTTGCAGAGAGGTATATATCATGGCCTTTTTCTACTAAACTAAACTTTTTTTTTTAAATCTAAAACTTTGTACAAAAATTACTAATTAGTTTGAAAAAGTATCATCAATTTGTTTATAAGTGTCTTTAAAACTGCTTCATTCAGAAACAAATAAGCTTCCATTAGTGACCTGGTGGCTCTTTAATTACAAACATTGGACACACATTTGGACCCAATGTGTGTAAAATGTCAAAGAAATCAAGCCAACATATGTCAGTTAATTGTTAGTAGTCAATAACTGGCAACAGAATTTCTTTGTTTTTTTTTTCAGAATAATTAATTTTTAATTTTTTTTAATTTATTTTTTAAAATCATGTACCAGGCCATACATTACTGTTGTTGGGTTTGGCCCATAGGCCACATGTTGCCTATCACTGGTTAACAGTGAAAGTGCTATGGGAGAGATTGTAATAATACTTTGCCATGCCTGGGGTTACATTAGTGAATGATGATAGCAAGCTAATGTGAACTTTTCAAAAAATAGGAAATGCCATATTGAAAATTGTACAAAGTAATAACGAGTGTCTGGATGCTGACACTTTGTTTTTCAAGTGGCTTTAGGTTCCGGACCAGACTGGTGAAGACACTCAAAGAACATTGGTTCTATGATGTGATTAGCGTGTACACACTCAAAGCAGCATGAGTCTGCCAGACCAGCAGTGCAGTAACATACATGTGCCCATGATGAATTTTATTACATTTAATTTGTTTTCATATGATATTAACCAACATCCCAACCTTTTATTTGCAAAACCAAATGTTTTTTTTTTTTTCTCCTCCCTCATTAGATCTGCAAGAACCATGTAAGTGACCCATTTTGGTTTCAAAATTGTGTGAATTTTGTTCAAAGGTGAAGCGTTTGCATGCCTAAGTCCATCAGCAACAGGGCGAACAGCATTGTCTGAGATCTCCATCCAGCTAGTGCTTGTGTTGGTATATTTGCGTATGTTCTGACTGGCTGATGCTTGTGCTGCTGCTTGGAAAGTTGAACTTTTGTCAACTTCTGCTGCATGCAAAGGTAGTGACCCAAAGTGTAGCTTGGCAACACTTGATGCTATTCCATTAAAAGTGACTGAGAAGTGTTTAAGTTGATGTCTCCACAGCAAATGTGTGAACTGACTGTTAGGGGACATCTATGTTGTCTGTACATCCCTTTTAATAACTGTAACAATCGGTAAAGTACATTACAAAAGCTTGAATATTTCTACATGATTGGTATAAATTCTATAACATTATATATTAGCAATTCAAATTTTTGAGAAAATGCTGAGTGCACTTAGATAGATGATAAGCTCCATTTTGATGTCAGCTTTCCCAAATGTCTTGGCCTTTATGTAAGCACTCCAGCGCTCTTGGGGATAGGTTGCCAGTCCATTAGGTGTGAAAAAGGAGTCACTTTCTTTTTCACAACACTGGCTCCTAACATCCATCATGTCACACATTCAGCACTGCTCAACACCACCACAGTGCTCTCCAAATGCTTTTTAAGTCACTCCTGTGCTCCAAACATAAATAAAGGTTTAGATCCACTAAGAATCAAGACACAACAAGGGAGAAGGCTGCCACTTTAAAACGGACTGATGCAAGAGCAAACTGTTCAGCTCAGGTCTGAGGTCAGGACATTGAAGGGATAAAAAAAATTGCTTTAGGGACCAAACGTACAAACTTTTGACAACAAGTATGCAAAACGAGAAACACTGAACAGGAGACCTAACACCAGCCTCCTGCTATTTCCTGAACAGCTTTAAAATGAATGTATCTTCATTTCAACAGGGTAGGGCATCAGGAAACAGGAAATAGAATAGGAACAATTAATCACTTGTGTGTTCTTGCTGGGGCAACACACGCTGTAATGAGAGCAGGGAGGATATTAAAACACAATATTCAATCATCATATTCAATCATTATTCAATATTCAATCATTGCATGGTTTTACCAACAGGCATGTAGTGGACAGCAAAAAGTGCGATAATATAGACTGTAATACAAATATGGCAGCTAGGTTACACCTTCAAAAAGACCAAATTGCAAACATGCGTACATAAAAGGGATGTGTTGGCATTGCATGTGCAGGAAGTGACTGGATCTCAGAGCTTCCAGTTTGTGTTTGCATGACGATTTGTTCCAGGTCTATAAAATATGTACCGTACCTGCAGTTAAGTTAAAGAAGCTGAGGTCATGATCAGGAACAGGTTCACTTGGCCGCACATAATGTTACATATAACAGAGGGCAAACTGTCTCAAACAATTAGTCCAATACATTTAATCAAGTTTACTGGTGGCCACATGTTCTCAAACAACCTGTATGTAACCTTCCCTTCCAAAGTCCCTCCTGGAAATCACACAGATAAACCCACCCATTTTCATATTTTTTGGGTTTAACAGCAGTTGGCAACTCAGCTTACATATTCCCGGACATTACTGGACTGGAGTGTGTATCAGACATCCATCCAGTTTCTAACTTCCACATGTTGTGTCCAGCTTGACTTAAACTAAGCTGATTAATGGTCAACAAATCTTACATTACACCCAGCTACATTTTGAATCATTTTTTAATTATTTCTATTGAGAACATGACATGTTTCCTGGGTGAAGCAAAGTGATTCTGTACCGTGTATTAATCTATGTTCATTCATGTTGCCCACAGCAGCCTATAAGACAGGGATTCAAACAGCTTTGCATTTGCCTGAGCTGGACTCAATGAGATAAGTCAGAGGTAACACATGTGTCAGAACTGGTCAGTGTCTGAATGAATGGGCCATGACTATTTGTCTTGACCACGTATACCTCCTATCACAGGCGGCTGCAGTTTCTACAGCACAAAAAAACAAAAACAAAAAACATGTCAAAACACTGGAAAATTCACACAATAACAAAATGAAGTGAGATTCCTGGCACCTCCACTAGTGTGTTTCATATCCCCATTGATTTGCCATAGCAATACCATGTGGACCGGCAACAAGTTTTGCAACACATTCCCTGTCACTCTCTCCTCTCATCAGGGTGCCTGACCACTGTCACCAGCTCTTTTTCAGAGCTGGAACAGGACAGGATCATTCATTCATTCATAAATTAATTTATTCCTCATTTATCGATTTATCTTCAACATGATGGCCGCAGGGCTGCTGGTGCCAATCCCAGCTAAAAAAAAAAGAAAAGAAAAAAAAAAAAACAAGTAACTGCAGATGATATCGTTTTTATGTAGAATGTGTCAGGGTGTTACCAGTTCTCAGTGAAACACTCTTAAAGTGCAAGGAATTTCAACACACTCATGAGGGTTGGATTATAAAAGAGAAGAATGGGAAGTCTTTAATGAGTTGGGGATGTGATGCCACTGTATAGCGGTCAACAAGATGTATTGAAAAGAGCTGCAGTGGCAGAGAAACACATAGTGGAATAGTCATTTTGCATCCAAGCACAGTGACTAATGACAGAGCCAAAGAGGAATAAAGAGGATTTGGACAAATAGTGAACGTCAGTTTGAAGATTTCTTTTTAAAATGCATAAGTTAACCAATGAATATTGGTGGCTGCACATAACAAGTGTTGCATAAGATATCAGTGGTAATACTTTACCAGGAATGTGAATCTTGGACAGCTTGACCTTTCTTGAGTTCTTACTGTATGTACCACTGGTATTCACCGAAATTAATTCATTTTGTCTTAATCTTATATGACTCCATAGCTGAATGGGGGTATTCTTGTACAAGATTAATAGTTACCTTATTTAAATAAAAATTACATGCTTCATATGTTTTTATGTGTCTTTGTCTCGCACTTGACTGAAATGAAAAAAAAAAATGCAAAAAATATTTATGTACGTGTAGAGTCACCTTATCACTCGCTTCATCTAAATCTAATTTTGTTATACCACTGTCTGAAGTATATGTGAGGAGGATGATGATGACGATTATGATGATGAGAGAGCAGTTTCTCTTTTCCGGAATACATCTGCCTCCTGTGAAAAGTCTTTAGCTGCCTGTAGCAGCCTGTTTACACCACTGTATTTTAACATTGGTGATCATTTTTTGATAATGGTGTTACTTTGAGAGTTCAATATTTTCTTAGGTGATACTTGATATGAAAAAAAAGTTTGAGAACCACTGGGCAAACAGGTAAAGAAATCGAACACACAAATGACTTCGCATTTCTATAGAGTACTTTCAAAGGTAAAATGTAGAGTGGAGGTTTGTGTCTCTGAGGGATAGAGGATGAATCTGAGCCTGAGCCCAGGCTTAAAAGGATGTGTCTGCCATGTTGTGTTTGATTAATGGCACCGCAGGCCTGCTCATCAAGAGGTAATAAAATATGAGGGCATAAGTCAGGCCGCATCCTCAGGCTCTGGCAGCTGTTCAGGTCTTCATGCACATGCTTCTCCAAGGAAGCCAAATCAAAAGATCTACCACCATTCTCCATGAAACAGTAAATTTTAATCCCAAAACACTAATTAATACCAAGATGTGTTTTGAATAAATAAATAAATAAATAAAAATGAAGCTCTCTTGAGCTAAACCTTTCAGCTGCTGGTAGGTGGCAGAAAAGCTTTTTAGTTTGTTTCACATTGAACCGAGGCTCCAAACTCAGAGTTTTTATCGAGAATCCCCAAGAAACATTAGGTATCTCCAGATATCTTTGGCATAGATACACTCCAGCCAAGAAATATGCTGTCACCGAATTTCATGTTAGACAATTTTAAATCCTAAAGACAGGATCAAAAAGTAGTCAGTGTTTGGGTCCCAAAAAAAACCCTAAAAACA